>OY757923.1:95188069-95780569 GCA_963585895.1 Sepioteuthis lessoniana | reverse complement strand
TTAATAGTAAAAGAATGTTCCAGTGATATAGTAAAAATGAAATTTTCTGTGAATTTTTTTAAGACTAATAAAATATCAATATTTATTTATGTCTTGAATTATTTTGAGCTCTCAGTTAAATGTCTAGAAGAAAAAGCAAAGGCTCAATTGTTATTTTTATTTAACTGTATCTTTAGTTTTATATTCAGGAAGTATTAAATATTGTCAAGAAAATCCTGAGTAACATGAATTTAAAAAAAAATAAGGAAAATGACTTTTCCATAACTTGAAATATAAACCTTTTTACAATATTTACTAACTTATATTTCAGGTCATGGAAAAAAAGGGGTTTTAACTTTGTTTTCTGGCTAGAAAATTTTCTGTTGAATGTATAATTTTTATGATTAAATAAAATGAAGATTCAGTTCAGCTAACTTGATAGACACAAATTGAGGGTTCAGTTTAGAATTATACTTACATTTGTGACATGGCAAGAAATATTCATCCCAGAACGGGAGTTTATTTTTCGCATGTGTGAAGACGGGGCAGTCTGGCACTTGATCCCTCGCAGAATAAGTCCTAGTTAAGTCATTTCCCAGGCATATGGGAACTGGCAGATAATGTGGGGGTTAATTTGGGTTAGACTGACCACTGCTGGCAAGGGGTTTCCATTTTTCACGTTACACACACACACACCCACCAGGCCACTACCTCTTCCTACCCTTAGGATAATGGAAGATATGGGCCCCTAGTTTTAGATATAATATTATTATTTATCGAAGTCGACAAATTCCAGTTTCCCGTGTAATATTTTTAAAAGGCGAATAGGACGTTTAGTGAGAATAAATTGAAGCGAATGAAGCTGAAAAGGAACATGCAAAAAACAACTTGATAGGCAGACAACATAATGAAAAAATTTCGACGCGAGGAGAGATATAAAATATAACAAGGTTTTTAATACATGCAGACACACATATATTATCAGCGGATAATACCAAAATACAAATGTCTTTTTTCCTTATTCTTTTCTTTTCTTCCTTCTTTAAATTGAGAGAGAGCGTATGTAATTGCAATACTTAGGAAGGGTGGGGGGAGAAAACAGTCTTATGGTTTACTTAGCTTTTTGACAGGTTCCTTCTGAGAGTATTTTCTCTTTTACGGGCTGGCGGGATTTTTTTACAGCATGGCTTGAAGGCATCAGTTATCTTCTTGTCCAAGATTCTTTCCGCTTTTCTCCGGAATTTTGGTGGCAGTTTCAATTCATCTTATCACATCAACTGCTGTCCTGAAAACCCCGGCTCTGCTTCTTCGCCCGGAGTTTGGCATGAGATTCTCCCGTCCATTCACGGCGACCTCTGTCTTCAAAACTGATTTCTTTCTTTCTGTTTCCGCTGATGAAGAAAAAAGCTACTTCTGTTTTTAGGGTTCTGGCCAATCATTCGGCCTCTTTCTCCTTCCTTCACCCTGTCAGGCAATTCATTCGGACTGCTATCTCTATCCTGTATATCCCCTTCTTTATCCATCCAGTCACAGAAAACAAACATCTGTTGGCTTTCATTCTGACCCGGATTTGTTACTTCTGCGAGGAATTGACCTACATTCCCTATTCCTCTTTTAATGGTCAGTCTTTGGCGGCCTGTTAATTCAAACACAGAGGGGTAGGGGAAATTTCTTATTTCTCTCCTCTCAGTGGTAGACTAATGATTAACACCCTGATGGTGAAACTTGAAATATGCTGATACAAAAGAGGTGTCTGGGTATGCCATTAAACTATGTCTGGTGGTGAGGCTCTAGTTCTGGAGATCCTGGGAGTGTGGAGTAACTTTTCATTGCTATTACTCCTAGTTCTACTGACCCAGATTATTCATATTTGATAAGGCTGTGTATTTAAAAAAAAAATTTTAAGAAACAATTAAACAAAAAGTATGAATATGAACATACAACAAATGTTATTCTCTAACCTCTAGGCATAAAATAATCCTAGAGGGGTTCACATGCCATTAAAATCAATCAATCCTGTTATATAATCATAGTCAAATGGACAAACAAGAAAAAAGATATTTGGTATATTATGAGAGATTTATGGCTACCATAAAATTATAAATGATTGATAAAAACTTTTTTTTTCTAGAATAACTTGTGGAAAAGAATTGAATTTTGTTTATTAGATTTGTGTTGATCATAAAACTTTACTCACTATATTTAATAAAGAATACAATGATTATCATATAAATATATTCAGTTATGCCAATATACATATAGTCCAGTTGGCTGGGGCTGTAGAATACACCAACTGCATCTCTGCGGAGGAGTAAGACCACCCCACTCCACTAACAAGTGCTGCAGATATGACCCAAAACTGCAACTGATGCTGAGGCTTCAGTCCTGGAGCTTTGTGGAATGTGGTGTTCTCTTCATTGCCATTATTCCTACATTTATTAGCTCTTTTGGAACACTTAATAAAATTTCTAATAAATAAAAGCTAAAAGATTTTTTTTTTTTAATCTTTTCTTATAGCTCTCCATATTAGGATTGACCATAGCTCTATGCTTAATATTGTTGTTGCCAATACATTTTGTTTTATCTTTATACAATTTTTATGTTTTAGGTTTCTTTGAATATATGATTAACTACTTGACTTGCAGTTCACCTACATGTAAGATAAGTGTATCATTAAACCTACACTATAGATTCTGGACATTAAGTAGTTTATTTTAATGATCTCAACTACAAATTGCTTCCTTTCATTTCTTCTTCATCATCTCATCTTGTCGTACCATCGGCACGGATATCCCTGACCCTTGCTCGCCATCTCTCCCTATTGTTAATCGCTTCTGGCAGGTCCTCAGGGCTACACCCCATATCCTCACAGAGCTGCTGTATGTAGGTTTGAGCTGGTCACTTTGCTTTTGCTCGGCTATGTGAAGGGGTCCATAGTAGTACATCACTTATGAGCTCGTCCCTACTTCTCCAGCAGTGTCCTGCATGTCTGGTTCGTCTAATTTGTATAGTTTTGGTGATGGGTAGTAGGTGGCCGTACAGCTGCCGCTTTGCGGGGTGTTGCCTCCAGGACCTGTTCAGTATTGCCTGCAGCATTCTTGTGTAGTTGCTGTCAAGCCTTTTCTCCCGCCATTTAGTTAGCGTCCATGTAGTGCATCCATATAGCAGTATCGACATGATTGCTGCTTGGAAGAAACTGCATTTCATTTGACAAGTTCACCTATCTAGGAATCAGTGTCTCATTGACCGAGACAAACATCATCATTTCTTCTTACTGTCAGGATATTTATTGTTTCTTTATTAATTTAAAAGGACCCGATTTTTGCTTATGGATGTAGATTTTCTTATGATTTCTTTCTTTAACTTTGCTTTTGATTTTTTTTTTTTTTTTTTTCTGACTTCTCATGTGTTATTAACTTCATACTATCATATTCTCTAACTAGTTTGATAATTTTTGAATATCACAAAATAGATACCAAATTTTGGTGTTATAAAACTTTAGATCAGAAGTTGCTAAAATGAGTTTGAAGACAACATCAGATTGTCTTAGGGAATCTATCAGCTGGTTTTGTATTTAGTTTTCTCTTCTCATAGACTGATTACCATACCAAGATTAGAGTGTTTAGTCTGCCTTACAATTCACTTGTGTTACATCTATATTTGATATTGAATAACATATATTGAAGGTATTGCTATTTTATTTTCTCTCAGTAATTATAAGTATTAACCTTATTTCTGTTCTGAGTTTTCTCTCCTATGATTTTCTATACATTTTCTATTGGATTCATATTTGGGCTTTGTGGTGGCCACTTCATAACATCTATTCCTTCTTTTTCAAGAAAACTTAACACAGTTTTAGCTTTGTGGCAAGGTGCGTTGTCTTGCATAAATATTGGAGTTTCAACTGTACCTTTGTGTAAATGAGGAAGAGCTTGCTGGCGAAGAAGTTTTTTTATAAACACTGGCATTAATATTACTGTGAAAACAAACAATTGGTCCTACTTCTGCTGAAGAAACCATGGCCCACACCATTACGCTCTCCTCTCCAAATTTCACAGTTTTCTTAACGCATTGAAGAGATAAGTGTTTCCCATTTTTACATCTTACAAAAACCTCTTACCATCAGATCCAAACAAGTTGAATTTAGATTCATCACTAAAGTGAACCATATTCCATTGTTCCTCTGTCCATAGAATATGCTCTGTGATGAAGTCAAGACAGACCTTTTGATTTTTCTTTAAAATCAAAGGTTTGTGACATGGAATCCAAGCCACTTATTTTTTCTTTATTTAACCTACGAGAAACAGTTTATAGATTGGCTTTCCTGTTTGCTCACTAAATGCACAAGAAATGGATATTGCTATATTGAAATGATCTTTTAAAGATATTTTAACAGTCATCCGATCTTCCCCTTTGGTAGTCAAAGGAGTATTGCCAGTTCTTGATTTTGTTTCAAGTGTCTTGTCAGCCTTAAATCTACTGATTACACGATAATGCTTTTTGACCTTTGTATGATGCCAGCAATTTCAGAATACAATTTGCTTTCTTCATGATTTGCTAAAATGACCATTTTTTTTCTCTAGTTAAACAATTACATGTTTTTGCCTCCATCTTAAAAATAGTTCCAACGATGTATGACAGTTGACTATAAATCAAAATTAGCAATCAAGTTGTTTAAAAATTACTTAAATTACTATAATTCAACAGCGTTCCTTAACTTTTGACCATGGCAAAATGTATATTTTTGTTTTTCTTACTTCACTATTAATTTACTGTAAAAAAAAAAAAAAAAAATCTAGAAAAATATATATGTAATAAATACATATGTTCCAAGTATATTTTGGAAAATTTTTGTAAATATACATGTAAATTTTTTCAAGTAAAAATCATTTAAATATTTGTTGTTGTTGTTCTGTTCCTTAACTTATTGCCGCTACTATATATATATATATATATATATATATATATAATCTGGGAAAAAAACTGGCAAAAAATCCTAGATTTTTAGTGGATAATTTTATTTGTAGAAATATTTGCCAATGTTAAATGTTTCGGTTGTTAGATTTTCATCAGGGCATGTAAGTTACTAAATGAATGAAAATGATGCAGAAGTTTTAAAAATTGCACTTCTGCTGATAGCACTCTGTTTTGAATTTGTGTGATTCAACTAGCATTACAAAACTGGAAAAAAATGCATATCTTATCTATGTTAATGTTTATATTTTATTTGTTTCTATTTATTATTAACATACCATGATATATCTGTCTTTATCATTGTTGATTTTTTTAAATCTCTGTCTGTTTTATTCAACTATCTGTTTGTATATCTTTCTAAATATATATAATCAGTTAAGCTGAATTTTAGGTAAGGGATTTTCTAACTTTTCAGCACATCTGACTAAATAAGGAAACACATTGAAAAAAAACAGATCTTTGATGATATTGTAATTTGAAATAATTTTAAAATTTTCTGTTTTTTTTTTCTTTATGTTTGTAAATTAACATCTTAGAATCTTTAAACTGAAAGTTGTGATTAATTTTTAAATAATGTTTGACCAAACCATTATTTATCTCTGCTCTTTTTAAATCTCTTTTGAGCTCATAAATTTGTTTAAGACTATGGCAAAATTCATCTACAAATTTTTTACCATTACAATCCAGACATGGAATTTCATATACTTCTGCTCTGCATTCAATGTGGGTATTATTATTTTGTTTTTAATTAAATTCGTAATTGTCTTTAAAGAGTTAGACTGTTCCAAAGTTGTTTAGGGGTGAGGTTTTTTTTTTTTTGGGGGGGGGGGGTAAAATGAGGTTTGTGGTTGAATTGTTGGGTAAAATGATATATCTATGTAATGTATTATTTGAAAAATTGTTTTGAATTTCTGGAAACCATTTACGTTTATGAATTTTAAAAAAAATACCAGTGGAAGTGAAATTTTTAAAACTTTCTCATCACTTTCATTTCATTTCGTAACTTACACACCCTGATGAAAGTTTAAAAACTGAAACGTTTAACGTTGGCAAATATTTTTAGAAATAAAATCATACTCTGAAGACCTTGTGTTTTTTCATCTCTGTAGATTTTCATTTTAGAGAGAGAGAGAGAGCATTATGGCATTCAGAACCAGTAAAAAACGCTGAAGCCTACAGATAAATAAGATTAATCTGAACACTTACTGTATTATCTGTTAAGAAAAATGTATGTTTAAAACATAGACTAGACTAAACACGAGTATGCAAGTTGAAAATTCTATTCTTAAACGTTTCTTTCTAGCTAGAATTATAAAAATATGAAACAGTCTGAAAACTCTGGCTGAAAAATGTTTTGAAATCAAGGTTTCATAAAGAATTCTTAGAGGTTATGTTCAGCTACAATTCTTGAAATATCATCAATGTGGGAGTTGTGTGTGGGAGCAATAAGGTTAGCATCAAATATCTTGCTAAAGAATCCATTATACTGATGACTGATAATATCAACAAATTATTAGAAGCTAAAAAAGAAAAAGAAAGGAATTTCATCACCTACTCTTTAATACCTCAATATTTACTCAAGGTAATTACAGGTGAGTTTTAAAAGATAATAACTGACAAAAATCACTTGCCATCATTAATCATAACTTTAAACCAAAAATTAAGTTTTTATGTATATATATATATATATATATATATTCTCATTGTAAATGTTTTAGTTTGAGCTTTCATTTGCTAAATGCCATGCAAAAAAAACATTCCTCTCAATTTTTTTAAAATTTTCTTTTTAGATGAGACTGGTTATCTTTATTAATTATGTGTGACAGATATCAATTATTCTCCCATTCTAATCACTAGCTAAAAACCTACGCTACAGGTGTGATTTTAAATTAGGTAAACTGACCATTGTATTAATAAACGCTAGCATAATACAAAATAATGTTTTTATGAGGGTTTAAATATTAACATTATGGTTCCCTGATGTCTTTGCTTGTAAATACTATATAATTTTTTTATAGTCTTGATTTACCAGAAATAAAATTATCATATAAAAAAAAATCAAAATTTTCGTTTTTGGCTATGAAATTTGCAACAAGATATCTACTTTTTTTTACAGTTAAACAAATAGGTAAAGATTTACTTTAGCTAACCTGGTGGACACAAAATAAGGGTTCAGTTTAGCATTATATTTGCATTATAAATAAAATTTATGACCAGAGTTCAAATCTTGGATAAGGCTGTTTGTGTTTCACTTCATGCTAATGCCCTTGGGGAAAACATCTGTTCTCCCACTATTTATAGGTAAATAGTTAAGTAGACTGGGTTCTTTAGCCTTGGTTAGGCAACCAATTTAGAAAAAGGAAAACTGCTTTATTCTACTTAAAAATTGATCTTGTGTCACATCTTGCATTTGGCAAAGAAGTTAAGTAAGCACATACATTATAAATCAAATTCCTTGTTAAAATTTTTTAATGTTTTAGTATTTTCAAAAACTGTTAACACCATGCTATGTAATCTTGTTAGTAATCAATGAACATTTAGTGGTCATAGTTCTATCTCTTGAATTATATAATAATAATTATCAAATAGACAAAAAATACATTTGCTGCTGATTTCTAATAAAATAATCATATCACTGCTTGATCACTAAAGTTAAGTAATATTTTATATAATAAATACAATGTATGTATATCTCTTTCATCATTTACAATGTTGAAAAGAAGAAAAACAGATTTGAATCTTAGCAAGAGGTAATAAAAATTTGTAGAAGAAATAAAATAAAACAACCTTGGTCAGCCATAATATTAAGTGTCTCATGATAAAAGGTGGGAAAAAATATTTCTAAGAATGATCCTCAAAAAGCTATATTTATGAATCAACATAAAATACACACATTCAATGGTATACATCAACTATTCACAACAGAAACCTAATGTCTCCCTTGCACACGGTGGGGGGGGGTGGAGTTATAGACTGAAAATTATGGGAAGAGGAAAGGTGGTTGTGTTAAAAGACTAGAATCAAGGAGAAGCTTCACAGTGCTTTATGACAAAAGCTAGGAAAAGAATTTATCTCCCAACAAAAGGTAACTTCTGACTGAAATTATCTAATTTTGAATTCAATATTCCAAAACTTGCAAAAAAGCACTGTCTATAATAAGTTGAAAGATATTTAATTTCATTTTTTTTTTTTTTTCTTTTTTTCGTTCACTAATAAATCAATTTCTTTCTGTGTTGAATTGCTATTTGACAGGAAGCCTTGGAACATGAGGAGAGCTGTTAGAGGGGGCCATAACCAAAAACGCATTAAGAATAGCTGCTATACATTATAAAATAATTTGTATTTTCTATCTTTTCATGTTAGTCTGCAGTAATGTTCACCATCATTCAATCCTTATAAGTAAATCAACAGTTGCATGAATATAGATAACATGGTTTCCTTGAATCTTCCTATCAAGGTTCTGTTATCTGTATAATTATATATACTTATGTAGTCCATTATACTTATATATATCCCTTTACTTATTTTATCCTTGTAAAACTGAAAGTAAACCTAGTGCTATCAGCTTATGTATTTACTAGCAGACCTTGCTGTTCTGTTTATTTGATATTTTCCAAGTTCTGTTAGGTTAGAACTCCCATCCCTTCATTACCAGCTGGGCTTATTAGATGGTCTTTCACTTGGCTGCACACCTTTGATTACATTTCAGCATCATTTCATTTCCCTTCACTTTATTTCTCTACAGATCGGTTAATACTCATTTTCTGTGCCCTGAAGCACCAATAGTTTTGGTTAGATGCAAATAAGAAGGTACATTTGGGTGATAGTTTCAAAATTGACAGCCAAGCCAATCTTGGTCGTCATCTTGCTTAGTTCTTTGATTATAGTGTCTGTATTTGTCTCCTGGGTACATCACTCTGCTAATTTAAATTTTCAAAGAAATCCTCTGATATATCCAATACCATTTATTTTTTGTTTCTTTTTACTTCTTTACTAGTTGTATACATGATTGTTTTTTGTTTTGTTTTTTCAATGGAAATATTTTAATTTCTATAAGATTGACTAAATAATGTATTTACTTATTGGTCTAATTCAATATGTATTTCTGATTATATGATCATAGAAAGTAAAATATATATTATATTGAATTCTATTATAGCCTCATGGAAAGGCATATAAATACATTATTGCTATTGAGTTTATGATTTTTAATTTTTCAAGTTCCGTTGTTATGGTAACAAGATGTTTTCTTGCTTTGCCATAAAATCATCATCAGAAATGATGTTGTTATGGCAACTTCTGGTGATAATATCCCATATTGTTGAGTTTTTTTGTTGCATTTATTTTTGTGGTTTATCTTCTTTTTTTTTCTTTTAATTACTACCTTCTGTTAATCAGTTAAAAGAAGTAGAGAAAGGATTTAAAAATAAAAACAACAAATAATTATACAGATATTATTTCTGTTAGTTGTTTGTCTTGATTTTAGTTTTTACGCACACACACACACACACTTTATATATTTTCATCATACAACGTGTGGAAGCACGTGCGATACCCTAGCCTCATCAGCCGCCATCCATAACTGTGTTATCACACATGTATGTGTTTTCGATTGTGAATATTGGGAGGGGACATTACTACTTTATTTTTATTACAATTAAACATTAATTTTCATTAACTATCTGCTGGTTGTTGTAGCATATTTTGTGATTTAACTAAACAGTAAAAATTTCTACTCAAGTTCAATATGTTTATTTTTTCACTACCTCACATGTTAACAAGGAAGTAATCTATAAATGATTTACTGATATTTTAGTTATTTGTATATAAACTGATTTTGGGGTTGTTTTTTTTTTTTTTTTTTAAATTTTGGGGGGGGGGGTTGTTTGTTTGTTTTTTTTTATAACTTTAGTGTTTTATTTGTATTCACTTATGGCCTGCATATTAGTTCTATATCAGGTCACAACCTAAAATTTTTATTATATTTATTGCAAATGAATAAGAAGTACTCTAAAATTAGCATTAATTGTTATTTCTCTTTGTAAATATTAATGATTATGAATATAAATGCTGTGACCCTACATTATTATTATTATTAATATTATTATGTTTTGTGAATTCTTCACACCAGCATTAGCAAGTGGTTTTTCACTGGAGTCTCAATGATATCAAGTTTCCTCAGATCTCCAGGACTCTTCTCAGTATTCTAATTGATCTTAACAATGCTGTAGTTTGCATAGTCTTGATTTATCCTCTGATTTCCAACTCTCCAGTCCTCTTTCCAAGACTTCGGGAAATGTTCTAAGTGTGCCAATCACAAATGATGTCACTGTTACCCTTATGTTCCATAGCGTTCTCTGTTCTTTGGCAACATCTAAGTACTTGTCTCTCTTTTTTTTTCTTTTTTTTCCCTCTGATTTTCACTCTGTGGTCCAACAGAATGGTTAAATTCACTATACAGCAAGTTCTTTTTTTTATTTTTTTTTGTTAATTATCACTGTCTGGTCTCCTGTCCAAGAAAATCCCAGAAAATTTTATACATCTCATTTTCTTGGATAGATTCTGATTTTATTATTATCATTATTATTATTTTAGTCCTTCTGAGTTTATCAGCCCTGTTGTAGCTAGTGATTTTCACTAGAGTTCAAGTGGCAGCAAGTTTCCTCTCCAGGACTTCTAAGAATTCTTGCTGATCTCAGAAGTGCTGTGTTTTGATTAGCTTCAATTCTTTCTTAGAATTCTAGTTCCTTCATTTCTTTTTCTAGATTCTTGGGATATTATTATTTATTGCAAATTGGATTAGAAATTTTTTTTTTTTTCTCCAAGTAGATTTTAATGCTATTGTGTTAACAAAAAATCTCTGAAATGTCCTATTTTTCTGTATTACAATGATATACATATAAAAATTGGATCAGTCTAATATAGATGCTTTTGTGCTTTTTTTTTTTTTTTTTGTCTGAAGGTGATGTAACATAAACCATTGACTTAAAACATTTCTCATCTATTAAGCAGCTGTCAGCATTTAGAAAGTAATAAGTCAAAGTATTACTATCTACTGTTAATAATACAGCTAATAATGATATCAGCTTAACCTGTCTCCCAGATGAATAGACAGGATTTATTTTACTACTTGTAAAAATAATCATCTACGAACCAATCAAAGCCCCTTTTACACTTCGACCTTTTTACTTTAACAACTACTGCTGCTGCTGCTATTTTACTGTATTGCTGCTGTGATCTGTGGATGTAAACATTTATTGTAGCTTATTTTTCTATCAACTTTTTATAATTCTCTTACCTGGCTTCTTTAAAATATTTTCTGGCAACTTGAGAATTCAGGTGAAGTCTGTGCACATTGCTTTTAGCATGCAAATCACTTTCAATCACCTAACCTAATAGAAAGCATATATCATTGAAAATTTATGTGGTTGTTTGTTTACACAGATATCAGATGATTTATTTAAAGTCATTTCTGCTATGCTGTTACTTAATATGAATGATTAAAATAGTGGTTAGTCTAAAATTCATGTTTTGTATGCATTTATTTCATCAGTTATTTCATATATCTAAATTTAGAATTTATATATATATATATATATATATATATATATATATATATATACTCACACATTTACATAGATATGTCTTAGAAATTATATAAGCAGTTATTTTGTTTGCTTGTATGGTGTTTTAATTACTGTAGATTGGAATGAAAATAAACATTTTTTGTTGTCTTCTTTTACTTCAACTGATTTTTTTCGTTTTTTTTTTTTTTTATATTACAATTGAGCTAAAGAGAAATTAAGCCAGAAAACTTTTTTACATTGCAAAAATTTCTCAAATGAAGAACCAATTTTAACAAAACATATCAACAAATCTTATGAAAAATTTAAAAATTGTGTTATAAATGTGGTTAAAAAGAAACACAAATATGTCAGATGTATAATTAACAAATATTTATCATTATAAAATCAGAATGCTTATTCCTTCCATATTTTAAGAATTAAGCCCTTTTTTATTTTATTTTTTTCTTGAAAAATTAATTGGGAACCTTGTTCTAAATTTTTAAATTATTTTCAAATGATATAGAATGAACAACTGAATTTGGGAAGCTATAAGCTTTCTGATATTATTAAAAAAGAAAAAAAAATTCCACTCACATTGTCGATTTTTTCCCCCTCATTCAATGTCACTCGTGTCATTTTAGGTTGATACTTCAATCAGCTTTTATGTCATCTGTTCTTGTTTTTATTCATTACAAACTTTTACTGTTGAGTTCATCCCTTATTGTTGTACCTTTTTATAAACTTCATATGGTTGTTATATACATGAATATAAATATGATCAAAACTATCAAAAAATATATATTTCTTTTGATTTTGGAGAGATAATTATAATTTTCACATTTATGTCATTGATCACACCTCACACTCAATGTAAAAAAATAAATCTTTTTCCTTTTATATTTTTGTATTTACATATAATTTTAGGAATATTATTTTTTTTTTAATTAAAAAAGAAAAATTCCTTAAACCTAGTCCTTTTGATTATTCAAATCATTCCATACACTGTCTTAACCAAAATGACAGTTTGTCATATACTGAGCGTTTGCAGGATGTCTGCAAGTTAATTTGATTTGCATCATTCACTATGCAAGTCTTGGTGTAAATAGTTATCTTTCTGCCTTGTTTGTCTATCTGCTGTTCACGCCAACTCTGCTCTCTGTCCATTCATCGATTGCATTGCTGCACCAAAGCTGCTGCTACTGCTGCTCATCTTTATATGCATTTTTTGTAATTTATGGTTATTCCTATTGAACGTAGTCTCCTTCGTCCCCACATACAGTGCACTGTGTCTTGGCAAATGGCTAGAAAGCCAACCTTCCAACTGCCAACTTAAACGTAAATCTTAGTAAATTACATTTGCATCACCTGTGTCTTTTTCGCTTCCTGGGTTCAAAATTATCGTTCTCAAATATAAATCTTCAAATTCCCAAGATATTACTAAGGTGGTAGATTATGCTTTCAGATACCTTATACTTGAGCTCTCCAAATTCAAAAAAAAAAATATGATGCACAAAATACATTCAAACTTAGCTACTGACGTCTTTGTTGTCCCACAAATGGTCACTATACTATACATTTTATTATTAGTATCTGGTATAATCTCCCCTTGCTCAAAATATCAGGCTTACATTTTAAAGGGAAATGATGTTCAGGCTGAAATATTGGGCTTACAAGGTATAATAAAATAGGGTATAGCCTGCAGTATCAAACTTGCAGATTCAAAGAGTTAAACCTTCTAATCTGGGCGGGGGGGGTCCTCATGGCGTAATGGTTAAAGTGATGGACTGCGGAATTGTAGGAAGCGAGTTCGAATTCCAGTCGCACTATTACGTTTACTTTCGGGCAAATACCCTTGGGAAAGGTATGAACCCCCTTATCCTCCCAGCTATGGGTTAAATAGTGCCACTACTGTTCTTCTCGGAGAATGGCTTTGGCATTAAATAACCTACCAAGGTTGATATGCCATTAAACAAAGAAACCAACCAACCTTATAATCTACTCCAAGATTACTTAAGTACACACACACACACACATATATATATATATAGTTTTAAGTACATGTTTATATATTTTTAATTGTAATAAAATCAAGAGGTCCCTATTATAATATTGGTTACATCACATCATCTTTAAAAAAACAATGTTGCTATTTATAGGGAATTAAATTTAATGGAAAGGATTGTTTTGTCATAACACTTTCCTAGGTTTTTAAAGTAAGAAGGAAGTTTTGGAAGTTTGATTTCAATGGTAGAAGAAAATGTCATTGTCCTGCAAGTATAATAACATGCTACTTAAAAGGTTTCTATGGTAGAAGTTGAACTCCAATTTTAAAATGGGATAAAATATCCATAATCAGTCACCATTAACAACATTAACCATTTTGAATCCATTGGTGGATAAAAACTTTGCCTATTTCTTTCTCTGACTGCCTTGATTTATACTAGTCTGTCAGGTTTAATCAGCAAACTCCACTATCTCATCTTCTGTTAGGGCTTTTCCGACTATGCTTGTTATTTCTTGCGCATCTTTCTACTAACCTTTTGTAGTATCTGTTATTTTCCCTTCTTCTAGCTGTGTCCTGCCCACTTATATTTTTGTAATTTGATAATTTATAAATCTCTTACTTTGCCCAATCGGCTAGGGCTGTAGAATACCCCGACTGCTTCTCTGCAAAGAGGGGTAAGACACCCCCGCAACGAGTGTACTGGATATGACACTAAACAATCTGATGGTGAGGTTCCAGCAATGCTGGAGCTTTGGGGAATGCAGAGTATCCCTTTATTGCCATTGCTACTAGGTCCACTCTGGCCCCGGAGTAGTAGCACCTGATAGGGCCCTATCTATGGGTTAAATAGAACTAACAGCATACTAATGCTAAACTGAATTGTTTGAATAAACTGAATAGCTTGAAATAAAAATGTTTTTGACAATTAAACCGTACTTACATTTAAACTGCGTGCTTATGCTTAACTGAATTATTTGAAATTGAACTGTTTTTTTTAATTAAAACTGTATTTACACTAAACTGAATTGTTATATATAACTGCTTGAATAGTCTGAAATAGAAATGTTTTTGACCATTAAACTGTGTAATCATGCTAAACTGAATTGTTTTAGATAGAACTGATTATTTACATAAGTGGATTTGGCATAAAATAACCTACAAAGGTTGATATGCCATAAAACCCAATAAACCAACTAACCAAATCTCTTACTTTGTCACCCATGAACTATTGCTAGATTTACTGTTTCTCTTCATCTTTGTGACTGACTTTCTTTTCTAATGATTTAGTTAATTTCTACATTTTACTTCCATGTATTCGAACTGGTATTGCTTGTATAATACCAGCTATGGTCATTTTTATATTTGTAAAAATTTATTGTATGGATATCAGCAAGAAAATGTTTTATTTACAAGTGATAGCATAAAAGTTAGGATGAAATAACATCTTGTAAAAAATTGAGATCAAATCAGTTCCTGTTCTTCATCTTCACGATTCTTTTGGCTTAAGCCTTAAAATAGCTTTTTAAACTTTTGCCTTAGATAATAACATGCCAATTTTTTTTCTTCTGTTTTTCCTTTGTTCTCAATTACCAAGTTCAGCCCTGACAATTATCGTTTACTCTCTTTCTCTCTTATGCTCTGTTGCTTGTCTCCAAGTTGAAACCAAATATTATTTTTATCTTATAGACCCTAACCTCTATTGATTCTGTCTTAGTGAAGTTATTTAAAGTAAGGGCTATTTTTTTCAACACTACACAAAGTTGAAAGTTTTCTCATCATACCAATATATAATCAATATATAATTAGATCATTTTCCTATCATGGTGGAGTTTTTTAGATATTTAGATTTGCCCAGTAATTATGAATAATGATTCACGTTAACTGAAATTGGTTCTACAAAGTTTTTTTTTTTTTAATATTTGATCTGTGAGAGTTTGCTTCTAATGTCAAGTTCATATTTAGCTTCTCTGTCTTACACAAAAGGTACTGCTAAAGATTATCAGTTAATTTATATCATGTCAGACTTTGTCCAATTCATATGATAAACAGTAACCAAATAGAAATTATTACACTTTGATATTTCATATATAAATATTGACAAATTTGGTGGTGTCAGTTTTATAACATGACAATGATATTAATAATGTTTAAATGAGTAGCTTGTTTAAACTCTAAATTCAATGGCCACAAACATATTTTATTGATCTGTATTTATTGAGATATATATATATATATATATACCTTTTAAGAAAAACAAAAACCGGTCACATTAGGATTATAAATTTATTTCCATCCTGTTATGGGTATTGATATGAATCAATAACACCAAAAATAACAAGACTTCTTCAGATCTAATGGATAAAATAATTACAGTCAGAATAGACACAGGAGGAAAGTGTGGGAAGGGGTAGAAGAGGGGTGAAGAGTTTCCTTCCCATTTACCCACTTCCGGTTTTTCTTTTTTCTTACCGGTTAGAATCACAATAATGTAACATATTGAAAAAGTCAAATACTCCAAAATGCTTTGATAGTAGATGTAATCTGTGCCTAGAAGAAAAAATACAAATAATGATATACCCAGACCCTGAAAAATGATTAAATCAGCGATGTTAATTAATAGCTAGATGTAGACATAGGAATAAATTTAAACTATAGACAAATTATCATAGTAATGTTTAATTAACCAAAAAATCAGATTAATTTGAGATGTAATGAATAAAATAAAAAAATGGGTAGATACCATGTGATGTGTACGTACTTTTCAACGGAAAGGTAACTGAATTATTAGGCATGAATATAAATTTAATTTAATTTAAATCTGGAGTTTTACATTGAAATGTATTTAGAATTTTAAAATTTTAAAAATTTAATTTACTGTAGAAAGTGAGTTTTGAATATAAGTCCAGTTACATTATTGTGATTCCAACGGGTAATAAAAAAGAAAAGCTGGAAGTGGGTAAATGGGGAGGAAACTCTCCATCCACCCTTCCCTCCTGTGTCTATTCTGACAGTAATTATTTTATCCATTAGATCTGAAGAAGTCCTGTAATTTTTGGTGTTATTGATTCATATCAGTACCTATAACAGGATGGAAATAAATTTATAATCCTAATATAACCGGTTTTTGTTTTTCTTAAAGGAATTATTGCTCTGTGATGTCAGTTACATTGAGCTCTTTACCGGGAAAATTTAAATTTTCATTGTTGAATGTTTTTTTTGTCTTGACGCAATTATTCCTGACTCCGGTTTAACTGGACTGAATAATATATATATATATATATTATAAGCAGCAATTTTTCTTTAAAACAAGGTTTTTTGAGACCACAAACAAGATTTGTTTTAACTATCTAAATATAACAAAATTTTTGGGATGTGTGTGTATGTTGGTATGGTTTCATTGCTTTTTAGTTGAATAATGCCCTAATGTCCTGACTTAAATAATAAAGCAATTTCCAGTCTAATTTGCAACTGAATGATAATTTTGTAGAGTCTTCATTCAAGCTGCACAAAATTTTGTAGCCATGCAAATTGTCAATATACCAATATACTCCTTCCTAAATAGAAGCATCAATATCATTATAGATGATTGTTATAGCACATGGGTGGGCAAACTGCGGCCCATGGGCCACATACAGCCCACTGCACTGCCCTAAAAAAAATAAATAAAATAAACACTTGCACTTGAATCGAGACTAAATTCTTTTGATTTTAAAAGATGCGACCCTTTGATAATTCATAAACCAGTGATTCCCCCCCCCAATCCCCCCCCCCGTTATAGCAGAAGCTTAATGGCTTCATGGATCATTGAGTGAGATTGTTTTTTTGTTTTGTTTTGTTTTTTTCTCGTGTTTGTTTATAAATGTTTAGTTTAAGTTTGTGTAGAAATTGTCCAAAATGTTCTCCCCAATCATTTGCAACTATCTGTGGTCATTTACAAATGTAAAATTGAGATCTTACTGTTTTTGAATTCAGAACTTTTTAACATGGCGTTTTTTTTTTTTTATGTATTTAACTCCAATTCACCTTGTCTATGGTTTTTAATAAAACAAAAAAAAAAAGACCTATTGTGTAAATAAACTTAATTTCTATTTCCTTATAAACTTTTACATCTTTCTTTTTTTCTAATCTAGACATTTGACAAATAATTATCTTTAAGCATGATATATTATACAAATATATGCATCCTATGCCAGATACCCATTCCAAATCTGATATTTATTTCAAGAATTAGTCTCATTAAGACCATTATCAATTATACAAAAGTACCAAGTTTATATTTATTTGGCTATTATCCTAAGAATCAAGGTTGTTGATGTTAAAAATGACAAAACAATTATTTCTGTCTTTTTAAAAAAAAAACAATCTGTTTTTCATCAATACTTCTCTCATTACACTCCATTGTCTGCAATCGGATTTTATACATTGTTTATTAATGATTATTTCAAAGTTATCAATAAGTGATGAGACTTGTTTTAGAAATTTCTTTACAAATTTCTGTGGCATTATTTTAAAGGTTTTTCTGAGTTTTTTTTTTTTTTTTTTAATAATATCAAAAAAATCTTTTTGTGTTATTACTATAAACTAATCTCTGATTCAATTGTCTTGTGTCAATTTAATAACATTTGTCTCATTAGAATATGCATCCTTAAAGAATGTTTAAAGAGTTTCTGGTATTAATTTTCTTTTCTATTTGATCATTTTTCTTTGAATAGTCATACAGTTTTCTTTTACGTTTTTCAATTTTAACTAATTGTTATTTGTTCCTTTATATTTCTCTATTGTTCATTTGTTGATTAGAAGAATAAAATGACTGAATCTTTGAATTACTCAGTGATGATAATAATATCATCTATAATATAAGAATATTTTTGATCCTTTTAATCAGCAAATGTTATTTTATTCCTTTTTATCAATTTCCAAATCAGGAATATGTAGATAAAAATAAATCTGCTTAAGTTTGTAAAGAGGCAGCAAAAGGACAGACATACTTATCACTAAATAATCTTTGTTTATAAACCACTGTCAGTGTTTACATTTTTGGAGACTGATGACCTTTGATCACAAGTTCAACATTATAAAATGGCTGATACATACCACTTTCTTGAATTTATTATTGAGTTTTAAATATTGAGTTCTGTTGGCTGATTTGTAAGAGGTAACAAAAGGATGCTCTTGTAGTCTACATAGACATGAAAAATCAAAAGAAGCAGTGTTACTTGGGGGGGGGAAGCATTTTGGTAAAAAATGATTTATGTTTAAAAGAATTATTTGCTGAATCTGTAAATCTATTTATTAACATCTTGAAGAAATGTACATATTTTGGTCTAACAAATATAGATAATACTTTTATAATTCACAAGATGTAAGTTTTGAAAGGAGTTAAAAGATGACATAGCAATTCGATAGGTCAAGAACTTAAAATTGAGTAGATATTCTGGTGTACATATTATTCAAAACACTAATTTTCATTTTTAAGATAAGCTATCAGCTTTATTATTTACAGATAATTTTTTATGTTTGAATTTTCAGTTTTAATGCCCTGCCATAAAACTGGTCAGTTTTGTCTGCAGCCCTTGCAGCAGCAGCATATGGTAGCCATTCTGTTTTAATAACCCCAAATTCAGCTGGCAATGGACTGTGTTGCAGTCTCTGTACATTTATCTATTTGCTTGAATACTGCTGCATCCTGCTAGTACTACTGCCCTGTCATGTTTATATGGAACTACATCAATACAAACAACAGTAGCAATAGAGACAGTAGGCAGTTGCAGTTATTGTTAAAGTAATACTGCAGCAGCAGCAGAAGAAGACTTTATAATGATAGTAGCAAGCTGAATATACACGCTCTTCTCTTCCCCCCACCCCTTCCCCTCATCCTCTCTATTTGGCCTTCCTATTATCGATCCCTGGTGAAGCTGCACCAATCAAGGAAGCTGACACAAAATTCTTTTGGCTATACATTAATCTCTCTCTCTCTGCTCACACACATATGTACATGTGCATATATAAGGACACAGTTCTGTCTGACTGGTGAAGTACTGCTTTTCCTGGCCTTGTGTAACACATAGCCTCGCTCCTACCAGTCGCATTTTTTTTTTATCATGTGTATATAACTAAAAACTTATTTCTCAATAATCTGCTCTTTTTTATTTCTCTGATTCCTGGGATCTTGTCCTTTTCCGCCCTTGTTCTCCATTTCTTGCCCTCCATCTGGACGCAGTGCTAGTAACAAGGGCCTATACGCCAACCAGCAAAGAGTCTGCTGTTGTTTGTTGTGGTTTTTATTGCCAATATTTCATATTTCTTTAATTGTCCTTGTCATCTCTTCTTAATTGATGACACACACAGAGGCATATAAATAAAAACTTACTGGGCTCTACCACGCCTGATTTTCCTGTTCTCGTTCTTGTACCTTAAATTCAAAAAAAAAAAAAAAAAAATCAAGGGTGACACTGCATTTTTGGTGTCATTTGTCTCTGAGTAATATATCTGATTTAGCACAACAATAATGTCTAAGGAAGGACCACTGCTGCATCCATTGTTGTGATCATCTCTCCATTTGGGCTGCTATGACTACAGTATTCCTGCCACAACAGTGCAGGTAGGCACACTGGCCACTGGCCTTTAAAAAAAAAAAAAAAAAGTTTTTTGGGTTTTTTTCCCTACATATTTGTCTATCTACTTTTTCTACCTGTCTTTTATTTTGACTCCTTAATAATTGCAGGTGCTTTTTACCTGACCAATTGTTTATTGATCTACCCACTTATAGAAATGGAACCCTCCATCATTATTTTATCTATGCAGTTTTCAGTGTTCTCTGACACTGTCATCATCAGCTCAAATCCCAAATTTTCCATTCCTCATAATATGCAGATATCTGTGGTTACATAAAACATATAGATATATATATCTCCACTGAATTATCAGTGCCCTAATCTCTTGTCTTGGTACTTAAATGTACTGTCTCCCTTTAATAGCTACTTGTCATTGTGACATTAATTGCCCTTCAATACAAGTTTTAAGAGTCATATATAAATTTGGAAAAATCAGCCTATACAGATTGTTGAAAATCATTAGGTTTCACTTAGATATCTTTGTCATTATTCTTTCAAGCATATATACATTTTTATTATTCTTCTGACAAATTTATTTTATATATATATATATATATATATATATATATATATACGCACGCACGCACACACACACGCACACATATTCTTGTGTATGAGTTGCACTCATCTATAGGTCAACTCTTGATTTTATAGTTTTAAAATTGTTAATTCATGGAATTAATTTTTGAAGATAAAGGTTACTCTTAGTTCATCTGGTTATTTTAAAATTTCAGCTTTATTAATTGTTACTTATGTATATATATATATATAAGGTTTATTTTATATGTAATTTGTTTTTTTGTTGTTGTTTTTTTTTTTGTTTTTTGTTTTTTTGCCTAAAAATTAAATCTTCCAAATTTGATCTCTACACTCATATAGATATATATCCACATATCAATTTACATATGTAATATGTGTTCACTTCTAAAATAAGAGTATCCTTTTAAGCGAACAAATCAAAGAAGTATTACTTGATTATGATAATTATCCAATGATGTTATGGTTTTAAGTCCGTCTGTCCATCTGTCTGATGTCTGTCTCTTTCCGATATGTCTTCTCTGTGTGTGTGTGTGTGTGTGTGTGTCTTCTCTCTCTCTCTCTTGTATTTAAGCATCATTACAAATTCAAATGTTTATCAGTTCTTTCTGTTTATTGCTATTTGATCCATTGATTGTAACTGTCTTCATTGGAAATGTCTATGTGACACCACCACCAACAACAACAATTGTGTCAAACATTTACAATGGCAGCTGTTAAATGAGGAAGTAATAAGAGCTTCTCATGTTGCAATCACTTTCATGAAAAGTGTTGTATGCACAAAATAAATTACTTATAAAGAAATGAGGAATGAAGATGAACAAGCTTCCTAGAGAAATACATTTAATGATTAAATCTAATAAAAATGTCAAAATTCAATGTTTTCTCTATGATAATGAACATTGAAATTTGAGTAGGTGGGTGGAAAGTAATTCTAAATATTTAACTATGTGACAATTTGACTTTTATTTTCTTTTGAATATATTTAATAGGTGAATGTTGTTGAGAAATCTAGTTAAAGAATATTTATGTCCTCCAAAACTTTATAATTTCTCTCCCATTTTTGTGGGTTTGTCTTAAATGAAAGTATACATTAAATTTCTAAATCTCCGCAACTTGTAATCATTATATTGAGATTTGATTTACTATAAGTCTTATCTTAAAATGGGTTTTTACAAATCTAATTATTTCTAAAAATTTCTTTCTAGTTTTCATGAGTAATTTTAAATTTTTGAAAATTTTCATTTTAAACAGAAATTGAATTAAAAAAGGAACATGTATATGAATTTTAAAATCCAAAAATATCAATTGCAACTGCCAGTTTGATGTCTTTACTTTTATTTAACAATAATGAAAGCTTTTCCCAATTCACTGTAACTTGGATACAGCGAATTTCCTGTTCTTGAAAACATGAAACTGACAGTTGTGATTGATATGTTTGCATTTTTTTTATATAAAAATAGTTCTATTTTGGATTTTGAGCTTTATCATAAGAAAGACTGACAATCATAAGCTACCTTTTTATATTTTCCAATGTGTGTGTGTGTGTGTGCGCGCATACATAAAAAGAGAGGTGGGCATTACCAGTTTGTAGGGAATTAGATTATTGAATTGTATTGAAAACATTTAAGTTGCCAAGTACAAGTTTCAAGCCTATTGGTAATTTGAAATGTTAAACTGAGATACAATCTCCAGGTAATAAGTAAAATTGTGGCTTACTGAAAATAAGATGGCGTACTGATTTGATAAGTTTTGGCAGTGATGCTCCCTAACAAAAATAACTAGAAGACCTTAGAGAAGATGAGGTTGAACAATGGATTCTAGAAGGCTGATTTGTATTAGATTTCAAGGAAATTTTTATGTAATACATAAAATAAAGAACAATAATAACTCTTTGTCTTGGTTGATCAGTCAGACTGTTTATTTTGCTCATAAATCAGATATTTTCTTATAAAAATACCAAGAATGTTTTGCTAAATATTCAAATAATGTTTCTTGATTTTTATGATTATTATGACTTATTATTTGTAGATTTTTCTAAAAAAAGAAAAAAAAAAAAAAAAAAATTTTTTTTTTTTTTTCCAAGAAGTGTATCGATTGTCATTAGTAAAATGAGGATTTCAGGGGGGAAAGAAGAAGAAATTGACAGTTTACATTTTGTCATGTAATTTGTATTAGTTCTTGTTGTTTACTATTTCATAAAAGTGCAAATAAGATCCAATCTGACTTAAAAGTCATTGTAACAACAACACAGATTATTATCGGTTAATATAACTTGCTTATCTAATGAATTTTTATCATTAAGAAACAAAAATTTGAACTTGAGGTTTATTTCTTTAGACTTTTTTTGTCTCTATCGTTCTAATTTCCTGATGTTTTTTATAGTCTGATTAAGCAAATCATAAAATAATTTAGAATTATGGATAAACAGTATTGACTAAGCAATCTACCTTTTCCCTTAGAAAATTGGATAATCTTCAAAATAAGGAAATGGAAAAAGTTGGGGTTTTTTTTTTGGTTTTTTTCAATCTTATACAAACTGTTTCATAAAGGATGTGCAGAATTTATATGTACACTCATCTAGAAAACCTCTTAGAATGTTATCATTGCAGTTTGGACTGTCTACAACTATTGTTCTCAGATCTATAAAGATGTTAAAGAAAAGTTGTCAAAAAAAAATAATTATATCCTTTTTGAAACACTTTGCATGTAATAATTAGAAGCTGCTCTTTCTTCATTTAAAAAAAAAATTCAACTGGATTGTTTGATCAACAAGAATAATACTGACTAATCAATTCACATTTTGCCTTCTAAACCAGAAAATTGGAAAATCTCCAAAATAAGATGAAAAAGGTGTAATAATTGTTAAATTTAGTGTAATAATTATGTAAATGTAACAATTATTGCACAGAAGAATTTTTCAACTTTATATCTAATAATTGGTGACTGCTTTTGTCCCAGCTGAAATAAAGAAAATTTGAATATCTTTATAGTATTTTCATATTGTGTTATTTTATTTAAAAGAAAAAAAAATCTAAAAAATGCATTCTTTAAAAGCATGCTTATTTCTTTACAGCATATAAAACAAGTTTTTTCTATGAAAATAACTCACAAAAAGAATGACATTCTATTAAAAAAAAGATTTTAGAAAGATATTTTCAAGAAAGGTTTAGGTGATAAAGTAATCAATCATACACTGGTATTGACCTGAGGAGATTGTTTTTATTTTAATTTTCTATTTAACTCATTTTAAGGTAAAATCTTTGGCCACTATAAAGCTTGATGTCATGTTACATCCACGATAGAATTTATATTAAACAGAAATAATTAAAGTTTTATAATTAGCATTTAAGTTATCTCCCTTGAAAAATTATAATGATTAGAGTAACTGCAAACATTGACCACATATTATTGAATTGGAAATTGTTTTAGATTAAAACATTCAACCTAGTTGCTCTGATAAAAATCCCCACAAAATACCATTTCTTGCAATATTATGGTAACATACAAAAAAATTAACTCATAACTGATAATGCTTTTTTTTTTTTTTTAATTTAGTTCCTTGTATTTTTTTTTCATATATCCATTGGCCTAGTGGGTTGAGTGTTTGACATCTATTCAATGTAGCCGCCTTCAGCCTCAATCACTGCCTCGATCCGGATCCTGAACTAGGAGCATGCCTTTTCCACAAGCACTGGCGGGAGCTTGGCGAATACTCGGTGGATGATGGTGATCAGGCTGGCTTTGGTGTTGTGGGAGGTCATGTTGGTGATGTTCTCGATGTATGACCAAACAAAGTAGTCCAGCGGGTTCAGGTCGGGGGAGGAGGGGAGCCAGTGAGAGAAGGGTACAAAGTCATAGCACTCCTTCTGAAGCCAAGCCTGGGTCTCTTTGGACTTGTGGGCCGGCGCTGAGTCCTGCTGCCACACCCAGGGTCTGCCACCGGCCACCTGATTGCACCAGGGGATCACCACACTGTTCAGCACATCCAGGTACACTTTGGTGTTGACTTTCAAGCCGACTTCAAAGATGTGAAGTGGCATGATGTGGCCTTCCGCCCCACCACCTCCGAAGGGTTGTCCGATGCATTGAACTGTGCCCTCAAACGTTGAACCATCCAGATTTGCATTTTGAGGGTGCTGGCAATGGTCCTGTTGTCATAACTTGGATCGGTAGAGAGCCTGTGTTGTACAGCGGCACATCGCTTGTTGAACATTGTGTCACTTTCAGACATGATAGAAGGCTCCTATCGCTCTTGGGATTTGTACACAACTAGCCAACTAGTAGATGGTCTGCAACAAAAAAAGAAAACTGGTTTTCATTAAACGGAAATGGAAACATGTCGTATTTTCTAGGGCGACAATTTTATCGTTCTACCCTGTAATCTCTTTTAAGGATATTAAAAAAAAGCTTAAAAACTTTATTTTTCATTCCAAGAATTGATCAGACTATTAAACTCTTTTTCTTCTTACATCTTCACTGTTTTGTTTTATAGACTTCTTTGTTTCTTTTACTTATCCAATCATTTTAAAAATTTACTTTTTATGTATATAACAAATGAATGGCATTAAACTATACTTTACTTTTTATATATGAATCATAAAAGTTTACTAAATGACACCTTATTGAATGTTGGTAATTTGGTGTATTAAGATTTTATTTCTATTCCTGATCAAATATCTTGATTGTCCAGTTGGCTGGAACTGTAGAATACATAGACTGCCTCTCTGTAGAAGGGTAACCCCCCCCTCCCACAACGAAATAGAACTGTTTTGACATTTAACTGTTTGTAAACAAAAACTATACTTATACTAAACTGAATTGTTTAAAATTTAATTCCCTGTTAAATGACCTGAAAAGGGTTGATATTTTATAAAACAATACAACCAACCAATCAAACATCAAGTTATAACCTTTTATGACTTTACTAAAAACATTGGGTTGTTACATGCCTAATGTTTGACTAGATTAATAATTTGGAAGAATTTATCTCTATAAATGGCTAAATGGGTTTGATGTAGAACTACCAAATTTGGTAAAAGTTGAGAGGAACATTTTAAAATTCTAAAAAATTGATTCCTTAGGAAGAAAGAGTGATTCTCATTTATGTGGATGGATCTCAAGCAATAAGCAGTTATTAGCAGAAAGCTATGTTGCTGCAAGGTATTTTACAAAATTTCTAAGTTTCAAAAGAAAAAAAACTTAGTAAGATTACTAACCAGCTAACTAAACGGCTGGAGAAAAAGCTTGAGGGCAACTACACAAGAATGCTGCGAGCAATATTGAACAGGTCCTGAAGGCAAAAACCCCACAAAGCAGCAGCTGTACAGCTACCTACCGCCAATCATCAAAACTAGACAAATTAGACGAACCAGACATGCAGGACACTGCTGGAGAAGTAGGGACGAGCTCATAAGTGATGTACTAGTATGGACCCCCATACATGGCCAAGCAAAAGCAGAACGACCAGCTTGAACCTACATACAGCAGCTCTGTGTGGATACGGGTTGTAGCCCTGAGGACCTGCCAGAAGCAATGAACGATAGGGAGAGGTGGTGAGAAAGGGTCAGGGATATCCGTGCTGATGGCACGACATGATGATGATGATGATGATTACTTATGTTGGACTAACAAAAATGTTTAGTTCAATCATATTTACCAACCCCTCCGCTCAGGCAGGATGTGACACAAGGTCAATTTTTAAGTGAAGTTTAACAGGTTTGAATTCAGTTTTCCTTCTCCTAGACTAGTTGCCTCACTAAAGCTGAAGAACCTAGTCTGCCCTACTATTTACCCATAGCTGGAGGGAGAATAATTGGATTCATACCTTTCCCAAGGGTATTAGTGCTATGTGAAATGCAATTAGTCTCGTCCAGGATTTGAACTCGTGTCGCCGTGTCCATTTCCTAGGACGGTAACCATTACACCACGGGCACCTCCTGAATGTTTAGTTCAATAGATCTTTTTAAGTATTACTCAAATTTAAGAGAAATATATTTCTCTACAAAGCTTAACATTTTTAGAGAATAATTTCAACTTCGTAAGAAATAATAATAATAAATCATAAATGATAGTTTTTTTATTTATAGTAACAATTACTGTTTGTAACTATTCTGTGGAAATCTTTAATGAACAACAAAGGTTGTAAAATAGAGATTTATCTGTTAGTTTTACAGAGTTTGTGATCAAAATCTGAACATCCTTGATGGATACTTCATTTAGTAACTCAGAATTTTCCTTTTAATTCCTAAAAATGTCTGAAGCCCTGTTAGCTGAGGCTGTAGAATATACTGACTGCATCTCTGAACAGGGGTAAGCCTCCTCTCCCAATGGTTATCCTGCATATAACCGATGGTGTCGCTCCATTTTTGTAGAATGTGGACTACCCTTTCACTGTCATTACTCCCAAGTCCAGTTTGA
Source organism: Sepioteuthis lessoniana (assembly GCA_963585895.1). Lineage (NCBI taxonomy): Eukaryota > Metazoa > Mollusca > Cephalopoda > Myopsida > Loliginidae > Sepioteuthis > Sepioteuthis lessoniana. The sequence goes on along the minus strand of OY757923.1, from coordinate 95,753,474 downwards.
CCACCTAGAGTACCTGTTAGGGTCCCATCTATGGGGGTCAAATACAACTATTTGATCATTTACTATACTTGAAACCATTTGACTGTATGCAAACGAATGAATAATGTCGAATAGAATACTTGAAACCATTTAAGTGTATGCTAACAAATAAGCTCTGGCTTGTATAAAAATAATATTGCCAAACTATTCACTTACAAATTACACACACATGTGAGAGAGAGAGAGAGAGAGAGAGAGAGAGAGCAAGATTTGGCATTAAATAACCTACAAGATTTGATATGCCATAAAATACAATCAATTAACTTAAAATGTATGAATTGATTATTGATGCTAAAAATGAATGCTGCTTTAGGTATCATTAAAACATCTCTCTCTCTCTCTCTCTCTCTCAAATCATTTTGTTCTGATTAAATGATTTCTTATTGGTTTTTAATTTACTGCATAATTAAAATTCTACAAACCAATAAGATGTCACAACATTTAATTTTGTTTCTTAATCTGTGATTCTGAAGCACAAAATGGTTGTTCATTAATACATTTGGCAAGAGACTAGGTTTATATTACCTTGTTAAATTTTAAAGGTGATCTATTTGCTGTCAACAGACATTCATTGATGTTTATAAATAGTGTTTGAAGGAAGTTTGCCTACAGCTGATTAACAAATGTTTTGAAGATTCTATTTCTGGAAAAGAAAATGTTCAAGGTTTCATACATTGTAGCAGTTTTTTCTCTCCTCAGTGAAATTTCTATTATAAAAGATTAATCAAGTTGAACTTTTTTTTTTTTTCAACTTTTTAGGATTTAAATAATTTATAAGTAACTGGTTTATTTTGGTTTATATATTTATTAGTTGAATCTCTATTTATCCTAATCTAATTTTTCTGTGTATGTCATGGTAACACAGCAAAAATGGTGCATTATAATGAAATTGTTGTTAGCTTAGAGAATAAAGCAATTTCCAATCAAATTTGCAAATTAATGATATTAGTTTGGGTCTTTCATTTAAACTTACTCTGATCATTATAGTTTCTCAAGAAGGATAATTATAAAAACACTAATTATGCATTATATCCTCGTATTTAGTTATTTTCAATTAATTATAAACTCTATAAATAGAATGCTACTTGACATCAAGCTTAATGGTGCCAAAGGTGGCTTTTAAAGGAGTTGGCCCAGTGGGTAGACCTGGGTTCAATCCCAAGTTGTGTCGTACCAAAGACTTTAAAAATGGTACTTGATACCTCCTTGCTTAAAACTCAGCGATATAAGGTATGTATCAAGGGTAAAGTAGAGCAATCTAGGGAAAGGAACAGCGCCCACCCCTACACCTTGGTGTAGTAGCTATTGAAAAGGGAGCCTTCTGGTCGCCCTCGACTACGGCCGCGACCTTTACTTATATGGGATATTTGTGTGTACCTTACCATAAAACAGAAAAAATAGTACATTGTAGCCAGATTTTTGTTTTACAAAGCAATATTCGAATGCTTTTAGAGAATAAAGCACTTTCTAATCCAGTTTATAACTTAATAATGTGGGATCAGCATCATTATGAATTCTCAAGGAAAATAACGACTAAATCCTAATTAAAAAGTTTATCTCTTTATTTACAATTATAATAATTCTTTAAATAGGATGAGATATGACATTAAGTTTAATGACCATTGAACGCAGCTTTTAAGGTAGTGTCTATTAAATCAAAAATCCCCTTGAATGTTTTGTCTACTTGTATAATTTTCGGTTTTAAGTAAAAACCCAATAACTAATTTTTCTATTTTATCTGCACTGATTACTTCTCAAGTATTAATAATACTTTATTTCTCAAATGTTATTGCTGATAATTCAAAAAAAAAAAAGATATTGGTTCTACTTTGGGATATTTAATTTTATTTATCCTCATAAGATTTTTTTTTAATAAGATAGCAAACTAAAATGAATATATATAATCACTCAGCTGTGTTTTTGAAGCTTAAAGTTTGTGATAATTAATAATTAAAAAAAGCACATTTGAATGAATGAAGAGTTTAAAACTTACTGCTTAGTAATTCATCAAACTAATTTAATGTGAAATGGTTTTAGTTTTTAATCCAGTTTTTATAAATAGAAAGGATATTTTTGCCACACATACCTTTTTTTCTCTCTCTCTCTCTATGATACAAAATTAAAATTTATTCATTTTAATTATTCAATTCTAACGTTACAATATTCATTTATCAAAACATAAAATTTTTTTCTGTTATTTTAAATCATCTTGAATTTTGTATGTTGCAGATTTCATTCTGAAATTAGTTTCTCCTTTGATCATTATTCATTTGTTTATATTTTTAATAAGCAAATAACAATAAGTCTGATCCTAACAATTACATGTTAGCTGCCTTGTTTTTTTGAACTGATTGAGTTAAAAGAAATCTTATTTTATATAATTATCACTATCATATCAGACTTTTCTCAATCCACTACATCACCTAGTCAGCTGGGGGTGTAGAATACACAGACTGCACCTCTGCAGGGGGGTAAGACCCCCCCCAAACGAGTGTCCTGGATATGACACTAAACCATCTGATGGTGAGGTTCCAGTAATGCTAGAGCTTTGGGGAATGCAGATCACCCCTTCATTGCCAACGCTCCTATGTCCACTCTGGCCCAGAGTGGTAGCACCTGATAGAGCCCTATCTATGGGTCTAATAGAACTAAACTGTGTACTTATGTTAAGCTGAATGACGTGAAATAGAACTGTTTTGACATGTAAACTGTGTACTTATTCTAAACTGAATTGCTTGAAATAGAACTGTTTTTGACATTTTATACTGTACTTACACTAAACTGAATTGTTTGAAATAGAACTGATTTGTCATTTATTTTGACATGTAAACTGCATACTTTTTTAAAACTGAATTGTTTGAAATAGAACTGATTATCTGTATGAAAATGGATTTGACATTAAATAACCTACCAAGATTGATATGCCATAAAACCCAAATGACCAATCAATCCACTGCAGGTTTCTGGCTTTCTGTAAGGTTAATGTTATCAGGTGGTTTGACTTGAGACCTCTTCTCCTACACTGTCTGCTCTATCGCACTCTGCCTTTTGCAACTTGTTGATGTAGGATCAACATCTGTGCTCATTCAATCATTATGAATTCTCAAAGAATATAACTATTAAATCCTAATTAGAAAATATTTCCCATGTTTATTCTTATTTACAGTTATAATATAAATTCTTTAAATGAACTGCAATATGTGACATTAAACTTAATGGCCACTGAAAGCAACTTTTAAATGAATATTATGTCAAAAATTTCCCAGAATGTCATGTTCACTTGTACAATTTGCTATTTCAAGAGACTCATTATCCAATTTCTCTATTTTATCCTTTTTTTTTTTTTTTTTTTAACCCATAGCTGGATCTAAAGAAAAGTACATTAGTGCAAAGTGAATACCACTAACTTTGTCTAAAAATTGAATTTTGCTGATAAACATTACACTATCTGTGTGCACACACACACATATACATATATATATATATATATATATATATATATATATATATATATGATTTTTGTTGGTTTCAATTCTAATGTTCTCTGTTTATTAAGTCAGATTTTAATTTGCAATAAATGTTTCTTGAAATTGCCTTTACTATATTTAGACTCAATTTATTTGACAAACACTTTTTACTAAAATGAAATATGTACTTACCATTTATAGTGATTTTTAGATGACCTTATTTAATAGTGGTTAGTTCAGCATTGTGTGTGTGTGTGTGTGTAATGAGAAAATAATGAATCACTATTTATTTATTATTCATCATCTTGAGACTCTAGAAATGTGTCACAATGTTCACCTTGTATCAACTGTGAAATCCATTATCAAGCTAAACTTTTTAGTGTGAAGCAAGACATGTAAATTCATGAAGCCTGACCAGATAATCTCTCAGATAATCTGAAAGGATTACAGAAAAATTGCTTTCACTTATTTCTCCTTTCAGAAATGATATATATATAATTATAATTTAAAATGGATGAATTTTAATCTGATATTTCATAGCTCTTTTATATTCTCCTATTTATAGAATAATTCCATCCTGGCATTTTTTTTTCTTTTTTTGTGGGTGAGGGGGGATATAAATCCATATATATTTATATTCCCTTTTTGTAATGATGCAGATGATTACCTGAGCTATGTTTCTATGGTAACAGTATTTAATGGCTAATTTCACTTTGATTTACTGGGGCCTTGGCTCAATGCTTTCGGTTATTTTTGACCTTGTTTTACTCTTTATGCTTTCTTATTTGACAATTATTGGAAAGACATGCTGTAGTTTTCAACACAGATCTAATACCTTTAGAATTAATTCTACTGCTGTTTACATTCATTTATTTCCAAACACTGTCTATGCTCTTTTTTACATAATTATATCTGCTGTAAATATGACCTCTACTTTTACACAGCATGCATGTTCTTAGGTCTTTTTGTTTTGTTTTATGACAATAACTATGGAATGCTAAAGAGTCTAGCATTGTAAGAATATAAATTTGCTTTCTGATGATACTAGACCTCCAACAAAACATGTCAGTCTGATTTTATAAACTCTTTCTCCTGTACTATTTGTTAATATACTTATCTGGGGAAAAAAAAGTACAAGCTAAATGTTTTTATAATATAATAAATCAAAATGGTTGTCTTCTACTTCATTTCTTTTCACAAAATTCGTTTCAGCCTTTTCAGTTGTATATATGATATTCTCTAACCATGAACCAAATACCATTTCCTGCCATAAAAAAATTCCAACAACTAATGAGAAAATCAGATCTTCATCAAGGAAAAGAAAAATGCTTTTAGAAGTTTCATATCTAAATTGAAAAATTGATTTTCTTGAAATTATAGAGCTCTGTTTCTCATGGATATATTTTTTTTCATTCCTGCAAAATTCATAATTTCATACTTTGAAATTCTATATTCTTATGATAATAGGTAAAAAATACAAAAAAAAAACCAAAAAAAACCTTTTAAACAAATTATATCAAATGAAAAATGTTCACAATAATTCAAAATCCTACAAAAAACAATGAAAATGAGTTTCTTTTTAGGATTTGGTTGTTCATCTGTTGTAATTAAATTTCAATGATGTAGAGTTTATAAAATTCTGCTTCATATTGAAGGCACAACATATGAACATTTTCTTGATTTCACTTGCCGACATAATTTGGTCATAGAACATTGAACTGGGAAGCTCAAGGTCTAAAATACAATTAAGCATGAAATAGGTTAAATATAAGTTTTCTTAGAAAATGAAAAGAACTTTGCTACAAATATTGCAAAATTAGAAATTTAGGTATTAATTTTATTTCAATATTTTTTCTATCACATTTAGATTTGCCTTCATGTAACCAAATACATTCTCTGAAAGAAAAACAAGAAGCTTATATTGTCTTTGAGTTGGCTTCCAGACAGTTTACAATTGCAGGTTCTTTATTCTCCATTTTTAGAAAACCTTTCACCTGGGCCCTCAATACCCTGTATATGAGCTCACAAAATTCAGAAATAAAAAAGACTAGTATTAAACACATTAAAATTTTTCTTTAGAGCAAAAACATTTTTGTTGAAAGCTATCCTATGATTTCATTGAAAGAAAGATTATGAATGGTCTCTATATTAAGTCTCTTATTGATATTTAATTCTGATCTTTCTGAATCTGAAATAATAGGTTTATAGTATATAGTAAAATAACATTCCATTTGAAATAGTTTTTGCTTACAATGTTTAGTAAAGAAGTCCTCATTCTGAAATATTAGACTCATAAGTTCCAAGCTATTGTTAACACTTTTTGTGATTGATTTGCTAAATTTCAAAATAAACAATTTACTCTTGAATATAAACTACACAAAAGCACTATAAAACTTCTGGCAATATCTGATATTCATCTATGAATTAGAATAGAGGAAACTGCACTTTCTGGAATATCATTAATTTTTTAATCTGTTTATTTTTGTCTGGATTTCTGTGATGATTTATCATTATTATACACAAATATGCTCAAGCTAGTGTCTTAATACTGACTGTTATAATCATGATATTTTGGTCGTCTTTGGATGGTTCTTGTAAGAAAGGAAAGCCTTAAGACTCAAAAACTCTTGTTACCTGATTATGCACTTTCAGTAGTGCAAAAAATCATATAATCTGATTCCAAGTAAGAGACAGACAAGGATGAATTATCCTATATGAGATATATTATAAGCATGAACAGTGATATGAAAACAATCTAAACCCATAGATCGAATAAAGAGTTCAGTTCCAAATTTGCGAACAATAACCAGCTATGACAGATGCCTGAAAATGGCCATAGGATATTACGGTGAAAATGTTGTGGCTATAACAACTATGATGAGATTACTAATCTGACTACATCAGTCTATATAATATTATGAAAGTTAATTACTATTTATACTCATGTCTACGTTGATTTTGAAAGGCATCATTTTTTTTGGGGAAAAAAAAAATGGCACTAATCTAAAGATAAGATTCAAACCTTTGGTTTCAAAAATTAATTCCATAAATTAATGATTTCAATCCATCAATGATAGGTTGGCCTAGATCCGAGGCAGAATTATGCAAAGATATGTGGTATTTAAGAACACAAGAATGACATTTTGTTTGTTTTCTTTCTGCTGTTTACATACTGAACTTTATTCTTGTTCAATTTCCTTTCAACAAAAGAATCAGTCAGCATCAACCAGGCTTTTTATAGCTAACAATCAACTGAACCAATAAATTAATATTACCTCTGTGTGTATGAGAGAGAGAGAGAAGAAAAGTATACAGAGGTAAAATTCATCAATGTCATTTCCTGAAGATATCTTCATCTGATTAGATTCAACTTAATTTCTTAATGCAACTTAACTGTGTTTCATTTGATATTCAAATTCTTCAATAAACATCCTCATCTGTTGGAGCCTGATAAGATAAAAACCTCTAAATATACTTAAATTTCAATTGATATGAAAAGCTTATCCAGAGAAAGTAAAAGCATCAAAATCATGTTAAATAATGGCTATAGAAATTAAACATTATTAAAATTAATGTCAAAATTAAAAATATAGAAACAGTAATTTTTCTTCATTTGCAACAAATGAACTTTCATCATTACATAGATATTTCTATTGTAATGACTGTCAAAACACCAGTGTGAGGTTTTTCTTAGTATAATAGTTTTAGAATTATCCAACTTAAAATGTACAACAATTTCTAATTCAATTTGCAACTTAATAATAGTGTAGTATCTGTAACAAAATTTCTCTGCCGTGAGCAGGATGTGTCACAAGGTCAATTTTTAAGAAGAAACTTTTCCAAGCACAAATTACACAAGTGAAAGCCGTACCAAAAAATAGCTCAACCCTTTTTAGATCACGTCAGGCAATAAACTCGACCCCCACCCTCACTTCTTCTAGGGAAGGTGTGGGGTTTTCATTTATACTTTAATCTTTATCATTTCTAAAGAGTGATCACTATAAAATTTTAATTATTGAATAGTCCTTATTTACAAGTAATTATAATATAAATTATAAAAACAGGACGTGATTTGATCTTGAGCTCAATGACTGCTCAAGTATTCTAAGAATGATAAGTTTTGATCCTTGACAATTCCTTTTCTTCCAAATAAAACAATATTTATCATGGCTGCCTTTTTTGTCTTCTGAATTTTCTTAAGTTTAATTTTTTAGTCAATATTATTTCAATTTACTAAACAGAATTTCTCTTCAATTTTAGTGGTCATTTTCAATATTCTAATAATCTGTTTATTTTGTTGATTTCAAGAAGAGAAATAATTTCAATTTCATAAGTGTTTTTATATAGATCACAATCAGTTCCCTTTCATTATCTTAAACTATTTTATAAAAAAACAATTTATAGCTGGAATATTTCTAATTCTTTTTGAAAGAAAGGAAATAGCAATCAATGACTGGTCTGATATTACTCATATAGTTGTCAATGTGCCAGATAAATATGAATTGATTATACATTGATTTACCTCATAAAAATAAAACATTACTTAATCCTCACACACATACATACACACACATATATATTATATATGTGTGTGTTGATTTGTAAAAGAAGATTTTTGTAGTTAAACCATTTAAATATTTTTCCTCAACAAAATTTGGAGAAATAAAACTAATGACTTTTTGTTTATATTTCAACATTGTATTAAAATGGATACAGCTTTATTTAATCTGCAATTTTATTAAAGAAAAATGTCAATTTATTCTCTTTTTACAAAATACATTCATTGATTTAAATATTGTATTAAGAATTAAATAATTAACCATCATGATTATTATTCTTATATGTTAATGTTCTCACCAAGTGCCCTCATCTTGGTGGTTGTTTTTATGCTCTGAATTTTTTATTAAAACACTTACAGTTCTGACTGACTTAATCATTGACAAGTAAAGTTTGGAATGAAATCCAATGACCTGAAAAAGAAAAAGACATTTTGGAAAATCAGATAAGTTTCAATATAGGCCTAACATTGTCAGAATGCAAAAGATTTTATGACTAAAAATGAATCTAAATTATCATGAGAGAAATCTAATAATCTAGATTGTCTAAAAGCTTGGTTTTAAAATTTAACTGTATTTGTCAATTTTATTTATTTGTTTTTGTTTTTTTTAAAGAACATATGAACATCACAAAGATCTGAAAATAAACAACATGCTTATCCTTTTGGTAAACCACCCTTAATATTTCAGACCACTGTTTTGATGTAAAAAAAAATGTAATTCTAATAAAAAAATAAATAAATAAAACAGTTCATGACAATGTATAGAGATTTCATTGATCCATCACTTGTATGTAGTCAATTTTATTTTATTTATTTATTTTTTTTTTTTTTACAATATATTCTCTTTCTTCACTAAATTGTTACTTATAAGATGCAAGATACTAAATGACATAAACAACAAAAAAACAAATAAAATTATGAACAATACATTTAACCTTTAGAATCAAATATTTAAACATTCTATATAAATTATGAATTTGTTTTGAATAAAAAAATCATTGGCATTCTAATAACTGTAGACTTTTTGCGAAACATGTTGTTCTGATTTTCCAAACTATTTTTCTGTCTTTTACTCATTGATAAAGTTTATCATACATATATCAGATATGAGTCATATCAACTAATTTTTGTAATCGGGAAATGGATCATAGACGATTCTGGTGCTTTGCTAATTTAGTCCAAAGTAAAGAAGAAATTAAATCTTTCTCCAGTTGATTGAATGTTGTCCCTATTGAGGAACATGGCTGACCAGAAGTATTAAACATTGATTACTGTCATAAGCCTTACATCCAGCAGATGTATAGAGTTTCAATCAATATGAATTGGACAAAGCCAACTGCAACATTTGCCACAAAAGAAGCAAATAATAATTTAAATGTTGTGTGTGTGTGTGTATTTTAATGGTGCATTCATTACATTTATCTTGCTTATTTATTATAAATGTATTTTCAGTCTGTTGAATTTGGGGCCCAAGTTTACACCCTTGCACAATTTTATACATAGTCTCTCCCATTTATTCTTAAAACTTTCAACTTGTTCTTACATACTAAATCTGAGGGAATGCATATTAAATATAATATGATTATATTTAATTAATTATTTCAAATGGCTTCTATGGATTTTATACTCCGTTGGTAAGAACATTTCAAGTGTTAAAAAAGTAAAATGATATTAAAGATCAAAGCAATATATTTGCTAAACTTACGAATCCTAAATAAGAAATTTAAGAGTCGATATACGAATCCAAGTGACCCTATAATTTGAATGGCAATATTAAGGTATTGCAGGTGATGGGCTAACATTATTCCAAGTTTCTTCCTTTGGTCGTGTGATTCTTAATCATATGTTTACTATTAATCTCTTGTAAATGGCATGTTGTCTCCCAACACTAATGTCTCCTCTTTTCTCTTTAATTTTCAGGGGGAATGAATTTATGCAGATGACGTCATCTGAACCACCAAGCAAGACGCCTTCCAGCAAGGCCCACAGGCACCCAGCTGCCAGGGCCCTTGATGGTAAAGCTGGAGGCGGATCAGCCGCCATGAAAAAACGTGAAATTGATAACCTTGACAATGTATCGGTCAGCCAAAAAGAAGAAAAGGTAGGGTTTTTTTGGGGTTGTTTTTAATGCTTTTTTATGCTTTTTTTTCTCCTTTGCATGACAGCCTGCTGGTTTTCTTTATCAGATAAACAACTCAACTTTTCCAAATGCATTTCAAAAAGAAAAAAAAAAAAAAAAATTTGTCAGGATTTTTCATTTCATAACATTTTAGAGTTTGACTTCAGCCCATCCATCTCTCTCTATGTGTGTGCGTGTGTGCCATCATATATGTTCAAATGTCTGTGTTTGCATAGTGTCATCTTTCCATGCACAAATCCTAATGTCCATTCTTAGTTATCATCTAAGTAATTGTTTATAGATTGTGACCCTTTTATCATCATAAAAAATGGAGTGGGGTGTGTTTGGCAGTAAAATATATCTTCTTTTTTTTTTTTTTTTTTATGATTACAGTTAATTGCACAGTTTTATGACTTGAATCTTAGGGGGGAAAAAAACAGTAACTGCAGCAAGAAAGAGAGAGAAAAAGTAACCCCCCACCCCCTTCAAAATTTCCAAAATCAGGAGGAACTTCGGTTATTGGTAGCTGGATAGATGGCAGGAAAAGGGAAGACTAATTGTTTTGTTTTTTTTGTTTTTTGTTTTTTTTGAGAAGGGCTGTCTTTTTTTTGACACTGTAACTCTTCAAACCAAAAAAAAAACTGATTTAATAGAGAAACACATTTTTATTGACAGTCAATTTAACCAAGAAAGAATTGTGTGCATGGATAAATTTTCCCCTTTTTTTTTTTTTTAAATTGTATATACTTGTGTATAAGTCAAATTGTGAAGACCTAATTTTTAGGCCAAAATTTGGCATCCGTCTATAGATGAGTAATAACTTTATAAGGTTGAAATTCCGACCTAATGGGAAAGATTATACACAACCCTTAGCTTAAAAAAACTCATTCTATAAATGATTTTATGACCATCAATCAATGGAATTTTTTTAACTTAGACTTATACACATGTGTATGCATTGTTTTTTGTTTTGCAGTTTGTTTTTTTACTCCTCTTTTATCAACTTATACAAATGGATATATCATCTGTTTGACAATTTTATTTATTCAGTATTGATATTTAGCTAATAGTTATTTCCTTATTATTTACAGCTCCAATAGATGTAAAAAAGAAAAAGAAAAAATTAAAAAGCAAACAAGTCATTAGATAATCAAATTCAAGATTTGTTTCTTTGCCGTTTTACTCTGAACTACAAAACAATTTTTCTATTCTAAGCAAATCTGAATACTTCCCCTTTTGATGCAGTTTATACAATTCCTTCTCAAGACATTTTAAGCAATTAGCGGATTGGAATACTCTTTTAAATGATGAGGACATTAGTCAGAGTACATCTGTGGGTAATACTCTTAAGGTCAATTATTTAAAAGTACAAGATTGACCTTTGGTTTGTTTTCTTTCTACTGTTTATATGCTGAACTTTATTTTTGCTCAGTTTCATTTCGGCAAAAGAATCAGTCAGTATCAACAAAGCTTTTTATTATTATTATTATTATTATTATTATTATTATTATTATCCTTATTAAACTTAGTTGTAATACCAAGCCAAAAGTATACAGCATTCAGTGTAAATTGAACTTACTAGTAATATGGGACACCCAATGAGTTTTTTTACTTGGTAATTAATAATCGACTAGACAAGTTCAATAACCGTTATCCCAAAATGATAAAGTACTCATGACCTTTACCATATATAAACCAAAGCCAATTTAGCTTCATCTACCTCTTCATAAACTAATGAAATAGATCACATAAAAGATAAAATCATTGGAACCTTTTTTTCCTTCCTATACAACAGATATCACCTTCAAAATGCCATTTCTTAAGTTGGAATTCTAAAGCTGTGATTATATCTTAAAGCCAAAAGGTATATTTTCTTTATATATATATATATATATATATATATATATATATATGCCTGGATCCTAGAATCTAAGAAGTATTATATAGTTTCCTTAAAATCATATAGCCATGCATTGCTTAATTATTTCCTTAGCAAATTATAAATTAAAGAAATTAATTAGAAATTATATTTCATTAATTTTTTATTGCATGAAAAATAATTATTGTTAATAACAGTATACTTAGATTTAATGTATCACAGGAGGAAAATGTAAATAAAAATTCCTGAAACTTTAGTTTTATAAGCTGTTAAGGAAATAAATAACAGTTGGATACATATGAAGTGTCTATTTTAGTTTGTATTTTATGTGACCATATCAGTGAACTTGAAGGTCTTTTGACTTTTTTCTCGTGTTATATATTTTTACTTAATATCCGCCCTGCATTCCCATAGAGTTTATATAGTTTCAAAGGATTAAAGTGAAAATTTCTTAAAGAATTTCAATATAATTTAATTTCTTTTGTTTTTGGTTTTCATATTTTAAAATTGGCAGAATCATAAAACAATCTTTGTATAGTTCTAAATTCAAGCAATATTTTTTTAATATAGTTTAAGACTTTCCCTAGTATGATATCTTTCTCATGAACCCCTTTTTTGGTGGGGTGGGGATAAAGTAATTTTATGGGAGGAAGTTAGATTTAGCCACTCATGGCAGTTTTCCATTACTATATAAAACTCATGAACAACCAGATATTCGGCAATTCAGAAGGAGAGTCAACGTACTTATAGTCTTGAAAGATAAATAATTATAAGCTTTTGCTATCTTTTAATTTTAATTTGGAAATCCACCATGAGACACATACAATATTGTATACTCTGTTACATAATGTCAAATGAAAGTCAATGATCCAAACGTTTTTTTAGATCAATAAATAAAAGTTTCATAATACAATCCAATCATAAACCTTCAAACATTGCTCACTACATTCATTAATCCAGAAATATAGTCTACATAAATAGATTGTGTCTAGAGTGATTCAATAGTTTAAAATAATTTATTCTCTGAATAATGGCTTGGTTCTAATTTTTAAAATATTTGCCAGAAATGACTGATCATTTCACTGCTTTTAATAGTTTGCATTGATTGTCATTTTTATGGAAGCAGTAACACATGACTGCTCTTTCAGGCTTTATTCTAATCAATCAACACATGACTATCTTCAACTATGAACCATTTCCTACTAAAGAGGAAGTTCATCGTTTGATGCGACAGGTGTTCAAAGATAAAATGGGAGAGTGGGGAGATAGTGTTTACTTAGTTTCAGGTCATTTTTGTTTACATTATTATATTCTAATTTTTTAAAGTTTACTTCTTGTTTTCTTTGTAAGTTTTGGGATTACTCCTAATTCATTCAAGAGAATATGCCATTCTGTTGGCTTTTCAGGGTATGTGTTTTCTTGTTAGAATAATAGAGCTGTTGTTGTTTATGTATATTTGTTTCTGTAGCAAGATATAAATGTAAATTGTAAGTATTTTTAAAGGAATAATCATGTATAAAGCATTGACTGCCGAGTGAAAAACATTGAGACTTTGTTGCATAGTTTATATTTGCAAAATGATAAGAGATGCCTTAGTTAAAAGTAGTGAAGAACTTGCAATAAATCAGTCATGTTCTAACTATAGTCAATTTAAAAATGGAATAATTCTTAACTTATCAAATAAACCTTAAGTAATATTTCTGACTTTATTTTATAGCATATAAGACATTGCACAATCTACATTCAATGTTACAGTATTATAAAGTTAAATTAGATACAAAAGTAGTCTCTAAGATTCGGGTAAACATTAACTTTACAGATACTTCCACTTTGTGTATTAGCCAAGGAGATATTTTATTAATGGGAGAAGAAGGAAAAGGGATTTTATTTGTCTTAAAATATAATATCTCTTTTCAATATTATATTTCGTCCAGTTTAGGAATTTTAGAATGATTTTGTATATTATTATTATGGTTGGTTGGTTGGTTTTATGGCATGTTGGAAAGGGCAGGTTCCCCATATCATAGTGGCTGATGTGCTGGGCTGCAGCATCATAAGTGAGTTCAAACTCCAATTGTGCTATTTAATATCCTCAGGAAAGGCATGAACCCTCTTATTCTCTAGCTATGAGTTAAATAACACCACTACTGTTCTTCTACAAGGATAGCTTTGGCATTAGATTAACCCATGAAGATTCATATACCATTAAACAAAGGAACTAAACTATGGCATGTCAGCCCTTATTGGGTTATCATATATCAGTTAAATTTTTATTTTTCTTGCAAACAATTCTATGGATCAAGTAACTATTCCTATTTAATAATAATCTGTTGTAAATTATTGTAACTTCAAGTAACTATTTGTAATACAAATAATTTCCATATAGGAATACTTGAAACCATGTAACTATCTAATACTAATAATTTTCAAACAAATCTATTTGACCCGTAACATGTGTAACCACTCTGGGTTAGAATTGATTTACAAGTAATTCAACGAAAATGTCACTCACAAAACTCCAGAACTGAAACCTCACCACCAGATACTGTTTATTGTCATACCCAGAACATGCCATAAAACCAAACCAGAACACCAATTTAAGAGATGCAATCAGTGTATTCTAGGTTTTACAGACAAAATTGTGTATATTATCATTTTGTCCCAAGTATCACTTTTCATAATTATGGCCTTCTTTAATGTTTATATTCTATAATTTAGATATATAGACTGTTAAAAAGATTGCCTTGAGCTTATGATGAATATTAGAAGTATCTGTTTATTTGAACTTTATAATCAATCTCAATCAAAGCAGAAGCAATGTGTACATCTACTCATTATACAAGTATCAGTTGGCTTATGAATAAGATATGCAATATGTGCAGTGTTAAAATATATATATATATATATATATATCTTAATGTCTGGCTCAACATTTAAATTATTTGTAAATTGTAGATAAAAAAACTCTTTACTTTTCAGGAAAAAAGAAATTATCTCTATAATATTTTTTTATGAATTGATTAATTACTTCACAGATGCACACAATAAAATTAAGTGGGTATTTGGTTTCTGTACATCTCAAGAGATGCATCAAGGCTTTCCTAGCAGACTCTGTGTGTGTGTGTGTGATCTTATCCGTTAACCAATCTCTAAGGATTTTTAATTTATACAGACGTCTTACCAAACATATTTGTTAATCCGATAGACGCCACCATTCCATTTATGGGATGTTTTCAAAAATGATATATTTATGATTTAGATCCCATCAATTTCCCATATTAGGAAAGAACTTTGACATATAATGATTATTTATACCAGTCTTACATTTTAAGAGCCCTATAACCCCTCCCCCAACCAAGTTAATTGTTAAAGAAAAACAAAAAATGTCCAATTTGTCTTAATTTTAAGGAATGAAAAATTTTATCTCCTGGCTTTAATACAACCAGCCCGTTGGCATAATGGTTAGAATGTTTGCCAGTGGTTCAGAAGACTGGGGTTCAATCCCAGGTCAAGTCATACTAAAGATAAAAAATGGTACTTGATGCGTCCCTGCTTAACATTCAGCATTATAAGGTATGGATCAAGAGTAAAGTAGAGTAATCTAGAGAAAGAAGTAGTGTCCTCCCCTACACCTCAGTGTAGTAGCTATTGAAAAGGGAGCCTTCAGGTTGCCAATTTTACTTATTTATAAAATGAAATTTTTTTTTTATCAGAAATCTTAAAATCAATTTTTTTCCTTCCAAAATATTCAGACTATCATGAATAAATCAGTTTTTATATATATAATTTAATAAAAATGGTAGTAAAGTTTTAATTATTTAAGAAAACATTCTAAGTAAACTTACCATGAAAGACATTAACAACGCATATATATGCAACCTTGCTTACACTATGATAGAGATCATTGTGATCCAAATATTAAATTGGTACACAAGATTTTATGATGGGGTAAAAGATTTATAAATAAGATACTACAAGACTAACAAACAAATACCAAAAACCTTATCTACTTTTTACTAACAACATCTATTTTACAATTTATTTTTTTGTCATTACAAATTTGTACCAAGTGATTACAAATGTTAATTGTAATTATAAAAGATAAATCCACATAACAGAACAGACATTTTTTTTGTGTGTCTGATGAAGTTATTGTTCTCTCTAAAAAAATTTGATTAGGTTTTGTTGAGGAATGTGTTGTATACAAAAAACACAGAGGCCTTTTGTTTTATTTCTGAAAATAGTATAAAAAATATGATACAATGTAAATATTTACCCTTTAAGGCTACTGCAGTTTTGCCAAATACTAAATTTATTTAATGACAAAAATACATGGTTTAAAATCAATGTACCTTTTTTTTTTTTTTAGTTTAGTTTAAATTAAGAGTTCAATTATTCCCAACACTTGAGATGAAAGATGACTTCATCTTCAATTGTCTGTTCCACTACTTTGGCTAAACTGTTTTGTTGTGATATGTTTGATATTTATGTCCATCAAATATAACATAATGTAGACTTGGGTATCTATGAATTGGAATCTTTAATAATTTTTTTTTGTGTTGAACAACTTGAATTTAAATATAAAACTCCCTATTGTTAGGCTAACATGATTTCAAACAATGTTCTTCTGCATGGGGGGGGTCCTCGTGGCGTAATGGTTAAAGCGATGGTCTGCGGAATCGTAGTAAGCGAGTTTGTTCTCCAGTCGCACTATCACGTTCACTTTTGGGCAAATACCCTTTGGAAAGGTATGAACCCCCTTCTCCTCCCAGCAATGGGTTAAATAGTACCACTACTGTTCTTCTAGGAGAATGGCTTTGGCATTAAATAACCTACAAAGGTTGATATGCAATTAAACAAAGAAACCAAACCATCTTCTGTATATTTAGATCTGGATTATTTGGAGACTTAAAAAAAAACATGGATAAATATTCTTGCTTTCATTTTTTATGTATGGGTATACTCACATAGAAAAAAATAAAGTGACAAAATTTTTGTTATTACTATACAAATTTTTCATACCAGTTCTAACTGCTGGTTTTTAACTGGAGTCTGAGTGACAGCAAGTCTCCTCAACTCTCCAGGACTCTTGTAAGTATCCCAGCTGAATTTAAAAGTGCTGAGGTCTGGATGGTATCAATTCTTCCCTTAATCTCTAGTTCACTCAGTCTCTTTTCTAGATTCTTCTGAATTGTTCCAAGATCTACAGATATTATTTTTCTCCTTGGACATTTTTCACACCAATTTTAACTGGTTTTTCTCTAAAATCTCAGTGACAGCAAGTCTCCTCAGCTCTCCAGAACTCTTCTAAGTATCTTAGCTGACTTTAACAGTGCTGTGGTCTGGATGGTCTTGCTCTTTTTCTTTAGTTTATGATTGAATGGGTAAATTTCAAATCAATCAGATTCCTCCAAGGAAAAAAAAAAATTATTAAATGTTGAAATGTTGATAAATCATCCGGTTAAAAAAAAAAAAAATGACACTAAAAGTTGATAAATTTTTTATTCAAAACATGGTTGAGATGATGTATACTGCACTGGACAGAATCAGGGAACCTGTGGACTTGAGTTTGATTATTCTGACTTCATTTTTAATTATTTAATCTACAGATGTAAAAATATACATTCGCCAAATTTCTTTTTTTTATCCACCTATTATCATATATTTCAAGAACTGCTTACTTTGTGTCTTTCAGGTAAATCTTTATATCTTTTTGTTTAACTGTATAAAGTAGTTAAAAATTTCCCTAGTCAAGTACCAAAATAATTCCAATTTTTCTATCAATTTCTTGACGTTTTTTTACTGTCACTGAAAAGTCAAGATAAGAAAAAAATGTTGTGTTTCCAAATAGTTAAAATGATTGTAGGAAAATTCTCTCATAGTTGATAAATTTGCTAAAAATATTTCATCTTAATCATGAATATATTGTGCTGCTTTGCTATTTCAGGTTATTACTTTTTAGTTTTCTATATTCTATGTGACTGTTGTGGCAAAAATTTTGATTACATAACAAGGACTCAAAGTTTATGCTGTTATACAACCATTTGTTGGTAAGGAGTGACAGGGTCTTTAATGAATGTGTAAAATTGTTTGTAAAACTGTAGAAATTATGTAATGACATAACTCAGTACTGCACTTGACTGCAAAGCTCCCCTGGGTCTTGTTTCCCTGGTTTCAACACCATTGCCTTACCCACCAGCACCAAAACCACCAACAATAGTTCATAACAACCTTGCATTTACTGCTCTGTCATATGACCATAACCGTCTTTCCACATTTCTCTCTCTCTCTCTATATATATATATATATATATATATATATATATAGTAAATTTTTCAAGTAACTTTGTGTATAATTTGCCTTAATTGTACAGTCATACTTGCTTTGTTATTTTTGCTGTAAAAATATTGAGGTGGTTAGCAAAAACCTTTTAGTTTATACCAAAAATAAATTTCACTTTCTGTAATCTTTCCAGAAAATGTGTTTATATATTCTTAAAGATCTCTCATTAGAATCATCCCTATAAATATCTTACTTAACTTGAGCCCTGATTACTTATATGTATAAAACAACATTAACCTTAATTATCAGAATTACTTTTTAATTTTGCCATATATCTTGGTAACTACAAATATCATTTATAAATAATTATTAAAATTGGGCACTACTATTATTACTACTACAACTGCCTTGTGATATGCATTGATCTATCATAAACTAAGTCAAGACTGATGTAAAATTTTGTTGGGTAGCAATTGATCTTGATCAAATTCAATATATTATTTTTTAGAACTGAATTATACAGACAATTAGGAGTAACTTTTAAGTTTTCAACATTTTATAAGCATTATGCAATTACAAATTTATTCAAATATTATTCATTTTTCATTTGACATCAAAACTAAAGGGTGTTATGTCCTAAGGTTTTTGTTTTTATTTTTTCAGTAAACAACATTTCCAGTCATAGTGTTTTACTTATATGATAAAACCTCTTTTAAAGAGATTAAAGTAAAAGTCTTAGTTGTGTGTGTGTGTGTGTTAAAAGAGTTGTTGATATGGATGCCTAATTGAAGGAAATGACCCAAGACTTTCAACTATAAGATTAGATCCAAAAAAAAAAATTGTTTTTATACAGCATACTAACAACCTATCAAGATATGTTCTTCAATCCTTAGGGAACCATTTGTTGTGAATACTTTTCCAGCATTGAGTCTCAGCTGCCATTTAAATAGGAAAGAGGCTTGACTTGAAAGCTTTCTTTTTCTTTTTTCCACATGCTTATTTTATGATTGGAAGTTGTTGATTCTTGCCAGTTTCTGACAACTAATGTTTGTTATATTTGCTAATTTGTGTTTTACATTATAAACTCTTAGAGCTTTTTATTCCTTTCTGGAAAATAACTCAACAGCCATTTTGATAAGAGTTTCCAAAATGTGCAACAAAAGAATCTTTCCTTCAAATAAACAAATGAACCCTATTTCTCTCTCTCTCTCCAACACAGTTGCTTTTACTATTCTGATGCTAGTTTTCTTTCAATCTTCTTCAAAAATAATCTATAGGTTTTCACCAGGGTTTGTCTATCTTTTGCCTTTTCTTATCATTTAAGATAGTTTAACTGATTGTTCACATACAACTTATCCTTTATTATTGTCTCTGATAGGTGCTGTTCTTTACTCTCATAAAAATAACAATCCAGGTAAGTTGCGAGAAAATTCAACTAAAAAGATGAAAGAAAATTAATAATAATAATTGGTGTGTTTGGAACAGTAACTAAAGGATTACTAAAGAGACTGGAGGACTTGGAAGTTGGCAAACGAGAGGAGACCATCCAAATGAGAGCATTGTTGAGAACGGCCAGAATACTGAGAAGAGTCCTGGATACTTGGGGAGACTTACTGTCACTCAAACTCCAGTGAAAAACCATCAGCTAACACTGACGTGAAAAACTCTGAGTGAATAATAATAATTGACAAATCTTCATCTAAAAATAAAAATAAAACTGAAATGAATGAAATCGGCTATTAAAACTATTATCGTATAAACACAATAACGAACATGGCGTTGACAAAATCAGAAACAATTGGATGAATTATAGATGTGATCTAGACTTCTGTGATACCAATTGCTCTCATATCATGATTGATAAAGCAATGGATAGAAATAACCAATCTTTCTCAAAGCAAAAGAGTATGTAAATTTGAGTTTTACCAAGTGTTTATCCTTTATTATTGTCTCTAATAAATGCTGTTCCTCGTTGCTGAAGAAATAACTGTATCAAGTTATGATAATAAAAAGCAACTAGAATTCAAAAGATTGAATACTTATCAAAACACTTTTTGTTTAATGAATATGCAGCTTTTGTTCTGATCTATTTGATTAGGCAGAAGATTCAATGATTAGCTATACAAAGATTTGGCCTTATATATACTCTGGGTGTGGTTGGGGGGGTTCATTTAATGTGTGCTGCCCTTATCTTCCTCTCTTATTTGTTCTACAAAAATGTGACATTCAAGTAAGCAAATAACAGGAAAGAAAATTAACCCCTTAAACTTGAAAAATGTTTATGAGCTAGAAGGAAAATATCTTTTCATCTCTGATATTTATCAAGTTGTTTTATGATGTCTTTGTTGTTTTATACTTTTTTTTAAATGAAGCAATTTTGAAAACAAGATCAAATCAATAAAAGCTTTTTGCGACAACAGAATTTGGATCATACAAATTCTGCTGATTGATTAAAGTTGTGAATGATTTAAAAATCTAATTATTTGATATTTAGCAATTTGTATTCAGAGTTAATTCTGGTTTTATATGGAACTAGATGACCCAGAAACCTATTGGGAAACCATTATAACAGCAGTCCATGATTATATTGATACTTCTATTTAGAGTGAATAATTCTAATTAGCATTCTATAGTTATCCCCATTATATTGAGGATTTTGATGATTAAAATGACATTCATGCATGAATGCTGACCTTCACAATATTATTATTCAATTGCAAATTGGAATGGAAAGCGCATTATTCTCTTAAGTTATATATAAGGTTTGGAATTCTAAAAAAATCTGATGGTGTGAGTAAAGAAAAAAAAAACAGAAAATCAAATGATCATGTTTTATTATAAAAATAGCTTCATCAGAATTAAGTTTAATTTTGATGAAACTATCATAATAGTAAAATATACCAATTTAATTTTCTATATTGTCTTTTTTTTCACATACACAGACACAATGTGAATTTTAATAATGTATAGATATTGTTATAGAATATACATTCACAGGTTTCATATTGTGCTTATATATATATACTCCAATTTTGTAAGATTAAAATTCAAACCTAATGCAAAGGACCAGAAGCAATCCTTCCCTTAAAAAAATTCCACAAATTAATGATTTTGTAATCCTAAATCAAAGGTTAACTTATACATAAGATCAACTTTAACTTGAATGATTTAAAAGATGCAACAGTATCATGCCATTAGATTTTCTTGTACAAAAAGAAATCCTGTTATTATATGTTAACACACACAAATCTCTCTATATGATCATTAGAAAAGTGTGTTTGTTTTCCGATACACATTTCTCCATAATCACATAATATAAAAAAAATGACTTTGTAAAAATGTTGAATTTTGTATTATATATATATATATATATATATATATATCTCAGTTTGCCATTCAACAGAATACTACTTGCCAAGTTCATTGCAATGTAAGTTTAAAAAATCTATATTATGTTAGTTTGTTTCTTTTTTTTTCCTTAAAGATTTTCTCATAGTAATTTAAATATATCTTTTTTTTTTTTACATTGGTAATAACTAATAAATAAATATTGAGCTGAATCTATGCTGTTCTCTATTAGAAACTAAGAAAGAAAGAAAAAAAAAATAGGGTGTGTCTTTTCTTTTTTGTGAAAGAGGAGAATCATGAGGAAATGTGCATGTCATCCTCTACCCACTTCTTTCCTTAAATAGTAACATCAGTCACAATTCTTTTGTGTGCCACTGGTATTGCCTCTCACAAATAC
The DNA here is from genome assembly GCA_963585895.1 of Sepioteuthis lessoniana. Taxonomy (NCBI): domain Eukaryota; kingdom Metazoa; phylum Mollusca; class Cephalopoda; order Myopsida; family Loliginidae; genus Sepioteuthis; species Sepioteuthis lessoniana. The sequence continues at coordinate 95,731,385 of OY757923.1, read as the reverse complement.
AAATATACATTTATTTAATCATTTATTTATACTATGAATGATGGCAGTGGGGAAGAAGTCATTGACAAAAAAATCCCCCTTGCTCTCTTGGACCCGTTTGAATTAACGTGACTCAAAAATAAGCTTCTCGTTTTTAGTTGATAATCAATTTATTTTGTACAATTTATTAATTTTTTTAATCTTAATTCTAACGAAAACAAAAATGTATCAATATATATTTAGAGTATCACTAACAAAGATTTGTCATTCAAACTTTATAAAGGATTCTCATCAAAGAAAAAAAATGTCATTTTAATGACCATTTAGTTTTACACAAACAATGAGATTTGTTTTTAAAAAAGAAAAAAAAGTTAAGTGTTAACTGAGAAAAATATCTAATAATTTTTACTTGAAAGTGATCAAGTCAAGTTGTTGTATAAATATCCAGTTTTATAAGAATGTTTCTGTAATTTCTGCATAAATGGAATAATTTATGCAAATGATTATTCACCTTTCCAAATTACGTAACTGTTATGAAAGTGATGTCTGAAACATGTCTACTTGCTTGTTTACCTCTTGCTCAGCACATTTCTCATAACGTGATCTTTACTTTTGAGTATTTCAGAAGTAAGAGACGCATACAAGGATATATTTACATTCCAGTACATTGCTATTGATGCAATAATAAAACAGAACAAAATAGCAGTTGTCACGACTGAATGATAAATAACTGTAATTTGGGTATTTTTACATAAAAAATAAGTCTTTCAAAATATGATAAAAGCAAAGAAAGATTTCATTGTATGAAAATGTGTGGTTATATCAGTTTCTTAAACATTCATGAATTTACATTTCATATGGACTGAATAAAAATTACCCTTTGCAATATCATTATTGCCATTTGGGAAGATGTTTTTATTTAGTGCACCATAGTGTTTGTTTTATACTTCTGTTGGTAAACGATTACATGACTGCACTCTGATGAAACCCAGAGACAACAAAACTTTGTGATTTACTTTTAAAAAGATGTTAAAGAAAATCAAAGAGAAGGTAAAGAGAACTAATATATATATAAATCATTTTCAAAAAGCTTTCTTGGCATTGATTATTTTAAAAATAGAAAATGTTTAAAACATTGGTATAATATTTTGAAACATCTATAATATATATATGTAAAGACAAAAAAAGTTCACTTTCTTAGTATCATCATGAATTTATTTCTGGTTCTTACAAATTCTTATAAGTTTAAAGTTTAACTTATAAGCCTGAAATAAATTTATACCAAGAAAGTGAACTTTTTTTTCTATTGTCTTTATATAAAAGACTTTCTAGCTCTACACGTTGAGTGTTGATGTATCATCAATAGCCGTCAGTTTTGAGCACTCATATTGGATACTCCTACCCCTTGGATTTCCTCCTTGGATCATTTTGCTGCTTACCTGAGAATCAACATTTGTAAAACTTGAGTAGAAAAATTTTTTGTGTCATTGATTATCTTAAAAATAAAGAAAATATATTTTAGGGCATTTGCATGATATATGTATGTATGAGATCATAAATATTCTAAAATGTTATAGATAATGTTAATATTTTAAAATATAATCTTTGTGTGTATGTGTATGTATATATATATATATATATATATATATATATATATATATATATAAGACTATAGATATTTCTCAAAGGTTGTACCATTGTTTTAAAATACATACACACACACCATTTGCTGCTTATCTGAAGATTAACATTTTTGAAAATTTATCAAGAAATTTTTTGTGAGTTTTAATATTTGTTATGTACACACACACACTGCATTGTGAATTATTAAAGTGGTGACAATTTTCCATTTTCTCCAAAAACTACAAGTTGGAATTTAATAAAATTTTCCACAGAATGATGGCAACAGTTATATGCACATGCTGTGTAAAAACTGTAAGGTTCTGTGCAAGTGTAAACAAACTGCAGCCATTTGCATGAGTAACACAATACTTGAGTGTTCCAGATTATTAAAGCGTGACTTCATAATTATGCAATTATAAGTTGCAAATATGACTTAAATGTTTCCGAGGTGTCTGTTATAAAAGCTGAACTTCCAAAGGTAAATAGACATTAGAAATATCCAAAATAATTGGAAGATATCACCAAAGTGTGAAAAAATTTGTTGGATCTCCTATTAAGATATGTAAAAGTGTTGATAAGGGTTATTCAGGAGTTGTTTCCCCAACATTCTCTGTCACAAATGTGAAGCTGTGAATAACTCAGGTTTGATCAGTAGAGAACTTTTCAGGTTCATTTGAGAAACAACTGTACCCAGAACTACTTGATGTTGTCTTCTGAAAAAAAGTCAGGACATCAGTGAGACCAATGACAATGCCTCGATTGACAAAAATATAGGAACAAAATTGTCTGAAATGGACAAAAGATAAAATGAAATGTCAACTTCTTAAAGATTTTGTTCATGAATGAATCTTGTCCTATCCTTGATTGGGCAAAAGATGCGTTTTAAATGGACTAAATCATCATTAATGTTTGTGATGCCAACAAGGAGGAATTGGACCCCAGGTATCATGTTTTTGCAAAGAAAACAAAAATAAACCAAAAAAAACTGTGCACTATACAAAAAGAATCTGCTCACCTAGTAATTTTGAATACAACTGCTGTGCAATATGCATGCACTTTCTATCACATTTCATTGAGTAACCCCACAAGAGAGTGTCTGTCTATGCATGTGCAGTTAGGTTCCTTCCCTCTCTCCAGTTAGTTAGCAAGTTACACCAAGGCTTGAGATATTCAAAATGGCTGAGTATGTTTCAAACTTTCTATAATTTCCTTATTCCTAAATTAAAGCTATAAATCTTTTCTTTAATTGATATTTCATCTTTTTATGACTTCATTTTTTTTTCCAACATGAAATCAGTTATCCTCTTTCCTCATATCATTAGTTTTATCACTTTTCATTTGATTTTCCATTACCCAAATCTTTGATCCTTTGCTTGTGTATGGATTTTATGTTTCTTGTATCTTTTAACTAGTTTTATCACAACATTTGTGATTTCTCTCTTTTTTCCCCTTTTATTTTGTCACTTGTTTTGATTTGGCTTGTAACATCTGCCTTGTATATTAAATATTTGTTGTATAGATCTTTAATCTCAACAACCAAAGAGCAAATGGAGCAAAAAATAATGATGTTCAACATTCTAATAAGAATCATTTATAGACTTTGTTTTTGAGATGAAAAATGTTCTTAATTGTATTGAAAAAAAAGCAAAACCATTTTTCTCTACTTCAACAAAGAAAAAATTCAGCTTTTTATTCTATGCATTATAATCAGTCTAAATGGCAATTATCAATTATTAAGCAAGGGATGTACATACATCAGCTTTTAGTACATACATTGGATCCAGTCTTATGGACCAACCAGGAGAGATGGCCTTTGGGGGGGATGTATTACAAAAAAGAGTCAGGGAAATTCATGCTATCAGCACAATGTTATGATGATGATGTATGTGTGTGTGTGTACAGTTGGGAGGAATCTCCATGGTGTAATCGTTAGACTGTTGGACTGCAGCCTTTAAGTGGGTGAGTTCAAACTCTGGTCATACTTTTATGTCCACTTTCAGACTAAAACTCTTGGGAAAGGTATGAACCCCCCCTTATCCTCCCAGCTATTAGTTAAAGTGTCATCGTTGTTTTTCTTCAAATATGACTTTGGTATTAAATAACCCACAGAGGTTCATATGCCATTAAACCAAGAAACCAAACCAAATATATATGATGATCTAAAAACCAAAGCATTTAATGGTGGCAAATGATTCAATAAATAAAATCATTCTCTGAAGACCTTGTGTTTGGCAACTCTGTACATATTTATACATATTTGCATATATGTTGTAATTGACTAAGCATTTTGCACAAGGCCAAAGGAATGGTGCACCCAATACAACTCAAACTCACTTTTGTCGGTATGCTAGTCTAGCTTGCTAACCATTCCACCACCCAAGTGTATTTGTATATGTGCGTGTGTGTGTGTGTGTATATGTTTATATATATATATGCCCATCATGCCCCACCAATAGACTCAGCAAACTAAAAGACATTCTACTACAACCATTCCTATATTAGATAAAACACTACATTAGAGATTACATTCACTTTTTAAACTCCATATCACAAAAAAAACTCATCCCAATACACTTATGGTAACATTTAACAACCTATATCGTAACCTTGTTTTTGATAGAAAAATACCCAGAAACATTACTCCAAGATTTTTTTTTCAAAAATTCATCATTCATAGTATAGAACTAATCCTAAATAATTACTCTTTCCAACAAAAATAGCATCCAAACTTTAGGAACAGCTATGTGAACTAAAATGGCACCAACACATGCACCACCCAAACCTTAACATACTTAGTTGAAAATCTATATAAAATCATTAGGGGGAAAAAATCCAACTAGAATATAAAAATAGAATTTATTAGATCATGGAAAAGGCACCTGGATGACTGTTTCATATTTTGGAAATGCTAATGAGGTAGCATTAATGATTTGCATAACTTACTCGAAAACCTACAGACTAAAATAAAATTCACCATACAAATCAATCTTAAAGAACTACCATTGTTAGACATCCTCATTAAAAATCAAAATGGCCAAATTATCACAGATATTTACCATAAACCCCTAACAATACCTCCATTTCAAGTGTCATCACCCCAAAAACTGCATAAAATCCAGCCCTTATATATATTAAAAAACAACATTCAATATAGAAATTTAAGCTGCAGTTAAAAAATATAGTCTACATAATTATATGCAAAAACTGCAGTAAGATACACATAGACTGCTCACAAGCACTGAATAATAATTTCTCTACATAAAAGCAACATTGAATTACCAGAAAATAGAAAACTTTATGTATCAGAATGGATGTAGCAAGGGAGACTTTCAAATTATGCCAATATACCAGACCAATGACTACTCATTATTCCAAATATAAGAAAAAAAACTTAAAAGATAGGTTTAAACCAACATTAAACAAAGCCTAACTACACACACACACACTTGACAAGCTTAAAAACACATATGTATGGGGTCAAATGCATTCTCACACCCTTGAAAAAAACACGTAAATGTGTGTGTGTGTATATATATATATATATATATATATATATATATATATATATAATAAAAGCAGGAAGAAATGAGTTGAATCTTATATACACACATGCACACACTAGAGGTGAAAGGACAAAGAAGGACAAAAATTTACCTCATCCCCTTGAAAATATGTATATGAGTATGTACATCAGTGTACATCCACATACATTTGTGTGCACATACAAACACACTCAGAGAATACCTACTTATATATACAAAAAAACATACACTAGAAGTCTTCACAGATAATTAACTTCTGCGAGATACTCACGGACACAAAATCTGGAATTAAACAAAATCAAAACAACCTTTACTATTTTAAAAAAAGCCAGAACTAACCACTTATCATTGCAATCACATGAAGATGACGTGAAAATCTGAAACACTTGTAGTGTACATGTATGTGAAATAATTTAAAAAACCCTAAATACCAAATTTGAAATCATTTGTAAACCTCTTCATTTTAATATATAGGTACATATATATATATATGGGTGTATGTACTGTAACTATAAGAAACAAATTTAATACTCATTGGGAGACTTTTGAAAGACATACTCCAAATAATGAATATGAAAAGTTTATTACTGCTCCTATAGAAGCAGCAAATAAATGCATACCAAGAACAAACTAAGAGCCAAACGTAGAGTTCCATATGAGAGTCAGTAGCAGATTAGGGAAAAACAAGATAATATTACTTTAAAAAAAAACCCAACAAATGCCAATGTACAGAAACTTAGGAAAGTACAGTGGGAACTCATACATACCAAAAAGAACAACTAGAATACTTTCAAGGTTAAATCAATGAAATCAGGAATTCTGTAGAAGTTAGACAATTGCAATTCGAAAAACAGACAGTAACTGAAGTTTGCAGAAGAAAAAGCACCTTCAGGTGTGTATTCATTAATCAGAGCACTTTCTATATATTGTCATTGTAATATTTTTTTTTTGTTTTATTTTTATTTTTTAATCTTTTTTTTAATTAGAACAGTGTTTCTTAGAACAAAATTTTCCTTTATAATATTATGGTTATGTATCATAGCTTTAAGTGTGTTAATTTTCATGTCTCTTCAGTGATCTTATACTGAAAAAATAGAATCTTTACTAAATGATATTGACATTTACAGAAAAAAACTTAAGGAACGCAACATTTCATGGCTCAGATTTTTTTACTTTCATGTGATGCAGATCATTATTTAAGATATTGAAACAAAATCTCATTTTTACTTTAAAAGAAATAATAATGATGATTATTATTATTGTTGTTATTATTATTATTATTTATATTCCAGATAGCATTTATTATTTTGAAACTATACTCATATATTTCAACATTATTTCACAATACATGTTTTTGTGTCATTTAATACAGTTGTATATTTAAAAAATGAAATAAAAGATAATTTAGAATGAAATATAGAATTTGTATTTGGCTTAATTCTTTTAAAATCTCTCGGATGTCATTTTAAACTGAGAAGATCAAATTAATCTAACAATGATACTTTAATTCTTATTAATCCATTCTCTGCACAATATCTAAAATTATAAATCTTTGCTATTCAATAGCTCCAAATATGTTGTTTGATAACAATCCTCTTAACATGAAGTTTCTTTTCATTTATCTTTTTATATTCAGTCCTTTGAATCCTTAACCCCTTGGGCTTTCAAATACTTTTTACTTGAGCTAAGAAAACATTAAAATATCATTTCAGGTATTTTTATTTCTATTTATTCTCTCATCCTTTATAATAAAACGTTTCACTACTTGCTATATTAAGACTTTTATTATTAGTATCTGACATTATTCTCCCGCTCCCAAAATAAAAGGCTTAGGATGTATAATGAAATAGCACTCCGCCAAAAATATCAGGCCCATGGGTTTGAAGGGTTAAATAAGATTTTTATTTTATTTTGTTGACCACATAATGTCTTTAGATTTTATTGCTATGATGGTATTACTTTGTCTTTGTTTAGAGAAAATTGAATTATCAAGGGAAATTATTATATAATAATGAGAAAGTTTTGTAACTGTTTTTCTAATAAGAAACATAACATGAAAATTGCTACAACTTTTAACAAAAAGAAGTAAACAATATAGAAAAATTGAATAAGATTCTATTTTTAAATATGGATGGATCCGTTAGATAATTTAATTCTTCCATTACTTCTAAGTGCTTTGGATTATAATGCAAAAAATCAAAAAGGATGTTGGCTTCACTAAAATAATTGTCAAGAGGCTAAAAAGAAGCTTCAAAATCTTGAAATGACTTTTATAAAGGAATCATTAAAGATTTGTAGAAGGAATAAAGCAAAAAATTTAACACTATAAAATGAAGAGAATGATTTGAGAATCAGAGTTCAAGAGGCCAATATGACTTAATATCATCAACTCTTCTCAAACTAAATCTACATTGCTTTCTTATTCATAAAAAAAATTGATAACTCACTATTCTATAAAGCCTTTCCTCTCTTCATCATTTAATTCTCTTTTTCAGTATCTTCTCTTTTCCTTTCTAGTTTTGGCATCCAGTTTCATCTCTATATTATTAGCATTTATTGATTCAGTTTTCAAGTAACAAAATGGATGGCAGCAAAACTTGGACAACTCTGCAGTTTCCTATTACAACAAATGAATCTCTTTTGATAATCATGTGAATTACTTTTTTCTATCTACACTGTTTTTTTTTTTTTTGTTTTTGTTTTTTTACTGGAAACTAGCCTCATCACTTTGGCTAAAATCAATGCATGCGGAAACCATTGAAAATGTGGTTTACATAGCCATTCAAAGGACCTTTTTATTTTTTTAAGTATATAAATTTTGTTTGTGTTTATCATTTAAGTATTTGGCCTTTTCTTTGGGCAAAAGTAACGCAAATATGATTTTTAGAATCAAACTAGAGTAGCACTTCTTCATTGCATTAAAAGGAAAAGTGTGCCAACTTTGACACCTTCGCTCTGTAGGTTGTAAAGACTGGGAAATTCTTTTCTACGTGTATGTGTGGAACCTCATTAAACTGACCTTATGATATGTTTAAACTTGTGGGGAGACAAAATTGTTTAAGCTCAGAAATGTAGGAAAATAACTACCTTTTTCTTGCAATGTATTATCCTTTAATTAAAATTTCCTTATGTGTAATAGTTACACCAAAAAAAAAGTAAACCATATTGATAGTATTGTTGATTCAATTCTTCTCGAAAAACAAGCACTATGTACTAATTGAGAATTTAATCTCACTGCTGGCTACTTTCTGGCAATATTATATATATATATATATATATATATATATATAAGTAATTCTGGATGCATGTCAATAAAGAATCAAATATGTTGTAAAATAATTGCAGATTCACTTACATTTCAGTTAGAAAAATTATCAAAATTAAATTGTTGTCATTGTAATTAAATTTAACTTTTCTTTTCATGTTTTATCATGAATTAGTAAAGGATGAAATACAAGAACTGATTTCAGATCTACCTTCAAATTAAAGAAGAAAAAAAAAGTGGTAGCTACATAAATTTGAATATTGTTGTTTTGTTTGTTTTTTTTTTCCATACTAACCACTATTCTGACACATGTCTAGAAAATTATTGATTTAATTTTCTTTTTGATATTTCATTTAGGCTTTTCGTAATTTTTTTTTTACTTTAAATATTTGGAAAATTGTAACTAAAGTAAAAAAAAATAAAAAATTTTATTGCATCATTGAATAACATTTTTTTTTTTATTATTAAATCTATATTGGTTTCATAGATCTGTCTGTTGACCTTTCTTGGCTATTTGTCAAAGTCTCTTCAGATTAAAATAAATATGATTAGAATGTATTGTACCTTTTAAGATTCATTGACTATACATTTCAATGAATTCAAACTAGTGTCCAACTTGTATCTATCTTCTACCTATATATTACAAAAATTTTCATTTATGTTTGGGTTTGTGTGTAGGTGTGTATATATATATATATATATATATATATGCATGCTATATAAAAGAAAAAAACATTTAAAATTAGTCATATTTTTTTTTGATAATATTTATTTTAGCAGACATTTTTTTTCTTCTTTCCTGTTAGATCTGCATCTTCAAAGAAAGAAATGAAAAATTTCTTATGAAAATTTAGAAAAACCCACAAAATTCTGGCCACTTTATCTCCCTAACCCAAATTTCATCATTTTTATATATATATATATATATATATATATATATATATATGTGTGTGTGTGTAAAGACCAGACCATTTGTTTTTCCTGTCTGGTAGACAAATGACATTCAATTCCTGTATCGAGATGTATCAATTGTTGACTCCTTTTTCCTTTTCACCTCATTTTTATATAATGGCAAACAAACTTTTAAACCCAAATGAAGGGAATAAATAAAAAATAAAGGAATGAATAAATTTGGGGAGAGAAAATTATCTACCATAAACAATTTACATGAGTATTAATAATCTTAACAAAATTAAATTATATCATAAAATATATTGTATGTTAATACTGTTTTATAAAAAAAAACCCAAAGAAAATTGTCATACCAACATTTTTGTTAAGTGTATTTATTATGAGTGATTTTATATATATATATATATATATAATCACTCATAATAAATACACTTAACAATTTTAATTTTCTTTTTAACCAAACATACCAACACTTTATTATTTCAAGTAGAACATTATACAATCAAAACAGATTATTTTGGTATTATTTATTACCAAACTTTACAACAATAAAACTGTTGTCAAAATTGCATAGATATATACAAGTTGCTGGGGCTAAATTTGACAGTGTGCATAAAAGAAAATAGAATATCCCAACCAAAAATCAAGTATTTAAAGAAGATTCAAATATATCACTACATTATGTCTGCGAGATAAGTTACTCAAAGTAACCACCTTCAGCTTCCAACACAGCCTCAAGATGGCTCCAGAAACTGGCATATGTATTCCTGTTTGTGTGTCCCTGTGTAGATCTTTGAAACACCTCCTTGATCTTGGCCACAAGCTTGACCTTGATGTTGTAGGCAAAATAGTTGGTGTCTTATCTACACCCTACACACACATAGTGATCAATGAGATTAGAAATTAAACAAATAAAGAGATTAGAAATTAGGGCTAGTGAAGCAATAGAAATTCTCTGACAAGTACTTCTGATTCTTTCCAATGATAAGCTGAATCCTGCTGCAACATGTATAGCTTTCCAATAGCAACTCTCTCCTGCCAGAGTTTGACCAGTCTCTAATATCTTCACATCTGAAATGAACCTAAGGTCCTGTTCAAAGATGGGGGTGGAGGGTGGTGGGCATGATATCACCTATCATAGTTTGGGGGAACTTGGTTTTTATATGTGAGACACCACATGAATTGTTGACAAGTCACCTGCTGTTCTGAATGTTCTTCAACTGGTCCTGTAGAAATTCTTTTTTTCTGAGAAGAACCAGATCATCCCTGTCTTAACAGGATGGCTCTGCTTGTTCAAAGACTTCTTTGCCTTTGTCATGTTATTCACCCCTTCTGTCAGAATTTGTCCTTCGTGACTCTTGTAGATCTTCATTCTTTACCAGCTTGATGGTGACAGCTCTAACACCCATCTCTCTTGCTAAAGCTCAGATTCTCTTGAGTGGATTTTTAATCACTTTGTTGGATGAATTTTCTTGTGTGAAGGCAGTCAGAATGTCTGCTGCATTCCTTCCTTCCTGTTGGCCATGATTTTAAAAATCTTATAATAAATGTTGTTTTTATCATATCATTTCCTGTTTCAATTACAAAAGAATATAGATATTCTCATTTAACAGACAAGAGAAGATAAACTGTTTATTTAAAAGAAAGTATTTTAAACATTCAATTTGCATAATGTTGTAAAAAAAAGGTTGGCGACCATAGTCGAGGGCGACCAGAAGGCTCCCTTTTCAATAGCTACTACACCGAGGTATAGGGAAGGGCACTAATCCTTTCCCTCGATTGCTCTACTTTACCCTTGATATGTACCTTATATTGCTGAGTGTTAAGCAAAGAGGTATCAAGTACCATTTTTAAAGTCTTTGGTATGACATGACCTGGGATTGAACCCAAGTCTCCTGGGCCATTGGCGAACACTCTACCCACTAGGCTAATGAGCCAGTAAGTGGTACTATAATTCCTCAAAGGTAATTCACATGCACATAAATTGCAATATATAGAGTACCATCTGAATTATTTATCCGCAGCAGGATAAGAGTTCAAAACTTAGATCTAACATACAATCAGATCAACAGACCAATTTTTAAAATCTTTCCTCCTTATTTCATTTTTCTATACAATGTTAATTTTACCAGAAAACAAATTTATCTATTACATTTTTATATTATCTTATCAAGTTATTGTTCTGTGAAAAATTTTCAGTAACACTGAAGAGATTTATCAATGGAGGTTTTTTTTTTCCAGATTATTAGTCCTAATTAAGCAATAATGCTATTTGATTATTTTACATCTGCAGCTTAACAAATGATCATTAAAACTATAAGTAAGTAAGTAAGTTGGCAACCGTAGTCGAGGGTGACCTGAAGGCTCCCTTTTCAATAGCTACTACACCAAGGTGTAGGGGAGCGCACTACTCCTTTCCCAGGATTGACCCACTTGACCCTTGATCTGTATCTTATGATGCTGAGTGTTAAGCAAGAAGGCATCAAGTACCATTTTTTGAGTCTTTGGTATGACTCGACCTGAGATTGAACCCAGGTCTCCTGGGCCATTGGCAAACACTCTAACCATTATACCAATGTCCGATAGACACTATAATTAGTGACATTTAATTAAATGTAAAACAATTTTTAAAATTCTTTCTTTTGAATTTTGGAAATTTAAATTCTGTACAATTAGTTAGATCTTGAAGTAATATGGCTTCCTTCTGGCTATTGTTTATTATTAGACAACTCTCTTGAGAAACAATTGTTTTTATGTTAAAATTTTTCCCAAGGTCTAATATTCATAAAGATATGGTAATTCTATATCAAACTGTTTGGCCATCTATCAAAAAATACACTAACTATTCTCAATTATTGATATAGTTTATTTCATTATGGAAACTTAGTATTAATATATCTTTGCCATTTTTTTTTTCCTGTGTTACATTTACAAAAAAGTTTTTAAAAATATTTTAATATAACTGAATTTTAAGTCTTTCTTAAATGACATGATTATCTTTTGTATGCTATTAAATTCAGACAGATTATTCCAATACGTATGTGGGGAAAAGTTGATTATAAAAAAGTTACTTTTTGTTAGTCTTGATAAAGCTGCAATTATGTACAGAAGTTATAACTTTTTGGGGTGATATATTTGATGTATATAGTTTGAAATACTTTCTCTCTTTCATTCTTCCCATACCCTGCCATTTCATCCTCCTACCAACATAGTAAAAGATTAAGATATTTTATCTTTAATGTTATGCAAATGCTACATTTCATTTTTTTTTCTCATTTAGATTTAAAGTTGAATGTGTTTGAAAAGTTTTTTCTATGTCATCCAACATAAAGAAATGTTGTTTTTTTTTTAAACAGTTCAATTTCAGTATTTGATTTTCTTATGAAAATCTGATTATAATTCTTGAGAAAAGTCAATTGTTTAAAGAATGCAAAACCAATTCTTTGAATCTTTTCTTCAATAGGTTATTTTTATGCTTAATGATGAAAAAAGATTTTAAAGCTTAGAATCTAATTTTATAAATTATATTTTATCTTTTTTTCCGCAGATAGTTGATTCTTCTGAAATTTATAGTGTTTTAATGTGTGTGTGTATATATATATATATATATATATATATATATATATATATATATATATATATATACTAACAGAATAAAATTGCAAAACTCAGAAGGATGATGGTGATTTTGGCCTGGGTACCGTATATTTGCATGTGTCTGAGTTCTGTTGATCCAACACTTATTTTGGAATGTGTGCACATATTGATCTATGTCATTATTTACCGTAATCCACTTATATTATTGATATGTTTAATCTTGACTAAATGGGAATACATATTCAGTCTTGCAATTATTTTCTGCTTATACATACACACACATGCAATGGGGGGTGCAATATAAGTGCGAGTAATTTAAAACTAAGAGTGCTCAATGCCCAAGAGCAGATCTATCTAAAAACTAAAAGTGTTCAATGCCCAAGAGCAGCTCTGTATAAAAACAAAAAAAAAACAATCACAATTATTTCACTTTTTTTACCGTAATTTGAGTTCCAATACATGAAATCCAAGTTAGAGTGAAAAAAATGAAATAATTGTAAGTGATTTTTTTTTTCTCCAGTGTGTATGTATGTGTGTGTGTGTGTATATATATATATATATATATATATATATATATATATATATATATATATATATATATATATATATATAATGTAGTTTGCTATATTAAAAAATAGTGCTCAATATCAGTGAAAGAGCATATAAGATACCCTAAGTATCTTAAACATAGTCACTAACACTTGGTGACTGTCAGTTTCTCACCTATGAGGTCATCAGATAAAGTGTTGTTTTGATTATCAAGCTCCATTGATATTGTCTGTGCTACTAGTGCTCCTTCCTTGTCACTGCAAATCATTGGAGAGATGATATCCTTATTACAAAATGTTTATTGGCTTCAAGATTTGTAGGATTTGCTAACTCAATTGATGTGCACATTATTTTTATCTTCAGATTCATAGCTACTTTTTTTTATTTTTTATTTATTTATTTATTTTTTTTTTTTTTTCATTCATGTTCTAGAAATAGATTTCAATTATTATCTTTTATATGATAATGATTTCATAGTATATTTACTGTTACTGTCATTCATTTTCTTTTCTTTTCTTTTTATACATTGTGTGTGTGTGTATGTGTGTTTGTGTTATATTCTTTTCAGGTTAACAAAACCAGACATAGGCAATTTTTTAATGATGAAATTAAGAACATTCATAAAATATTCTCAAATTGGTATTGAGTTTTTTTCAGTTCATTTCTTTTACATTTTTTTAGTTTATCCCCCAACTTTACAAAGTGCATTGGTCATCTGTTTTTTTTTTAATTTTTTTTAACTCTTTGCTAAATTTTTATTTATTTCATCATTATTTTTTTTTCCTTCTCTTTCTTTCAAATTTTTTTCCCTATCAGTTTGATAAAGATGAAAAAGAAACAGATGAGTTAGAATATCATGATGCACAGGACTTCCCACCCGCCATGGGTGACTCTTGGGTGGAACAAGTGCACAACTTTACAGAGATTGAGGACTCATCACTTGGTCTGTCCCAGGACTCCCTGGAAGGACTGTCTTGGTCACATACTGACAGTGGCCTTGCCCCGGACAGTCCCCTTCCCTACGGTTGCTGCTTCGACGAGGCTAGCTTGCACGTGGTCGATTATGACCCGGATGTATGTATCTAGAGTAATGTTCCAACAACCAGTAATAACACGAAAATACCATCTTGAATTTTTTTCTATTCTGGAATGGTTGCTCTAAACTACTTCTTTCTAAACTCTGCTTGTCTCACTTTAACTGAATCTCACTGTTTTGGTGGCATGGTGTGCTGCTGCTGCTGCTGCATGTTGCTCACCCTCCCCCCCCTTACATTCCTCCCTCGCTCTACTTAACTGACACCCCCATCCCTACCTATTCATATTCTCACTTATCCAACATTGATCATTTAGATAATCATGGACATTTTTGATCATGTTTTTCTTATCCCAACAACAGTCAAGAAAAAATATTTTCATCAAAATTTCATTTCATTTTTGGATTTTTATTTTGTAATTTTCATTTTACCTTGGTTATTTATTTATTTATTTTTTTAATTTATTTATTTGTGCCTATCACATACACAGAGGTTATTTCTTTGGGGTTTGCAATTACCAAAGCAAATATCTTAATTTTTTTTATCATTATTCCCATATTTTTCTCATTTTTCTTTTTTAAAGAAACTCTTTATGCATGCAAATGGGATTTATTTTTCATAACCCATAGCATAAACCTTTCTTTGAGTATAAATATAAACATAGGCGCACATATATATATATATATATATATATATATATATATATATATATATATATAACCTTTAAAATTTTAAATTTGACAGTATCACACGGTATTCATTCATGAATTCATACAAGATTTGGACCAAGACTTGATGAAAACCAAAGATGTCTGAGACTCTATACTAAATGCTTAGAATTTTTATTTTCTATGTTTATATTTCATCATTAGATTTATTTTCATCTCAAAATATTTAACATTATTTCAAATAAAAAAAGGACACTTTTTCTGATATAAAAATAGTATTGGTATTGAAAGCAATCTGAAATGGTTTCATGATTACTCATTTTTTATTATTATAATTGTTGTAATTTGGTTTGAAATGATCTAGCAGCAGATTTTTAATTTCCTCCTAAGACTTTGTCTATTGGCACACACACACACACACATAAATCCTCTAGAATTATCTACATTTTTTTTTCTGGTGGCACTGAGTAAAATTACCTTCCATTTACTGAGTGCCACATGTGATGTGCTATGAAAAATAGTTCCACTTTCAAGAAAATATCTGTAATAAAGTTGACACTCATATCTAGTTAGATATTAGTCCAGACAAAGAGTCCAACCACCTTTTTTATTGACAAATAACAATGGCAGAAGCAGTACTTGTGTTTTCCTTACACAATGGTAGA
This sequence comes from Sepioteuthis lessoniana, assembly GCA_963585895.1. Classification (NCBI taxonomy): domain Eukaryota; kingdom Metazoa; phylum Mollusca; class Cephalopoda; order Myopsida; family Loliginidae; genus Sepioteuthis; species Sepioteuthis lessoniana. The sequence goes on along the minus strand of OY757923.1, from coordinate 95,715,551 downwards.
ACTGGTACTTCTAGTTTCTGAAAACTCAAGAACCAAATTACATCAATAATGTTAAGATAGAATCAGTTGCAGTATTTACTGGTTGGCTATTTATAAGCATTTGTAGATTTGAATTGGAACAAAAGATCAAGATATTTTTTCTTGGGAATAAGGTGGATGAAATTCAGATTGGTCTAAATTTGAGGGAATAGTCATTACCAGCTGTTAATCTAGAATTTGTAAAACTGAGATTCCACAATATCTTTCTTTGTTGGATTTATTGTAGAAAAGTATTTTCTTTATTTTGCATTAATTTCTACTGTCTATTATGTATATTTTTTAATTAGCTCTTAACCAATATATATATATATATATATATATATATATATACACACACACACACTCAGAGAGGATATAGTCGTGAAGACCTGACAGAAGTGATGGAAGTTGAAATGAATGGCGAGAGAGTCAGGGAAATTCTTGCTGGCAGTGCATCATATATATGACTCTCCACCAGAAACATACCAAACACATAAATTTGAGGGTCTGCCATGTGTGTGTACAGTTGGTATGTTCAGCTGATACTACTACGAGCAGGAAATAACGTGTGCTATTGGCAGCTGAGAGAAAAAAGAGCATTTGTTCATTTGAGGTATGTCAAGGGAAATCAAAAAGTATTTCTCTTTGGCACCAGAAAGCCCCTCTTTTTAGGCATGCACCAGTTTCACTTCCTTATATATATATATATATATATATATATATATATATACATATTCACTTATTCATGCATTCTGAGAAACTTGAATGACAAGAAGCTGTAAAAATTCATTTCGGTGGGTGGGGGTCTTGTTTACTCTTTAATTCACCAAGCATTCAATATTTTTTTTATATCTCTCAGCATTGTCTGTCCCCATTCAGAAGTTGTTATACTGTTAAGCAATGGTGATTTCTTTTTTGATAAGAATTGATTATTGAAAGCTTTATTCTAAAACTATTTCTCTTTTTCTAAATAAAAATTGGGAAGCATTCTTTGGGACTCAAATGTATTTGTATCCTGTCATTGAGGCTTAAAATAAAGCTGACTGTATCTCCTGAAAAGGACTAAAACTCTCCTCTCATAAAAAAAGGATGTCCTAGACATGATACTAAACTGCATCTGATGGTGAGGCTCCAGTTCTGAAGATTTTGGAAGTGTGGAGTCACCTCTTCATTGCCATTACCAATAGGTGCACTCTGACCCTGAGTGGTAGTACTTACTAGGGTCTTGTCTAACAATCAAATAGCTCTGTTGTGCAAATTATTTATACTAGGTAAGAATACTTGATTAAAAAACTTAGGAAACAACTTCTCAAAAAATGTAAATATAGTATATACAATTCCCTATCCTCTAGGCATAAAATAGCCCCGGACAGGTTGACATGCTATTAAAATCTAATTTCTTCTACAATTATTCAGATAAAAACATTTTAAATCTATAAAAACTTTTTTATACTATCAGTTATCTTATTGTTTTATTAATAACAGCAGTTTTCCTTCAAACTATTGAATGTTTTGATACCCCACTTCCTCTCTCTCAAACTGGCTTCAATAATTTTGTTTTATTTTTCTCCAAAATTTGACAATTTCATTTTCCTCTCCTTCTCTTTCTTTTTCCCATAGTTTTTTTTTTTTTTTTTTTTTTTTTTTTAGTTATTCAAATTCTTATTTATACAATTGGAGATTATAAACTTATTTTTTGTTACAAAGGATTTTCATAATTTTTCTTTTTAAAAATTTTGTAATATATTAATTTTCTCTTCTGATTGATTAGAAATAGATTTTTATACATACTGGATTCATCATATAATTAATTACACAAGTAAACTTGAGAAAATATTCAAAAATTTGATTTCTTATTGTAAATGTTAATTTACTCTCTCATTTCTCTCAAGTTTTTGTAAAATTAATAAATTTGTTCATTTTTCTTTTCTTACGGTTTAATATCAGAAAAATTATTTAGGAATCCATTTGTAAATATTACACTTCTCATATAAGCTGTATGTTTCTCAGATATTTATATTCTTAATCATCTCTAAGTGTGTCAGTTGATGTACGTACATAGATATATAAAAGATATACACTAAAGAGAAAATTGGTTCTATTTTCTTATAGCAAAATTACTTATTTGTTAGATGTTAGTACATAAGTATTTTACATTACTAGTTGTTATTATTCATTTGTTTTATAGGAAAAATTTTGTTAGTCCAAATCACAGTTCTTCCTCATAGAGTTGACTCATTTCCTATGATAGAATTCTTTCTCAATTGCAGTCATTTTATTGTCTCAGTCCCTTCCCATATTGCCATGGCTTCAGTCCACTCAGCTGAATTCATATTGCTCAATTATTTTTATTTTATTCTGTATTACAAATGCAACTGGTTATTTTATTCTGTCATATACCTTTTATTTTATTGTCGTATACCTTTTTAAATGTTTTGATTCATCTTATTTCAAGTTTGAGGATGAACTATTTTTATTATTCCACAAATTACTGGAAGATACTTATCCAAATAATTTGTGAAATGATACTACGACCTAATTTTTCATCTCCTATAAATAATTATTAAATTTTCAATTTCATTGTTGACTTTTTCAGTCCAGTTCCTATTTCCATTTTGTCATTCTCTCCAATAATTATATTGTACTTCATTAGTTTTTCAAATATTCATAATTATATTTTGTTTATTCAGCTGTGTTTTTCCTTTAGGATTCGCTGAGAAACAGTTTAATGATTAATAAGGAATTATAATTTTTTTTTCTTCTCCACTTATTAATATACAGTATTACTCATGAATAAATGCTCACTTCACAATTTTTTATTAAGTTTTTTTTCCAAATCAAAGAACATTATACTATCAAAATATATTGTTTGGTGTGAGATATTATTAGGTATTATGTACAACCAAATTCTACAGCATTCAGAATATAACTAAAAATGTGAGTATATCTCTTGTATGCAAATTTATTTTTGTTTACAAAGTAATGCTGTAGAGTAATATCTATTTTGATTGTGAAATGTCCCACAAGAATAAATAAAATCCTAGTATCTTTGGTTTAGAAGAAAATAAACAATTTATCATATTTACCAACCCCTCCACTCAGGCAGGATATGACACAAGGTCAATTTTTAAGTGGAGTTTAACAGGTTTGAATTCAGAGTTTTCCTTCTCCTAGACTAGTTGCCTCACCATGGCTGAAGAACCCAGTCTGTCCTACTTTTTACCCATAGCTGGAGGGAGAATAATTGGATTCATAAATGAACAATTTATAAAAAGAAATTGTTAAAGATGTACTTACTTAAGGATGATACTGTAGATGAACCATTGTGCAGTGTTTAACATCACTTGTAAGTTCTGTCTTTTGCTATTTTCTTATTGTAACCTTATAAATATATACTGTAGATGTTATTAAAATATTATTAAAGTAGAAGTATATGATAACTGTAAAAAAAGGCAGATTATAAATAGGTATCCTGATATGTAATTGTTTGCTGAATTTTTTTTTATCTGAAATTCTTGGGGGTGTCCTCATAGTGTAATGGTGAAAGCGATGGACTGTAGAATTGTAGTAAGCAAGTTCGTATTCCAGTCGCGCTATTATGTTCACTTTTGGGCAAAAATACCCTTGGGAAAGGTATGAACCCCCTTATCCTCCCAGCTATGGGTTAAATAGTACCACTACTGTTCCAGGAGAATGGCTTTGGCATTGTAACCTACAAAGGTTGATATGCTATTAAACAAAGAAACCAAACCAAACTGAAATTCTTATATAATAATAATGTTCAACCTGTATGATGAAGGAAGAAATACCAAGTCAAGAGCCTTGACAAGGAAATTCATTGTAAGATTTGAAAGGAAAAAAAATTTTTATTCATCAAACTTATTGATTTATCTGCTGTGTCACCTATAAATAAATACATTCTAAACAAATTTTTTTTAAGTTAATTTTCTTCTAAACCAAAAACACAAGGATCTTATTATTTCTAGTGGAACATGATACAATCAAAACGGACATTATCAAGTTTATTACAAAATTGTTCAGTATTATAACTCTGTAAGGAAAAATATCAATATGTCATCATCATCGCATCATGCTATCAGGATGGATCTCCCTGACCCTCTCCTGCCATCCCTCTCTATCGTCCATCGCTCCCAGTAGGTCTTCAAGGTTACATCTTGTATCGGCACAGAGCTATTGTATGTAAGTCCCAGCTGGACATCCTGCCTTTGCTCGTCCATGTGAGGGGGTCTACAGGAGTATGTCACTTATGAGTTCATCTCTACTTCTCCAGCAGTGTCCCACATGTCTGGTTCATCTAACTTGGATAGTTTGTGTGTTGGATGGTAAGTGGCCGTACAGCTGCTGCTTTGTGGTGTGCTGCCTCCAGGACTAGTTCAATATTACTCACAGCATTCTTGTGTAGTTGCTGTCAAACTTTTTCTCCGCATTTTGTTCGCGTCCATGTAGTGTATCCATATAGCAGTATTGACATGACCGCTGCTTGAAAAAAAGCTGTGTTTCATTTAATCGGTCTGGTCTGACTTCCATATGACTGATAGCCTATCAATAGCTGTTCATGCCTTTACTAGTCACATGTTGATGTCTGTCTCGGTTGATGAGACACTTTTTCCTTGGTATGTGAACTTGTCTACTAGTTTCAGAGAACTACTGTTTTGTGTGCAGATGTCACCTTTTTGATTAAAGCACCTGTATTCCATCTTGTGTGCATTGACATGGAGGTCTATACCTGCAGCTACTCATTCCAGACTATGTAGCAGGGTTTCAGCTTGGGCGGGTGTATTTGCTTGAAGAGCTATGTCATCGGCATAGTCCATGTCCGTAATTGTTTGTGTGGGTTATCTTCAGCTTTGAAACCATTGTCTTTCATTTTATCAATAGATGTTCTAAGCACGCTGTCTAGACAGATGATAAACAGGTATGGGCTAATGTGTCTCCTTGTAGCACACCTGCTACAATGTCAAAGTAGTCTGTGTCTTCATCCGGGGAGTGGACTTTTACTTTCATGTTTCTATATAGCATCATTATGACTGCAACGGTTTCTTTGGGTAGGCCATAGGCAAGTAGTATTTGCTTCATCTTCCCTCTGTGTATGGAGTCAAAGGCCTTGGCAAAGTCAATAAATAATATTGTTGCCTGTAGTTTTTTTTGCACGTTCAAGAATTTGACGGCTAGTCAAAATTTGTAACATCGTGGATCTATTTCTCCAAAAGTCATTTTGGTTCTTCCTAAGTATGTTCTCAATTTAGAAATAAGATCCTGCTACCTTTTTCTAAGAAAATAAACCTTTTGTAAAAATTCTTTGCTTGTATTTTTTATTGGTCATACTGTGTGTGTGTGTGTGTGTAATAATCAGTGACTTTCTGCTCAAAATAAGTTTATGATTTCTGTGTACTTTTCCATTTTGATGCTGTTTAGTTAAAAAAAAAATATATATATATATAGAACATACAAATATCAATTATTATTTGTCAGCTCAAAGATATTAATACAGCAAGATATACGATGTAGATAATAATGCTTTAGTATGATACATTCAATAGATTCAAATAGTGTGAATTATTTCCTTAGAAATTTAATTTTTTTCTTTCTTTTCAACTTTGACTCACATTCTTTTGTAAGAAAAATATTTATTTCATAGAAGAAAATAGCATTTCTTCTTGTAGCATGTTTTGTTCAGTAATTCTTGAAAAAAAATTTCTTCATAAACTTCTTCATATATTATTTAGTAATCTAGTGTGTGTGTGTGTATGTATATGTGTGTGTGTGTGTGTGTGTGTGTATATACACACACACACACATTTACTTATATTAATATTTGACAAAAATTCCATTTTATGTCTTTCAACATTGATTAAAGCTTTAAGTGAAGATGAATTTTCAGTTCACTAAATATAGAAAAGACACCAAATATGTTATTTGCTTGAGCTAACTCATAAATTCAGTCCTAAAAAGATTCCAATTTGATTCAATTTTAAATCATTGAAAGTTTATAAATTATTTTATCTTCTAATTAGAATATTTTTTTAGAGGCATGCTTGAATATCTCTAACAATTATAACAAGTTATATTTTTTTCATCTTATGTCAGTATAAAAGATACTGCTTAAACCAAGCTTGGCTAACCTGCAGCTATGAGGTTGTATGTGGCCCCCTCTATTGCACATTTCATATCATGATAATACCAACATAACTTTGAAAATTTTCCTTTCATTTCTTTATCATTCACTCTTAACTTTTATTTTGACATACTTTGTTCAAAATATGTTTGTTACATTTTTCTTTTGGTAATGGCTTGATTTTTTAAATAAAAATATCTTCTAAGATCTGTTGCTTGGGGGAAAGAAAAAAAGGTTGCCTATGTTTGGATGAGACTACTATTCTATTAGACACTTTAATGCTGTTGAATATTCTGTCCATTACGTGTGACTCTTCTTTGTATTATGTAAGTGATTCTACACTCCTTATGTACAATCAATTCAAAACACTCTTTCATGGATGAAATGTTAAAAAAAAAAAAAAAATTTTTTTTATTGCTTTCTGTTTAACCCATATATAAAAACTGCTTATAGGAAACTACACCAAGAAAATATTTAAAATGAGAAATATTTTTTACAGTAATGTCATTTTTTTTAATTCTTTTTTTTTTTTTCTTCATTTATATTTACTCATATAAGATTTTTTTAAAAACCTGTAATAAAGAAAATATATACCTCTATGTTTGAACATAAGAAATTCTATTTTTCTTTTTTCTCAAAAGTAAAAAGGATCAAAAAGAATTTGCATTTTAGTTATTTATTAAGCTTAATTTAGCACAAGGTCAGAGTAGTGAAGCACCTGGTGTGGATCAAACTCACTAGTTGTGAATATTCATGAATTCTTATTGAAAACATGTTGTTAATCCTAGATTCAGAGTAGAGACCCAAGAAGTTGAATTTATGAAGGCTAACAAATGGAATAGAAGGCACCAAATACTAAAAGAATATTTTTGTGATATAAGGCTAATTTATTTTCAACCAAATATTTTGATAAATTTCTTGTCAAGTTGTGTGTGTGTGTGTGTTTCAGTTTTACTTATATAAACAAAAAAGTACATCAATAGGATTGAAATATATAATTTTAAAGGAAGTTTTGTAATTTTCAGAACAAGTCTACAATTTTCATACATTGAACTGTATTCTCATTTTAATTGTTATATTCACAATTCTTCAGCTACTGTATTTCCGGCATTCTTCACGTGTCTATTTGGTACCCAGAGAATTTTTAACTGAACTCTTTAATTCAATATTCAGAGTTAAACTTTTCTCATTCCACTATCTATACTTGTAGCAATTAATTCTTCTTAATCAATTACTTCTTGTGATGCCACTTTTTCTCTTCTCCCCCTCCCCCCGTCCACACTCGACCAGATTATATAACTTTCACTGTTTATCTCAACTAAAAGGTTACTCAATTCAACAGGCATCTAGAAACAGGTGGCAATAGCTGAAATGTTTCGATTATAACTACCAAGATAGGGAAACTCTTTGTATAATAATGATAATTCCTGAATGGATAAAGATTTTATATATACTTAGGTGTAACATGGTACAAGTAGACTAAACTAATTCTTCAGTTTATTTTGGTGGGGGGGATAACTTGTATGTTGGGTTTATGAGTTTTATCATATCAATGACTAAATTGTCTTACTACAAAAGGAGTGCTGAAAAGTTCTCAACCCAGCCAAGAAGGGAATGATGACTTTTCATTGTTTTTTTTTCCACTTAGGAAATTGTTTAACAAGTGTGTTGAACTTTGAGGATAAATATGTAGGTTAGCATTAATGTAAACTATTTTATTTCTGGGTTGGGCTGAGAAATTTTCAGTACACCTCTTTTTTTCTTCCATTTAGTTAAACACTTCCTTTATAGTGTTCAGTGACTTTTTTAACCTTCTCTCACAGTAGTCATGTGACTAAAAAAATTTGACATTAACAATATTAAAAAAAAAAAAAAAAACCTCATCAGAAAACCAGTTGTCAGTGAAATGTGAATGGAATTGTTTATATTTCCTTTGTGAATGTTCTGTACTTACTTATATATTCATACATTAGCATAAATCTCGTTTATTGACATTTTGCATTCCATACAAATATATCTCCTTCCTCTGCCAACATCCTCTGCTATCATACTTAATAAGACTAGTTGTATATTGTATGGCTTCTAGAAACCTTGACATTAAATACTATTCGATAGCAATCATTAAAGTCTTTCTTTGCCCCAAAATAAGGAAAATCTTTATAAAATATTGGTAAATATTGGTCTGCAATTAGCAGAATTGCTTACCTGTAAGTACATTTTAGCATTCCGATGCTCTATTATTAAGATCATTATTCATCATTTCACTAAAATCATAGCCTCATTTAGATGATTGTCTATTTATGAGAAGCTTTTAGAACAATAATATTCATTTTGTATTTTATATTTTTTTTTATCAGTTACTACAAATGTCATCATAAAATTTGTGCTTTCATGTTGTGTAGCAACATTCTTTCAGCTTTGAACTAAGATTCACTTTTCCTGGTTCATTTTCATTATAATTCATCTTGCAGTTTTACTCTAAAAACAATTCTTTTGTCTGGGGACCATTTTCCTATAAAATGGTTTTTGTATACCTTTTTCTCATTAATTTAAAATAATTTTAGACTGTCATCAACAATAGTGCACTTGTATGACATGCCACCTACCATTACTATCTTCAAATCCAGGAAGCTTCATTAAGGATTGTAGGGTAATGTTATGTGTCCTGTCTGGTGAACTCTACCCACAGTGCTGGTTGCTTCAGTATGAGAAAATCTGCTGATAAAATATTCATTGAATGGCTGGAAAGTTTCTAGGGTTGTTTTCTTGGAATATCCTCTAAAACAATGCTTCTCAAAATATCTGCTGTGGAATACCAACAATATATTTTTTAATGTAACACAGACCAGTATCATATTTGTGCCATATTATTATTTGATTTATGATCAAATTGCAAGTATTTTTATTTGTTTTATTGTATCACAGTATGTAAAAAGAATAATATGAAACAATTAAGAAAGATCTTATACATTTTCATTTTTACATTACATGTTTTATATAATGTGAAACTGGAAACTCACCTAGTACTGACAGTTGATGACTTGCATATCAACATTTTGAGCCCTGCTGCTCTAAAATATTTAGCAAATTTAGTTCTTTCACATAGCAAGAATAAAAAAAAAAGATAGTTAAGATTCTTATTTACTGATGGGTTATTTGCTGTAAATTTTATGCAAATTTAAAATCTTGATTATTTTACATTATTTTAAAATGTGTTATTTTGATCTTTCTTTCCTAATAAAAATTATTTATCAAATGACCACAATGAGTATTTTTTGCTTTTTAAATTCAGATTTTTTTTGTTTTTTATAATTTTTTCAAGTGAACATTGGTTTTTTTTCCCCAGAGATTTTTTCAGAAATATCTAGAAAATGATTATAGACTTTCTTCCAGATGTTGAAAGCTTCTTTTTTTTTTTTTTTTTTTTTTTTTTTTTTTTTTTGTGACAAATGTGCATCGATTCTTAAATTTTATTTAAGCAATAACAATAAAAACATTCTCTATGTTGGATTTTTTGGGGGCGGGGGTGCCTTCACTTGCTAAGCTTTTTTTGTTTTTGTTTTTTTTAATAAAAAGTGACCATGTCTCACAAATGCATCACATGGCATTATAGTAAGGCAGAAATGCCAGTGCCAACTTTATTCTTTGTTTACTAAAATAAAGCATAAACAGTCTTACATAACAATTTCTTTTGGCAACTCTAAAAAAAAGAATTGTCTTTTGGATTTCTTCCCGAACAGAATTAAATATTTTATTTTATGAATACTATGAATTATAAATATCATAATACATTTCTTTACACTTTGAAAGTTTAATGTCCTTCTGTCATTTGAATTGTTGGTTGGTTGGTTTTATGGTATATCAACTCTTGTTGGGTTATTTAGTGCCAGAGTCAAATATCCAAGGTAGCAATGAACATGATAAAAAGTAGCTAAATCTAGTGAGTATGGAGGATATGGTAAAGTTATCCACCCAAATGAGGCAATTGTCTCCCTTGTCCTGGTTCTTGTGTGTGGTCAAGCATTGTCATACAGATTATCATTATTGATTGACAAGTTGGGTCTCACTTCAGTCTATCATCTCTTTAGCCACATGAAAGAGTTTTTAAAAAGGCCAACATTATGCTAGTGACAAGGAAGTTAAAACTAATAAACTGGCTTAAAGAACAGTCATCAGATTTTTATGAGGCAGAGATACATGCTCTCATTCAAAGGTAGAATATTGCTATTGAGAGAAATGGTGACTGTGTTGAAAAGGAGGGATGTGATCCACAGTGGACCAACTTCTTTTTGATATATAATACATGTTCCTGTGTCAGTAATTATTCCTGTACTAAAGAAAAAGGCATTACTTTTTGACCCACCCTTGTGTGTGTGTGTAGTTATGTGTATACATTATATATACAATCCAGTTGTGCAATTTTGGGCAATGGGAACAAAAGCATTTTAGATAATTTATTATGTGGTGTATCTTAGCAAAAAAATTTTAGTCAAAGGAAATAAATGTTTTATCTTTCATTTCAGTAACTTTAGCTTTGAAATAGGCGTTAGTCTAGGATCCAACAAGATATATTTATTACTTTCATATTTACATCATACATACCCACACATCTTTAGTGTGTATTTTGTCTGTTTTTTTATATTTTTAGTTCTTTGAGAATTTGCTTTTCTTTTCAACTAGTTTCATACATTTTTTAAAATCTGCTCACATCTTCTTCTTCTTTCACTCTTGGTTACTTGTATTTTTATTAGTCACATTGTGTGTATGTGTGTCTGTGTGTGTCTCTAGATTGTTCCTTTAGAATACAAATGTATATGTCTGTCTGTCTATGTTTTATATGTTGCTTCTCAGTATATTTTTATTTTCAATGAGTCATTGGAATGCATAAATTCTTTTTGTTGAATATTTACTTATATTTTTACAAGCATTTGTCTTATCAAGCTTCTTCTGTCTGTATAATCATGAGACACCAGACAGTGAAATCAATAAATGGATCCCATTTTACAGGGAAATCAAGCACAATCAGTAAAATTAGTGGAGTTGGTAGCAACGTTTGTTATTTTTATGGATAATGAAAACACACATGGCCAAAAAGAAAGAAAAATAAAGGGTCCTTTATTAAATATTGATTTCACTTTGAGAAGTGTCAAAAGCTTTGCAATTCGTTTTTAGATTTCTCTCATTTCTTTCTTGTTGTTAATTGAAATAATGAGATTTACCTGTGCTTTTTATAGGAATTATGCAAGTTTAAGTAATGATATTGACCTTTCAGATCAATATCACTATTTGAACTCACATAATTTCTGTAAAAAATGATAGGATTATGAATTATTTATATATGGATCAGCACTTCTTCAGATTAGAATGTAGTACTTGTACACTCTGTCTAGGATCAAACCATCATTTCCTGGCATTTCTATCTTTCTTCAATGTCGTATATCTATCTATGGAGACCTCATGAATTCTCAGAGAGTTTAGATTTAATACTTCCTCAAAAATAAAAGACCCCAATCAACTGGGACTGTAGAATATGTTGACTGCATCTCTGCTGAAAAGTAAGATGCACCCCCCCCCCAATGAGTTTCCTAGATATGACATTAAACAGCCTGATGGTAAGGTTCTAGTTTGGGAGTTTTAGGGAATGTGAAGTACCTCGTCATTGCCATTACTCCCAGGCCCACTCTGACCCAGAGTGGTAACCCCTGATAGGATCCTATCTATGGGTCAAATAGAACTGTTTAACATTTAAACTGTGTCCAAATAAATGACTAATGTTTAATTGAACTGTTAGTGTTACATAGCAATACTTGAAACCATTTAACTATGTACCAACAAATTAGTTCTTACTCATTTAATAATAAGATAACCTACAAACTATCATATGTATAACCATTTAACTGTATGCAAATAAATGTGCTCTGGCTCATTTTTAAAAGTTATTTACAAGCGATGCATTTACAAATCATATATAACATGTATCTAGAGGATTTGGTATTTAATAACTTGATATGCCATAAAGCTCAACCCAACTAATCAAAATATGTAGTTGATAATTTTAATTTTTTAAAATTTAATGTAATCATTTATTTTTTGTAATATCTTAGATTTCCTAGGAGACAGGTTCTACATTGTACTTCTGACTTTTATCCCCTTTTTTTTTCTTTTTTTTTTCTACTGAATAGAGAAAGTGCTAAACTTGATATATAAAAAAACATTACAAAAAAGAAATAGGAATTTTATTTCTTTTTTAGCATTGATTTATTCATGATAGGTTTGTAAATAGCTATCTACTTTTTCAAAGAAATTATGAAATATATAAAGGCAGAAGTAGCAAGGAAATAACGTATTGATCCAAGGCAGAGTGCACAGATACTACACTCTTAACCTAACAGAAGTTATCAACAAAGGAGAAAACATAAAATTTAATATTATCAATTATATCTATCATAATTTTTTTGTTGTCGTTTTACAAAGAATTAGTTCTTCACCCTATTGTGAAAATTGCCTCTTTTACACTTGCCAAGCATTAATTAATTCCATAGTGATGTTAAAAAATACTGGTTTTTATCTATATAGTTATTACTGTTGTATTTTAAAGTATCCTATGAAAGTTTGGAAACCACCTCCCCAAAATCAGGAAAATAAGTTTTTTTTTGTGGGTGGGGGTAAAAGATACTGCACTCACATTGTATACAAAGACTTACTAGATAAGAAATATGACTTAATTTGAAAAGTTAATGTTTACAAAGATTTATGATCACCAATTTGACCCTGTACGGCATTTTGGTCAGTGATGATTTCTTGTGCTTAAACTTTCATTATTACTTCTTTAAGATAATATATAGTGGTGATATTCATTGATGTATTTTTTTTGTTTTTTAGAATGTTTCACAGATTTTCTATTAGATTGAAATTCAGTGAGTTGAACAACCATTGCAATAACATGACCTTTGCTCTATATGTTATTTTAAAGTGGAGAACAGCTAGTTTGAAATCAGAATTTTCTTTCTGTCTAGACTGGTTGACATATGAAGACTAATAAGCCCAGTCTCCTCGTCTATTCACCTGTAGTTTAATAACTGAGTCCATTTCCTATCATGATAACTATTACACTATCAGCACGTGGTCTAATGGTTATTATGGAGGTGCCCGTGGTGTAATGGTTATCGTCGTAGGAAATAGACATGGCGACATGAGTTCAAATCCTGGACAAGAATGATTGCATTTCACATAGCACTAATACCCTTGGGAAAGGTATGAATCCAATTATTCTCCCTCCAACTATGGGTAAATAGTAGGGCAGACTAGGTTCTTCAGCCTTGGTGAGGCAACTAGTCTAGGAGAAGGAAAACTCTGAATTCAAACCTGTTAAACTCCGCTTAAAAATTGACCTTGTGTCATATCCTGCCCGAGCGGAGGGGTTGGTAAATAGGATTACACTATAAGCACCTCCACAATTTCAAGTAACTCTAACTCCCAGAAATTCATCTAAAGAAAACAAAATTAAAATAAGATCAAAAACTTTTTTTTCTTTTAATAGTTAATCACTTTTCTAAGTTTTATTCTGATTTATCTTATGTTTATTGACTATTTTGAGTGCATGTAATTCTTGACTAGTGTTGTACTAGAGACTTCCAGATTCTGGTCTAGAAATCTAGTCAATTACTAACAAGCATGAACTTCTATATTTGTTGTAAATATGTTTTTAATAACTATTTACAAAAGGCTGTTATTTCCAACATTACAGAAAAAGTATACCAAATTTTTTCTAAAGTCTTAAGTGCTTTCCATCTAAGTGCTAAAAATTTTAACTCTTACAAAAAGAAATAGGAATTTTGCTTTTTCTTTTTAATCATTGATTTATTTATGTTAGGTTTTATTTTTAATAGGTTTGTAGATAGAAATATATATTTAAAAACGCAAAATGGATGATGAGTTGTATATCTTAGCTGTTAAAATTCCATGTGTTTTTTCTTATCAAAGGAAAATTGACAGTTCATATGTTGTGCATTGAACTTGACATTCAGATGTAATAACTAGAATTAGTTGATCAAATAAAGTCTTATTTACATTTATTTCATATAGTTTTAAACATTATTTTCTTAAAGCTTTTTACTTTTATTGCAAATGTTTTAAACATTTTGCTTAGTCAGAAACTTGAGGGAAGTGAAGCTTATAACTCAAGTTAAATCTTGAACAAAAAGATTTATCCTATTGGATTACTTATAAAATTCCTTCTTTTTTCCCCCACTTCCTTGCTAGAGATATCTTCTTGGTCTTATGTAAAGTTGAGCTATCTGGTAGGCTAATGTTTTAGTTAAACACTGTGATATGTGTACGTAGCCTAACTCCAAAATGTAAATTAGGAAAGGTTTCATATGCCATAAAATGCAGTAAGTTTCAAGGTGAATAAGCACAATTCTTCTTCAAAATATCTGCCCTGTGACTGAGATAGGTCTATATTTCCCGCTAGTGCCCATGGCCAATGTGTTACAAGTGAAAGCATATGAGCTGTCTTTTCATGATGTCAGACCAAACTCCATAATATTAAATGTAAATCGGGGATGGGTCTTATATACCATTAAATACAGTATTCTCTTGATAGTGGGATAATAAAGAATTCTATATTCTATTCTAACTTCTAGCTCATTCGTGGTAAGATATGTAAATATTTTTTTATTTCTAATTCTTCGTCATATTCAAGGCTTGGCCATATGTTTGCATCATTACTTCATATATTAATTTCTCCTATTTTTGACTGAGCATTAGTCTTTCTCATCCTGAGTCATTATTTACCAACTCGGATCAGAAACATGATTGATTAGCTAATATGGATAATTTGTGCTTATTCTGGAAAGATTATTTTCACTTAAAACTTTCATCTCTAAATGGGAAAACGATATAGTTTGTGTTATATTGGGAGAAACAAGAATAAACTTTTTTTTCTCATGTGTAGCTTTATAAAATTTTAACATCTTGTTCATTTTTGATTATTCAAATCTAAATAAAACTATATTTGGCGTAACAATACCAACAGGGGAAATCCCTATGCCATAGTGGCTAATGTACTGGACTACAACATCAGAGTTAGCAAGTTCAAACTTCAGTTGTGATATTAATTTCACTTTTTGACTAATGCCCTTGGAAAAGATAGGGAACCCCCTTTATTCCCCCTCCTCTGCTATGGGTTAAATTCTACCCCACTACTGTTTCTCTTTGCTATTAAATAACCCACAAATGTTGATCTGTTATTAAGCAAAGAAACCAAACATTACCCACAATTGTTGATGCAATTCAATATAATATTTTTTTTTTAAATTCAATTGAAAATATAGAAATTGAATTTTCAAGTTAAGCCATGAATAATATTTTTATTAAATAGAGAAAGTGCTAAGCTAGATCCTTTGTTATTTAAATCCAATTATATATAATAATTTTTGAATGAGTTTGTTAAAATATATTTTATTGCTAGGATCTTATTTAATCCAATTTCTTGTTGGAGTTCTTGAATAATTTTGATAATTTTTTAAATTGAATTTTTTTTATATTAATCATACTATGATTATATATTATGTTGCATATTTGTGATGTTTGGAAGGGCATAGTATAATGGTTATCATCTTAGAAAATGGACAAGATGTGCCAAGTTCAAGGTCTGCATATGAAGCTGTTTGTATTTCACTTTCCTTTGAGAAAGGCATGAAACCATCTCCTCTCTCCTTCCCCTTCATCTATTGGTAAATAATAGGGCAGACTGGGTTCTTTGGCTTTAGTATGACAACTGGTTTAGGAGAAGGAAAACTGAATTCAAACCAGTGCTACTATGCTGAAAAATTGACCTTTTGTCACATCCTACCCATGGTGGAGGGACTGCGTATTTGCCTGATTCACATGTGTAATTATTTTACAATTTCATTTAACGTAATAACAAACTAAAAAAAAAAGATTGAGTGGTTTTTTTTTTGTTTTTGTTTTTTTTTTTCTTTTTTGTCTACATTTACAAATCTACATTTTCTTTTTTTTTTTATAAAAAAAATGTATCACATGGTACTATGAAGAGGGGGGGAATGTATCGCATGGTACTATGAAGAGGGGGGGAATGTATCGCATGGTACTATGAAGAGGTAGGGGTCAAAGTCAAAGCAAGAGGCATTTATTTGAGTCCTGAGTTTTAAACGTCATTCAAAGTTAAAAGGCTAAATGCTAGAAAATTATTTTCAGTTGTTTTGAAATAAGAGGGGAATGCTGAAAATTTCTTGGCCCAACCAAGAAGGAAGTGACTATCTTTTATTGAAAGATTAAAGAAACTTGAGAAATGAATTGATAAATGTAAACTTGTATGTTTCATAGTTCTAGGTCATTAC
This sequence comes from Sepioteuthis lessoniana, assembly GCA_963585895.1. Lineage (NCBI taxonomy): Eukaryota > Metazoa > Mollusca > Cephalopoda > Myopsida > Loliginidae > Sepioteuthis > Sepioteuthis lessoniana. Next base: position 95,699,033 of record OY757923.1, on the reverse strand, counting down.
TTTCTTGGTTTGGCCAAGAACTTTTCAGCACTCATATAGTCAAAGAAAGAATTAAATTCCATGTCTATAATAAAAGTAGTTAATTTCATATATTCAAATATCAATTTTCATGAGTTGTTTCACATTTTGAATGTTTTATATAAAAAAAAAAAAAAATTTCATAGATTAATGTGAGTGTTTTAAGAGACTGAGATTTTTGTTATGTATAAAATTTCTATAATCAGAACCATGTGCAATTTATGCTTGATAAAAATATTAAACTCTTTTTCTTTTTTCTTTTTTTTTTTTTTAAATCTTTTCTGCTCTTTCAAAAATTTCAATGTTGTTAGAGAAAAACTGGTAACATTTTAGCGTTAACATGAAAACCTTGGCATAAACTTATTCATATTTCCTGCCTTGTTACTTACAAATAGTATTAATAATGATTTATACCACCTCCTATCGAATAATACTTGTTACATTTAATGTATTAAATTTATATGCAAATATAACCACTGTTATCGGACGGAATAAGCAAGTTTTTTTTTGTTACAATTGTTACTGGGTTGATTAATGAACTCTGCTTTGGTGTTAGATTCCATGATGAAACTGTTTTTCTTTCACTGATTTTTTTATTTTTTTTTACTTTAGAATTTGTTGGCTTTATGTTTAGTGATAAATTTGAAAATGAAATTTAAAAAAAGCAGATGTAGATTTTAAATCATTGGGTGTAATAATTTTCTTTTTTTTTTTTTTTTCATTGCAGATTTCAAGACTTTAGCTAGGATCTATAGAGCAGATGCCTCTTGGTGTCAGCTTATAAAAATATAATCTCTGATAAGAAACAAATTTAAAGAAAGATACTTTACACTTTCTAATAAGCAATTCAAAATGAATGTAAATATATTTTTTAAAACATTTAAGTAAGAAATTTCTATGAAGTGATTTTGTGATTGAAAAAAAAAATACTTCTAAAATATAGTTCTGGAACATTTCATAATTATATTATTTAATAATTATGATTTATTTATTTCTTTGTTATGCCTCCTCGGCTATATCTTTTTTTTTTTTTTTTTTTTTTTTTTTTACTATCTTCTCAAATCAACCTTAAAACAAAAAAAAAAAAAGAAACTTTGCACAGAATACTATTAATACAATATCTATAAACAGCAGATCAAATTCTGTTAAGTAGTTCATCGGATAGTTCACAAAAACAACCTCTTGAATTATTTTTCTGTAATCATCCAATTCAATCTGAAAATTTTCTTTTACTATAGCTGTTTTTCATCTGATTAGGCAATTTATACCAAAAATATATTGCTCTATTAGCAAAAAAATTCCAATTTGTTAGTAGACTTGGTTTTTGAAATCTGTCTTGACAGTAAATTTCCATTTCAAAAACAAATATTGAAAAAATGTCAACCATAGTTAGAAATTCCATTAATTATTTTCAAAGTTTCAATTTGATCATTTCTCACTTTTCTTTCCAATAAAGTAGTTAATCCTAATTTCTCTAATCTTTCCCTATAACTGTAATCTTTTACTTTTTTGATTATTTTTGTCACTCTTCTTTCTATGCTCCCCAATCTCAATATTTCACTTTAATTTTCATGTCTTGATACTGGAACCAAGGCCTGAGCTTTTATTAAAATTTTATATATTTTTTAAAACATTTGTCTCCCTTGAAATAAAATTTCTAACCATCCAATTTTGCCCTCAATACAATAAAATACTATGAAAAGACATTAAATTTGAAAATAATGCAATTTTCAGTTTAATTTCTTATAAAACTATGAAGTCAGTATTTACACTCACCCCAATCATTACAATTTCTTAAGGAAGGTAGCCATTAAATGCTAAATATAATACTTCTAGTTTATTTTCAATCATTATATAAATTCTATAAAAAGTATGTGACTTGACATTGAACTTAACAACCATTTAAAACAGACCTTTTTTTTTAGATTAAGATACTTAAAATATTTTCTTTTAGAAAAAGAGAAATGTAATTGTTTTTTTACATTTCCTTTGTTTTTTTTTCACCAACAGTTGACAGTTTATAGACAGTTGTAATTATTGCTTCATTTTTACGCTTATATAAAGATACAACAAAACAAAATCATAGGTTTTTCAAATAATTGTTTTATGATTTTTTTTTTTTTTTTTTTACATTTGTCTAAATGTCTCATAGAAGAATAGATTTTTATTTTTGAAACTAATTATCTTCATTGAATATTTAAATTTGACTTCTAGTTACCATCTTGTGTTGGGACTTTCTGCTAGATTATTATTTTATTTTCTTATCGTAATGTCTTGACTGATAGCTACTCTACCAGTATGTGCAGCCGCAGCAAACACTGAATGGATTTGATGTTTCTAACCTTACCTACCTACCCCCCTAATGCATGCAATTCCGCTTGATAACGAGATAATCAATTAAATTAATCAACTTTTTGACTTGAAACTAAGACAGAAATCAAATCTTTTTTGCTTTCAATTGATACTATAGAAGATTTTGTTTAAAATGCTGGCAGAACAACTGCTTACTTTTATACTGATTATCTCACAGGAATTTGTTTGGAAAGTTCAATTTTGATTCATTGTAACACTTGAATTTTTCTATAGTTTTAGTGTTTGTGTAAATATTGAGTAGATTTAAAGATCTACTTAAGAGATAGTATTTACTGACAGTGGTGGTTTTTTTTGGGGTGGGTGGGGGGGTGATGAGAAACAATATGTTTTAACGAAATAATTTTATGAATATTTTTGCCAGATTCTATACATCCAGAAGCATAAACATTAAATTCAAGGGAGTGACTCCCCTTGATGTAAAAGCTAAACTGCTGGGCTGTAGCCTTTTGAAGCCTTATCTCACTTTCACTTTCACACTAATACACCCATGGGAAAAGGTATGAATCCCCTTATCTGCCCCCCTCCAATTATGGTTTAAATTGTATCACTGCTGTTCTTCTTCAAGGATGGCTTTGGCATTAAATAACCCATGAAGGTTGATATATATGCCATTAAACAAAGAAATTAACTTTTAAATACACAAAAGTTTTTAGAATAAAGAAAAAATCAATTAGTTTCTTTAAACCTCTTGTACATACTATTTTTTTCTTTCATCTCTTGCAAATATATATATATATATATATATATATATATCCATCCCCCACTAATTAATCATGAACATTCAATATATAGCTAACCATCTGAAAAACATGGCTTTGACATTGTCTATCCTACCAATCATGAATTTGAAGAATGTGTTTTGCATTTCATATCAACTCCTCTATCTCATTCCATTTGGCCAGAAATAACATATTTGGCCATTTTATCATCTCGGACGTCAACCATGAATAGTCTGTGTTGGATCCCATGGTCAAATTTATATCCATACAAAATAATCAGGACCCTTGAACTTTGTTGATCTGTGATCTTTGAATACACACAGCAAAAATTTCCATATGGTAGTACAGATTAAAGACCTCTTTCTTTGTAAATTAGTGTGTCCTTTGGGAAGGAAAACTCCAGCCAAATAGATATTTTGTTAACACAATAATTTGATAATGTGTTTTCTACATTATCTGATGAGTATCATCTTTTTTGAAAGACCTCATTTCTCCCTGCATTCCTTTATCTTCTATGATGACCTCAATACTCTGAAGTTCCTTGTCAGTGCTTACCTTGTTCGACTAAATGAGATTTTCATCTGACCTCAGTTTGTGCATCTTCTCGTAGGTAAAATAAATAGGAAATATTTCCATAATATTCTGCCCAACTTCATTACTCTGAGGAGAGAAACCAACCTCTAACCCCATAGAATTGATTCTTTCTGGGTTACTTTCTTTAGCCTCATTTTCACATAATTGCAACCATATCACAAGTTTGGCAAATTGATGCAATTTAATATGCCTTAACTTAATACTGTGTAATTGAATTCACTTGACTATTTTCATTTTCTGCTGCACAGATTTAGGCATCATAATTAATTCTTTATTTATTTACATCTGGTCAGCTTTGATGCTGTATTTACATGAAGGTTCACATGAATTTAAAGGATTTTAAAGGTAACAAATTTAAGTCTTTCTAAAACCAACAAACTTTTGTTTTTTGTTGTTTTGTAGTCTGGTTTTAATTTGATGATTATTTTTAGTTTGGTTTTATTTTAATTTTGTTTTTAATTAGGATTTTTTAATTAATTGATTAATTTATCATATTTGTATCTTTTTAATCACTACTTTCATTAAGTAATGGTCATTATTTCTAATGCAAAAGGTCTGTTCAGATTTTATCACATGAAATTTATCACTTAATTATTCTAGATCATTTTTTCCTTTTCTTAAAAAAGATAACATTTTATGACCAACTGAATTTAATTTTAGGTTCTTGTAATATATCCATTTTTTTTATTTTTTTTAAATAAAGGATGGCTAAATTTTTATTCTCTTCTATTATTGTTTTTATATCTTTGGGATTATATCTATTAGACTTTCATTATTAGATTATCATTATTATATACTTGTATACAAGGCAGAGTGTCCTCATCTTAGTTTTTGCCATTCTACTCTTTGACTTTCTTCAAATATCTGTTGATAATTTTCTGAGAATTTTGAACCAAAATTCATTCTGTGAAATTAGATTGCTGTTCATGCATACAAGATATTTTGGTAACAATTAATTCTTTCAAGGTTACTTGTCTGTCTCTTCCACTAAATCAGAGTATAAGACTTGTTTCTCGACTACGCAACACAGAGATTGAACTCAAGTAAATTGATACACATTAACCAAAATTTATATCAACTAGGCCATGTACTGTTATCAGTGGGCAATACAATAAAGGTAATTCTCTTCTCAAAAGAAGAGTCCCCATGACGTAGTGGTTAGCATACTGGAGTAGAACATTATAGTAAGCAAGTCTAAATTCCATTTGTGCTATTGTGAAAGGCATGAACTCCCAGCTATGTTGAATTTAAATAAAACCAATCCTCCTCAGAAATTTAGACTTTTCTTTTTTAATTATTGCATCAACTATGTTCTAATTTGATTGTACACTTTATTTTTGAAGGTTTAATCTCCCTATAAGTTTTCTTATTTCCAATTCTGACTTGTATATTTTCTTCATCTTTACTCAGTATTTTTATCCAATTTTTTAAAGTTTACTTATAGAAAGGAGGAATATTTAGAGATTTTCAAATGTATTGATTTGGTTTAGATATCTTAATGAATTATTATATTTTCTATTGTTTCTTCTCTTCTCTCTGCTCACAAATAATATAATGCATGTTTTTTTATTTTAATTTTTGCTAATGACTAATGCATGTCCTATCTCTTAATAAAACTGTGCATTGTTCTAACAATGTTTAACATACACACCACCCACTTACATCTTTGTTATAATTAATAATAATAATGATGATGATGATGAATGCTGAGTATCAAAAAAAATTTTTTTTTTTTTTTTTTATCCCTCTAATAATTTTCTCATAAGCATTATAAAGCAACTGAATGTTTTTATCTATAAAATATGTCCTGAATGTTTTCATACAAAGAAATAAAGTCTTATGCCCAATAAACATGAAAAACATAATCAACCCTTGAATCTGATTATGTAAGAGTATAAATTACTAAAAAGAAATATTTAGTATATTTATGTTATAAAACAGTTTGGCCAATCATTGATTTTGTTTTATTTTTTAAATTTGAAAGCTTGCACTCTTTTGGTTTGGTTTTTGTTTTGTTTTTGGATTTTTTTTTTTATGGGAAGAGGGAAGGGTTCTATTCAAATATTTTTGGAAAGAAAATAGATTCCATTTTTAATTACTCAAACTCTTCATACAAAAAAAATTTTTTTTTTTTTTTTTTTTTTTTTTTTTTTTTTTGCTGTTTATTCACTATTTATAGGTTTGGTAACTAGGCAGTCCAGCCGCCTTCATTCCCTCAACATTCTCTCTCTTTTTTTTCTCTTTCTCTCTCAGAGTGGGAGGAAATCAAGTCTTCTCAGGTAGCTGCCAGACACACAAGGACCCTTTAAAGAAAAGGGGATAACATTTCAGCCTCTCACACTCTGAGGTTTTCCTTTAAAGAAACCCAGCATGTTTTATTTGGAGTGCCCACCAAAAGCACATAGTATTATTGGTACTTACATATCTTCCTGGTTAACTCTAAAACTACCCATTTAAAAAAAAAATGAATAAATAGAAACTCCTCTTCTGACATCTTTGTTGATTTTTTTTTTTTTTTTTTTTAATTCCTTGACAGTCACATGGTATTTTTCTTACTCAATACTATAGGCTTTGTGCATGTGTCTGTGTAGCGGAGAGTGTATGTTTATTTTATCTTGGGCATCTGTGTAGGTTGAGATTCCAATAGGAGAAAGGGATGAATGAGAACCCCCCTCCCCTTGTAAAACAAAAGGGGGAAATAGGGAGGAAGCTTAAAACAAGGATGAAACTTCTCCTAATGTTTTTTTTTTTTCTTTCTTGTCTTTCTTTAGAGTGACAGTGGTGTTGCTGTGGATACATCCCCTGCGCACCATAACTCACCCCATGCGGCAAATGGTACAGAGAGTATTGTACAACTAGTACCGGTAAGTTCCTTGTTCTAATAACTACCTCATTATTACTCTTTTCTATTTGACCATTACTTTGTCCAAAGCAACTGTAATTATTATAATGATTTTTACATCTAAAAAGATTTAAACAAGATTTTTTTTTTTTTTACCTTCAAGCTAATTGTTGTTGTTCAAATGGTGAATTTAGTACTTGATGTTGTGTCTTTTCATTCCATTTTCCTTTTTGTCCTTTTTCTTTCAGAAAATTTAAACATGACCATTTAAATATTTCAAATCTGAAAATTTTATTTGGCAATGTAGTAGCTAATAGAAAAAATAATGGAAATTTTATAGAAATTACTAAAATAACATTGAGCATCCTCTTTGTTTCAGCAGAAGGATGTGTGCAGTATTGATAATTTAACTTTTTGAAAAAATTTTAAGATTTTAATGTCCTAATTTCAAAAGCCCCAGTTTAAAGTTAATTCTCAACCAGAGGTATTAGTTCTTAAGATTTTCATTTTTATTTTTTATATAGTTAAAAAAAATAAACATAGCAAATGAACATGATTTTTTTTAAAAATCTGAAACTTGAATTATGTTTTAATAAACTTTTAAGAAAGTTCATCTTAAGAAATTTATTTTTGACTTTTAAAACTATAAATTTCACAAGATACTTGGAATTTAGATAATTTTTTAAAGTAAAAATTCATGATTGAACAGATTTTGTCAAAAATGTTTTAATATTTTTCTCTTAATTGACTTCTGTATATTTCATTTTCAATAACATTGAAAGTATCTTTTTTTGACTCCACAAAATGATTCCTTATCAGCAAATAAGCAGAATATTATATTTACTAGCTGAAAACCTTCCTTCCAAGTGGGATTTCTTGCCTTTTTTTTTTTTTTTTTTTTTTTTTATAAGGCTTAAATGGGATCTTTGGCTCTAATAAGATATGAATTTGAATGATGCATTTATTGAATTATACTTTATTTGAAAATCATTACGAATATGAACTCTATGATCACATGTACTTTAAAGTTTTCATTTGGAGAGATTTCACAAAAGATTTCAAAGACCCATCATTTTTGAAAATCTAGATTTACTCTAAGTAGAAATCCAGTTGTATTGAACTTAGTAAATTAAACCTGTCTCTAAAGTTTTAGGATTTTCAAAAATTAGTTTATTAAAAATATACCCAGGGATCCTATCAATAACCCGAGACAATTTAGTGGCTAAAACTCCCTTTATTCTTGAGTTTTACAATAGGAGACTGATGGACAAAAAAAAAGCAATTATTGAATTATGATAAAAATATAACTTTCTCTTGTTGACTTGATGTATGATTTAATGAGTTGACATAACCTTATTTTAAAAAAAAAAAATGTCCAATCTTCTATTGTCTCAACTGTTAGAAAACAATCACTTTTCATCAGTTGTACTTAATTTTCAATCAAGAATTAAAGACGCTCCAAAAAGAAAAAAGTTGCCCTTATAAGAATCAATTATAATTAGATCAAGAAATGAATAATCACAAAATTGATAAAATGGATATTTTCTTTTCTTCTGATTAACTTTTTAAAAAAATCACATTCATTCTACTTAATGAAAAAAAAAAAAAATGAATTGATTATTCCAACAAGAGTTTCTGGTTGATTTTTTAACAATTTCTTTTCATTTTATTATCATTTTCTTTGGCTTAATGTAAAGTAACATCCTCCTTAAAGAATCTATAATAAATTACAAATAAGTGAGAAGTACTCTAATTAGCACTTTCTATGTCTGAGAAATTATGATAATAGGTGGGGGGGAAATCTTGATTCATGCTTACCCCATCATTATAATTTATTGAGAGATAATGCAGACCCCATACCATTATTATTATATTATTGATTGGATTGGAAATTGCTTTATAGTTGAAGTTTGAACATTTTAATGCAATTGTGTTAGCAAAAATCTTGCTACAATTTGCCATTATTTTTATTTTGCTAGATGATGCAAATAACTCCTAGAGTTTTAGCAGTTACATTTATTACCTCAGTTGTGTTGCTTGCTTTCCTTGAATGTTTGAGCATAGAAGAAGCTTAGAAAAGTTTTCTGAACTTGATATCTTACTGTAAGTTTAAATTTCTCAAGTTAAGACTGTATTTAAGTCCAGTGCCAAAAAAATCATGGGTTTAGACAGGTATACCTTAAGGGTTTGCCATATAGGATATGATATGATCTAAAAGCCTTGCCAACCAATAACATATTATTGGTAAGCTAGCCACACCCTTCTCTCAGTTGCTAGTGAGAGTATGAATAAGCCTACAACTTTCACTTCCCATCCTAGATATCCTTTTTCTGTCATCCACTACTGATTATTTAGCAGACAATAAGAAAAACAAAGCTGATCATTTAGATTCTTTCATAACACTCTTTCTTGGTCTTGTTTACATGTAACCAATTTGTGTTGCTCCTCTTAATTATATTTCTTTTTAAGGGAAATATAAAATGAAAAGGCAAAATAAAAATATTTACGCACATCTTGGAAGAAAACCCTTCTGACTTGATACTCACTCTAATATTATTTGATGAGTATGAAGACTGATTTCTTTTTATATGTCTTAATTTGAAGTTTTAGATATTTGAAATGATTGGCTATAAAAGTTGGTCTAAAAGTGAAGTTGTTATAGTTTTGATAGGTATCTTTTAAATAATCTACTTCATAAAGGTCTCACAATCTAAAAGAGACTTTTTGACAAGATTAACAAGTAGTAACTGTTTTCTCATGTCAACAAAACATATACTATTAACTTTCTATTAGGGTATTGAATACACAAGGTCAATTTTTAAGTGGGACTTAACAGGTTTGAATTGAGTGTTTTCCTTCTCCTAGACTAGTTGCAATACCAAGGTTAAAGAGCTCAGCCTGCTTTACTATTTACCTATAGCTGGAGAGAGAATTTTTGATGTATACCTTTCTCAAGACTATTAATGCTATGTGATATGCAAACAGCCTTGTCCAAGGTTTGAACTCATGTCAGTGTCCCCATTTCCATCTCATATGCTGATAACTGTTACACCACAAGCATCTTTAGTGTAGGGGGGGTAGGGTAACAGGAAGGTTGAAAATCACTTATCTACATCTTTTCTTGGTTGGAGGGATTTCTCTTGATCCAACATTGAATGTATGCAATACATTTTTAAATAAAACAAAATTGTTCATAATTTCCTATTTGTTTATACATATATACTAATCTAATATCTACCAGCATTCACGATTACCAGAAAAAAAGAAAGAAAAAAAACGCCAGGAACAAGAGATAAAGATATCTCGTATCACCGCCCGGGGGAAAAAGAAAAAATATTATAGGACAAAAAGAAAGAAAAGGCCAACCCCGTCACACCACTTGAAAAAAATCAAGAGATATGCAGTCAGTTGGTCAAAAGAAAACTAAAAACCCTCCATAAACACTGCAATGCTACAATTACAAGAGTGCTCAACACGAGTGGAGCCAATTATAAAATTAACTTAAATGGCGAGTCGGAAATCTCCTACTAAAGTTTCACCTTAACCGGGTCATCAGGAAGTCTAAAGCCGACTTTAGACTTCCTGATGATCCGTTAAGGTGAAACTTTAGTAGGAGATTTCCGACTCTCCATTTAAGTTAATTTTATATATACTTTAAGAAAAACAACGAAACCGGTCACATAGGATTATAAATTTATTTCCATCCTGTTACGCATTTTTGAAGTTTCCAAAAACACGAAAAAAGTAACAGGACTTCTTCAGATCATTTTGGATAAAAAAAAATTAGAATAGACACATGGTAGTGGGAGGGGATAGTGGGACGGAGTCGAAGAGGGGTGAGGAGTTACCTCTTCACTAAGCCCACTTCCGTTTTAAATTTAAATTTCGGTTAGCAATGTAGTAAATATTGTTTTTTTAAAAAAAAACTTTCCCTTAATCAATAAATTTTTTAAAATTTATATTTACACCTAACTTACAGATTTTTTATTGACTAAGATTTAAACTTTAAATAATAACTTCACGTAAAGATACAGTATTAGATATATTAAAAATAAAAACAAATAATTAATTTATTTACTATATTTTCAAAAATATGTAGAAAGCATTAATTCGTTCCACTTTTTATGCGTAGTACGTATGTATTATATTCTTTTTCACAATTTTTTATCTAACAATTTATTTTAATTATTCTCAAAATTAGCTCTATGTTTTTATAGAAAATTTGTTTAATTATTTATAGTTTAAATTTAGCCCTATGTCTACACCATGCGAAATAATATTAGCTTGTAGGAAAACAGTTATAAAAAATAATGATTCGTCTTGGGTAAAAAAGGGATTAGAAAATTTCGACGTTCCAATGGGGGGGTATGATTCCTCCCAAATAGCAGACCTTGTAGGTTTATATATATTAAATATGCTTACTAGAATCATTAGCCATCAACAAGCGGGTTTTGTACCGTGATGATGGTTTAATATATATCCCAAATAGTAATGGCCCTCTTAGCTCTAGCATACAAAAAAGGATTATAAGGGCCTTTAAGTTTTTGGGTTTTAGGATAGAAATCTCATCTAATATTAAAATAGTCAATTTCTTGGATGTGACTTTAGATCTATCAAATAATGCTTATAAACCTTTCATAAAGACCAATCAGAACCCAACGTACATTAATGTTAATTCTAATCACCCTAAAAACATAATTAAGCAAATCCCAAAAGCGGTAAATTTAAGAATAGGTAAGCTATCTGCAAATGAAAAGATTTTCAAAGAGAGTAGTAAAAGATATATAAATGCCCTTAAAAATAGTGGTTTTAAGGAGGATTTTAGGTATTTAAATGAAAATATAACAAATGAAATAACTAATGAAAATAATAATTACGATCAAAAAAATAAAAATAGAAAAAGGAAAATTATATGGTTTAACCCCCCTTTTTGTAAACTAGCAAATATAGATGTAGGTAAATATTTTTTGAGACTGATAGATAAACATTTTAAACAAGATAATATATTACATAAAATATTTAATAGGAAAACCTTGAAAATAAGTTATTCTTGCACAAAAAATATTTCTCAAATAATAAATAGTCATAATAATGAATTAATTAATAAATTTCGTAACCGAGTAAATAATAATAATATTAATAGTAAAAAAATAGAATGTAATTGTAAATCTCGAAGTGATTGTCCAATGAATGGTTTGTGTAATTTAGATAACGTAGTATATCAAGCTATTATTTATCCAAAAGAGGACATAAATGATAAGAAATATTATATTGGCATTTCATCTACTAATTTTAAAATTAGGTATGGAAATCATAAATTTTCCTTCTCCCATGAGCATAAAAAAAATCAAACTGCTCTATCTAAACATTATTGGGGATTAAAAGTTAAAGGGTTAACCTCGGAAATACAGTGGTCCATATTGAAAAGATCTAGTACCCCAAAATCTTTCGATAGTAGGTGAAACCTGTGTCTTGAAGAAAAAATCCACATTTTGCTTTTTCTTGAGCCAAAAACATTAAATAAGAGAAATGAACTAATAGCTAGGTGTAGACATAGGGCTGAATTTAAACTATGAATAATTAAACAAATTTTCTATAAAAACATAGAGCTAATTTTGAGAATAATTAAAATAAATTGTTAGATAAAAAATTGTGAAAAAGAATATAATACATATGTACTACGCATAAAAAGTGGAACGAATTAATGCTTTCTACATATTTTTGAAAATATAGTAAATAAATTAATTATTTGTTTTTATTTTTAATATATCTAATACTGTATCTTTACGTGAAGTTATTATTTAAAGTTTAAATCTTAGTCAATAAAAAATCTGTAAGTTAGGTGTAAATATAAATTTTAAAAAATTTATTGATTAAGGGAAAGTTTTTTTTTAAAAAAACAATATTTACTTCATTGCTAACCGAAATTTAAATTTAAAACGGAAGTGGGCTTAGTGAAGAGGTAACTCCTCACCCCTCTTCGACTCCGTCCCACTATCCCCTCCCACTACCATGTGTCTATTCTAATTTTTTTTTATCCAAAATGATCTGAAGAAGTCCTGTTACTTTTTTCGTGTTTTTGGAAACTTCAAAAATGCGTAACAGGATGGAAATAAATCTATAATCCTATGTGACTGGTTTCATTGTTTTTCTTAAAGAATTTATTGCTCTGTATTATTGGTACATTGAGCTCTTTACCAGGAAAATTTTAAATATTCATGCTTGAATAACTTCTTGTCCTGATGGAATCACTCCCAACTCTGGTTTAACTGGACCAAAAATATATATATATATATACTCTTCAAGATTGAAGCATTTCAAAGTATATGAATCAGTTACATTTGGCAGAGTATACTAAAATAAAATAAAAGGTTTTTGTTTGGATAATTATAATGGCTTTTTTTCCTGTTGGAATTCTATAAAAGTAAAGTTGGCGACCATAGTCGAGGGTGACCCGAAGGCTCCCTTTTCGATAGCTACTACACCAAGATGTAGGGGAGGGCGCTACTCCTTCCCTGGATGGCTCTACTTTACCCTTGATCCGCACCTTATAATGCTGAGTGTTAAGCAAGGAGGCATCAAGTACCATTTTTTGAGTCTTTGGTATGACTCGACCTGGGACTGAACCCAGGTCTCCCGGGCCATTGGCAAACACTCTAACCGCTAGGCCATCTATACTTGAATTAAATAAGCAATTCTTGTGTTATTTTTTTGAGAAACATTTTGTTAGTGTTTTTATGCAGTCAATTGGTTTATTTTGTCAATCTGGTATTTCCTATTATCATTCTTTATCCCACAGATTCTTTGTCTTCTAGAATCATAATTTCTGCATATGAAAAGGATGCAAGTGATTTTTTTAGAACTTGTATTTTTTATAAATAGTTGACATAGTAATGTTTTCCCCCCCCCCCCAAGTTCAACACATATGCATACCAAATCTGGTATTTTTTTCTTTGAACCATTAGGTCATCTCCCATATATTTGTAAGATTTATATGTGAAATAAGTCTCAAGAATGAATACTCATTTATCCTTGGAAAACAACACAATTGATATAAAGGAATGGATGCCTAAATGATGGTAGCACATGATGCAATCATTTCAACTGCTAAATACTTTTGTCACTGACAACAGAATTAACACATGATTAATATTGATGTATAAAATGTACATGTGTATAAATTCTATTCACTTAATTCTTAGATTTGTATTCTTTATGAAACACCCTATTTATTTCCCTTGATTTTTTTTTCTTTTTTATTCTCTATTATTTTTAGTACAAAGAAATAGAAAAAAAGTTTGAGAATTTCCACTTGAAAACAAATTAAAACCTTCATTAATTGTATTACAAGGATTAGTATGGAAATTTAAGTCACCCAGCCTTTGATTTTTCCTATTTATCCTTTTCTGGCTACTTATTTACTCTTCTTTACTGTTTATGATTTATCAATCTTTGACAAGTTGCTATGTAGACTCCAGTTTTAAAATCTAATATTTAAACTATTGTAGATGAGTGTAGACATTTAACAATCAAGCCTTTGACACTAACAAAAAAAAAAAAAAGAATCATATCTCAAAAGGATGAGTAGCTGCCTGCAAAATCACTAAAGTTAGGCTTTGCCGAGCCAGCTCAGTACTTAGATTGGAGACCATTCAGGAAGCGGGTGCCAATTGAAGCAAAGCTGAATAAATTTAAGGGGTGGGTGGTTACTCCTGCTTTGATACTCCACCAGTTACTATCCATACATTCCCATTTGTTGAAAGGAAGCCAGTTTCATGTGATTCAGTGGCTATAGAAAAATCTGGAGAAGGCTTCCAGTTAGCCAGAGGCTACCCAACTACCTTCAGCCATTTTACTAATTTGCTTTCTTCTATTACCAAGGTATATTTCTCCTGACCTTTACTATCCGATTAATCACTTTATCAATGACTATTGTTATCTATTCTAACCTATCAAATGTAGGTTTGAGTGGTTAGGTTGACTCCAGACTTAGGTTGGCATAAGTTGATAAAAGATTAAAAAATGTTTTATGAATTGTATAAAAAGAAAATAATCAACATTCTCATAGGAAAAATGAAAAGTAATATTCACAGCTGAATAAGTAATTGGTTGTTTTTCTGTGAAGAGAGGAATCATCCAGCTAAATTCTTAGAGTAAAGAACAGGGGCAGGGAGGTGGAATTTTAGCTGGTTCATCCCTTTTCTCCAAATGATGCTTTTGAAAAAAAAAAAAAAGTGAGGGGGGCTATTATTTTGGTTGATTAAATTTTAGACTGGGAGAATATAAAATTCCTACTACTTCTCTCATGGAAGGATTCAGTAAATACATATATGATGCACTTGGCATTTATAGATTTTTGAAATAAAAATAAAAATGACACCCCACCCCCACCCCACCCACCCCCAAAAAAAACTATTGCTTTAATGTATTGTTTGAGTGAAGCTCAATTTAGTGTAAATTAATTGACCAGTTGAAAATCCAAATGACTTAATCTTAAGTCATTTTTATTGTATTTTATTAAGTTCAAATCCACCAAAAACTTATGCTTTACTATTTTTTATTTGTCCTGTTTCCTTATTTCCACAGTGAATTATTATGACGTTTTTTTTTTTTTTCTTTTTTTTTTTTTCTTTTTTTTTTTCTTAGCAATAAAGTTTAGATGGAAAAAAAAATTCTTGTCCCAATTAATAGTTGACATTAATGGTAATCCCCCAAAATATAGTGAAATATTCTAATATTATTGTGAAAAAAATAACAGCAAATATGGCACTGAAAGAGGTTAAGAATAGAGTCAAAAAAACAAGTTAAAAATGTTTGTTTTGGGCCACTACCAACCAGTAATTCTTCATAGCTCAATTGGATAGGTTATCTGGTGCATTTAAGCAGACTTTTTCCAAGACAAAAGGGATGCATGTTCAAATATCGCCAACAGTTTATCCATTATTATTTTCAATTTCTACTATTTCCTTTGATGACCTGAGTGGTTTATGATAATTCTTTTTGATTAAGTAAGAATTAAAGATGAAAGAAAATCGTAGTAAACATTATTGATTATCACTCATATGTTTAGCATCTTTGGAAGAAAGTGGGAGGGGCAGGTTTTTAGTTTTGCTTTATTGTACAGAAGGTTAAGACAGGTTAGTTAGTCCTCAGCAGTGATAGTAACCTGATTTTCATTATCTTTCCAATTTTTGTCTGACCACATCATCACAAATAACTTTGACTACTCATAGTAAATTGGAATTTTACCTGGAGTTTCTAAACTGCTAAAAAGAAAACAACTTTTTTTTTTATCTCTACTTTTTTTTTATTTACAAACACTCACATAAAGGTCACCATTGGCCACTACTAAACTCAATGTTAAGTCTCATCCTATTTACAGAATTTATATTATGATTCTGGCCCGGTCAGTTTTTGTAATAGAATACACTGACTCCCTACCCCAAATGAGTGTCCTAGATATGACACTAAACAATCTTGATGGTAAGGTTCCATTCCTGGAACTTTGGGGAATGTAGAGTACTCTTTCATTGCCATTGCTCCCAGGTCGACTCTGATCTGGAGTGATAGCATCTGATAGGATCCTATCTATGGGTCAAATAGAACTCTTTCATATAGCAATACATAAAACTATTTAACTGTGTTCAAATAAAACTATTACTGTGAACAATATGTGAAACCACTATGTGCAAATAAATGATTAATATTAAATAGAATTATTAGTGTTATATAGCAATACTTGAAACTATTTAATTGTGTGCAAGCAAATGAGCTCTGGTTTGTTTAAAAATAATTTTATCTACAGACTATTTGTTTGCAAATCTTATATATATATATATATATATATATATATATATAAACCTTGGTATTAGGCATTAAATAACTTACAAAGGTTGATATACCATAAAACCCAATCAAAACTAAACCTATATTATAATGAATTGCAAATAAGGGAAAGTACTCAAGAATTAACATTTGATAGTTATCTCCCTTAAGGTATTGTAATTGAAGCCAGCATAATTACAGACTCCCACACAATTATTAAGTTGCAAATTGGATTTAAAATTGTTTTATTTTGTAAATTAGAATAATTTAACCCTGTTGTGCTAATGACTGGGGTTTAATCCCAGGTTGAGTCATACCAAAGACTTAAAAAATGGTACTTGATAACTCCTTGCTTAACACTCAGAATAATAAGGTACATATCAAGGGTAAAGTGGAGCAATCCAGGGAAAAGAGTATCACCCTTCCCCTACACCTGGGTGTAATAGCTATTGAAAAGGAAGCTTTTGGGTTGCCCTCGACTACAGTCGTCAACTTTACTTACTTATGCTAATGAATATCTTGCTATAATGTTTTATTTTTACTGTATTTATGATAACATACAAATAACTCAGATCATTATAATATAGATTGTATTAAAAGAAACAATTTGCTATATAAAAAAAATTGGATTTTTTTATATACAGAAATTGTTATATTTGATAAAAACAACCAAAAATTCTTTCTTATATTTCTTCTTTCCTTTATCTTATATTTGGGAAAAGAAAACTTTGATATTCTCAACCCACAATGAATATTTTTTTATTGACTATAATAAAAGATTGTAATGTATTAAACTGAATATTGTTATGTTGAATTTAAGAAAAACAGTTCCTTAATTACTCTAAATATTGATCAAATGATTTTAACCTTTGACCCTTGTGTGTTCTTCCCACACTCCTAACCTCTGAAGTCTGAACCAAGTAACTTTATACAGAATTGATTACTTTCTAAACTGTTTTAACTCTCAGACATTTAAATGAAATTTCAGTCATTTTAAATCTCTCTGGTACTTTATCTTAAGCATTTTTGTATTAGACTGTAGCCAAGAATATAAATATCAGCCTCTTTATAATATACATTGAACAAAGACAAGTAAAGGAGAAACTTAAAAATAGCATTGTTCTTATATTAATGTGTTTCTTCAGTAGGATCTTAAATTACTTCAAAAATCATTTTGAGCCTTAACTTTTTTGAATAGAGGAAAATAATTGGATTAATAGATTTTGGGGGCTTTTTAAGTTAGTTAACAAATAAAAAGATAGAAACAGGTTCTTATTACATAATTATGTAATCAAGGTTTATTTCCCAATTCAAAATTGCCAGTGTAACAGTCATTTAAATTTTTTTTTTTTTTTAATGCACAGTTCTGTCATCATCAAAGAGTATATCCTGTGATCCTATCTTTGTTATTGTATCAGAAGAGGTGCTGTCTACAGGAAGAATTAATATTAAACAGGCTTATTTATTATTGGCTTTCCTCATTGGAAAATACAGAATTATTTTATAGTTAACCACAAGTTTTTTTTTTAAGCCATTCTGAGGATCGAATGATCTTCCCATTATGTATTAAGACAGGAGTTTGGTTTGGTTTCTTCAATGGCATGGGTTATTTAATGCCAAAGCCATACCTCTGGAAGAACAGCAGCAATGCTATTTAACCTGTAGCTCGGAGGATAAGGGGATTCATGCCTTTCCCAAGGGTATTTGTCCGAAAGGAGAAGTAATAGTGCAACTGGAGTTCAAACTCAATCGCTACGATTCCACAGTCAAGCGCTTTAACCATTACACCATGAGGACACCCCCTATTTAGATAGGAGGTAGTATTTTTCAAGTAGTCTGATAAAATACAATATATTATTTCTCTAAACTTTTTTGCTTGATAGCACATATAATACTCTGTGTGTGTGGAGACCCTTTTTGTAAGGTCAATGACCATATAGCACGTACATGCTGTTGAAGTCCCAGAAAGGTGTCTTTTTTAGGTGTTGTTATTATGGTTACCAATCTAAGTCTGCTTTGCAGTAAAAATAAAACTTTCATCAAGCGCTTCATAATACTTTCCAAGGAAATTAAACTCCATAGTAATAACACATGTGGTTGATATAGCTGCCAGTCATCTTGCTCATGCTTGTCACTGGAGCACAGTTATTGATACTTAGAGTGTGATATGTGTATAGCACAAGCATATCCCATCATTTTCATTGTAACTACGTTTGTCCAGCTATCTTTTCTTACATGTCTGTATCGTCTTTTGTGTGTATGTTTATAGATTAAGATATGGCCATCTGACAAGAAGTGGTAGGTTATTATTTTATGCGTGAGTTTGTGTCCATTTATAAAAACAGAAATATAAAGGAAAATACAATTTTATATTATAGAAACAAATAACTCAATCTTAGTCATGAAAACATGATTATCTACTCAAAATTAACTATTTTTATTCATTTTTGTTGAAGGCAAACAAATAATGTTTATATGATGTCATTGCCATTATCAATTTTAAAGAGTCATGTATATAAATGTCATTTTGTCAAATATGAGGGTGGACTGAAAAGATCATTGGATAACATTGCTGTTGGTGACTTTTTTGATCAATTGGATCCAAGCACTGTAACACTGATGGAAGATGTGTGTAGATTGCGAGGGGGACTATGTTAAAAAAAAATAAACCATATTTGATCATATTAGATGACAGTATTTTGGTCAGCCTATGAACTTTTCTGCCTACCCTCATATCTAATTATAAACACTCATTTTATATGAAGGACAAAAGTAATCTAAGCTTTGCATCAATTGTTTTTCTATTAATTCATTTACTATTTATTCAAAGCTTTTTTTTTTTCTTTGTGTTTTTTGTTGATGTTCCGAAATGCAAGATGTCTGTGCCCTTATTAATCTGCACTGAGAATCGTGGATCTTTTAAAATGTACTTTATTATCAAAGCATTCTGTAAAAAAAAAAAAAATTTCATGAAAGTACATTTTTGTTTATCTACAGGAAATATAGATTTTCATTCATTTGGGGGTGGGGGCAGTCTCTCCATAATTTTTCATTAACAAATAAATTTATGTATCTTTTTAAAAGAAAAAAATTTTTTTTTTTTTCAGAATCTAAGATCATCTCATTTCTTGCCAAATTGTGATTCTTTGAGAAAAATGCATTTAATTCATTAAAAGAAAACAGCAAGCTGCTTTTAATGGCTAATTCAATAGATCTTCTGTAGACATACAACATTCTAAACACTGGCATTAGATTTGACACACCAATTTATTATGTGTTATTGCAGCTGTTTTCACTTTCCCTATACACTAATGTCATGGACATCCGATGTAATTTATCCAATGGTGGTGAGGAACAAAAGGGTCTATGAAGAATATATCTTATTGGCAACTCTCTTACATGACAGGCGTTCCACCTTTTGAGATGGCACTAAACTCGCTGCTATTTGTAATGTGTTTACCCAACCCCTCTGCTATTGTCAGGATGTAACACAAGGTCAATTTCTAAGTGGAGTAAAGATGGTTTGATGTCAAAGTTTTCCTTTTCCTAGATTGGTTGCCTAACCAAAGCTAAAGAACCCCCCAATTATCTAGAGCAGGTAAGGGGAGATGGATTCGTGCCTTTTACTAGGGCATTAGTAGTGTAAGCAAGTATGATCCATCATTCTTGATAAGAAAGCCCAATCTGGAAAAGTTGTAAATGACCTGTTTTACACCACCACCACCACTCAACGGATGCCCATGACTCTTTCACAAACACCCACACACACACACACACACTATAAATTGTGACATTAAATTTAACACATCAGTTTTATTATATGTTGCTGTTTGCACTGCCTTCTTTTCAAAGGCAAATGATACTTGTTCTATTAACGCTTTCTGTTCAAATTTTAAATGCATGTACTTTTAGAATAGTTTTCTGTTGCTATTTGCAACACTGATTACTAAAAACAATTTATTCAATTTGACATGTGAAAAGTTTACAACATTTTGTTTCAAAGGCAATTTCTTAACAGCTAATGATTTTTTTTTTTTTTTTTTTTTTGAATTTTCTTAAATTTTATTACTTTTACTATTTTCTATTTATTTGCCTGGCTGTGGAGTAACTATAGCAATTATTAAGAGGAAGAAATTTGGAAATATTTTCTAATGCAGAAGAACCTTGAAATCAATTTGCCAACTGAAATGATTAAGGAAAAAGAAAGAAACTTTGTTCTTTTTGTTTTTATTATCAAGTATTTTTCTTGGAGAGTCAGTAACGAAAAAAGCTGCCGACCCCGGAAAAGAAATCAATAATATTTGCTGGTGGAGTAATGTTCACATTGCTTCACACTATGAGTATCAAATCAAAATTTTCCTTTGAAAATTTACAGGAAAAACATGAAATTTACATTGTAGCATGTTTTTTATAGGACAGTAAAATCAGTTGAGAAAAAGGAAAATCTTTTTTATTGCCTGAATAAAGGTCACAGATTTGCAAACTGAAACATGGAAATTGGAAGAGGCACTGACTTATAATTTTGAATGCATTTTGTACTTTTTAAATTTCAACATATTTCTACATTCCCACGATGAAATAATCAACATTATGCAGATTGACATTTTCGATGAAACATGTGAACATATACAAAAAGAAAAAAATGTTGCAGCAAAGTAACCAGTTGTAGAGTTTCATAATCAATAATCTTGAGTCTTATTATATATAAAGATGGGGCATGGAACAAGTTACTTTGCACCCCCATAAAAACAACTCTTGCTGCTAAAATCAGAGCGCAGTGTCACTGACATGATAAGTCTATTACTATGCACCATCAAGAGTGTATTGGTTGGAATAAGGAAATTATATAAAGATGATAATATTTACCATTCCAGTTACGTTAATTTTATCTAATTAAGTTGCTTTTTTAATTAATCCTTTTAACTTGTGAAATCATTTGCATAGTGATTAAGTTTTTTTTGTTTTTGTTTTTTAAAAAATGTAAAACAATGAAAATAATTGTTGGCTTATCAAACACTTAATACGGTTATTTTCAGATGGGAAAGATACAGAAAAAAAATGTTAATATGAAAATGATTGAAAAAAATAATAGAAATGATTTTTAAAAAAAGAAAGAAAAAAAAAAGAAAATAATCAAATCAAGAAAACCTTTCAATTTTCAAATTTGAAATGCAAAAGAAAATAATTCAGTAGGTGCCATTTTAAAAGATTTTGATAATTCAAATAAATCTCACAATCAGGATAAAGTATGTATAAATTGAATAACTTAAAGAGTATTGAGTGAATAACAAACTCCTGAAACTGTTTTCTGAGTTTCAAGAATTTTGTAACAAAACAAAAAAAAACCCAACAGCAACCACAAAAAATTGCCATCAAATTCATTACAATAGATGGTTGTTGCCTCAGTTGAGAGAAGTGTGTTATCAGATAATGAAAGTCTCAAAAAATGAATTCAGCTGCTGATCAAATAAGGGATTGTCTTTTTTTCTTTTTTTTTTTCTTTTTTTTTTTTTTTGTACCATGTAACCCAGTACAATCTGTTGAATCTTTCTTGGAGAGGAGATGGGCATTACCAAGTAATTCACATTGCTTTGAGAGATACCATGAAAAGGAATTACTCAGCACATCATTTTGATGACCAAATATAAAGAAACATCCACAATAATCTACAGAAGCAATTCATTGAGATGACGATTGAGAGTGTGGAAACAGAAGAAACTTGTCCTTCAAGTGGTACAGCTTCTTTTTTACTTTGAATTCTTATGATGGTGATAAAGATTTTTGCACAATAACTATCCAAACTTTACCTGGAGATATGAATGAGATTCCTGTCTGACCATCTCACTCTCAAATGAATACCAATTAATGAGAATTGCTAGCATCAGTGGTTAAAGAAACTGATTGTTCTACAAGATATCTGGATTGCTATCCAATGCATTGCTATTTTTAATGACTTCCATTACTACAGATTCACCTAAGAAAATTCTAGTTTCAAGTTCCAAAGCAAGAAAAGGCTTTCCTAAATTCAGTACTTGTAAAAAATGTCTCAACAGCTTAAGCCATCAATCACCTTTATTCAAGTAGATATGAATATTCCTTACAACTTACAGATGACATCCAAGGTGGATAATTGGTTCACAAGAGACTAAGTATAAAGAATTTTATTTGAAATTCTTTGGATCCTGCTATTAGCTTTCTTAATCTTAAGATTTTAGTTGTAAGAAAACTTTTGTTGAAAAGAATTAAATCCTAATGTTCCTTCTTTCAGCTGTGACAATGTTTAAAAAAAATGTTTCTACTTTTTCTTCTTGACTCTCAAAGGGCAGCCTCAGCAGCACTACCCAACTGGTCAGTGGGAATGCTGTTGAACCTTTGACAACTCGATGTTGTATCTTTTCTGTTGATCTATGTAATTTGATGTTGTGTTGTTGTTCTTTTCACTCGGCTTCCAATATAGGACCCCGCCCAACAGACCTCCGGCTCTGATCCGTCTCAGGTAACACCAATACACAGTGCCCCACTAACGCTATTGCAAACCACATCTCAAACTGTGGTTTAGCCACTAGTTCAGCCATTTTTGTATTTATTTGGATTTTATGTGTGATTTAAATTTATTTTTATATACTTGACTTAAGAATGACACTTGGCAAACAAAATACTTTTTTTTTTTTATTGAAGTGTTCAGTTTTCACACTAGTTTTTATTTTTCTTGATATAATTGCTATAGACTTGTAGATTTTCTTTATCAATAGTCCTCCCTTGAAAAAAAAATCTTTAAAAATTTACTTAAGAAATTCACTGATAGTTGTTGATTAGTCCTAAAAGTTTGTTTTCTGTTTTATTTGCTGACTGATCTAAGAAAATCAGTTTGAAAAATATTTTAATCATTCTATAGAATCCCAGTGTCCAATTTACAGGTTAACATCTATTCCTATTTTCAAAAGGATTACTAACTATGAACTCTGCCAAGAAATGACTTGGTTGCATCTAAACTTCAACCTATATTGGGTAACGTAGGCTAATTATTATTTGTAAGTTGGATACTTGTGCCACAATTCTACATTGGGTACCTGCTTAATAATAAATTCTTTCTCAGTCAAACAAAAGAATTTATATGATTATAAAAAAGGAAAATAGGATAAAAGTAACAAAATCTGTAATAATTTTTTCATGTTAGACAATATTTAAATTTTGTCATTTTAATTACCCCCCCTCCTCTTTTTTTTTTTTTTTTTTTTTTTTTAATGGTTTAAAAACAACAGAAATTAGAAGGTCAAAGGTTTGTTTATTATTCTGCTTACAAATATCAATAATAGCAACTTGTGTGTGCTGAAAGGAATCAATACATTATAGCAAAACAAATACAACACAGTAAGTTATGGATTTTTTTTTTTTTTTTTCCTTTTTTTTATCTCTAGTAAGTAACATCTGTGAAGTAAGTTTTTAAATCTTTGCCAATTAAGAAATTTACTCATATTTATCGATTAATTCCGATGATTTAATGGTGTGAAATGTTTCATGTCTTTAATCCTATTTAATTTTTTAATTGATCCTAGAAATTGATTTTATTTCTTGGATGATCTGAGAAAAACCATTCCTATTGTAACAGTGAACCATGATGATATTGATGCTTCTATTTAGAAAGGAGTGAAGAGTGTTTCCTAATTTAGTTGCAGATTGTTTGAAATTTTTTTATTCTCTAAGTTTTAAATGTATTGCTCTCATAAAAGTTTGTCCATGATGTCTTGTTTTTACTGATAAATACACAAATATCTTGAGAATTTTAGCAATATATAGATATTTAGTCACTTTTTAAATCCCTTTTCAAAAGGAAGCTGATTTAGTTCAGATTTCAAAACTTAATCTGTATCTTCTTGAATGAATATTCAAAACTTGTAATTAAAAGAAAACTAGACGGTGTAAAGATGGATTGATTATGAACTGTTGCTAGTGTATGGCATGAAAGAGAAACAAGGTAAGAGTCAAACACAAATGATGCCAAGGCAGACTTAATTTTAGCTCTGTGTGTGTGTCTGTCTGTCTCTGTCTCTCTCTCTCTCTCTCTCTCTCTCCCCTTAAGTATCCAATATTAAGAATTGTTTCTGTCACAGATGTTACTCAAAAAAAAAAAATGCTGTTGTATTTGTTTTGATATGTTGATGCTGTTCAGCACCTACAAGTTTCTATTATTCATATTTGAAAGCAGAACAATAAAATCTTTTGCTTGGAGACTTTCTAATTTCTTTTTTTTACTTTCTCTGTCCTAATGAAAAATAAAAGGAACGAAGCTAACTAAAATTAAATCTTCACTAATAAGAGATTTTTTTGCTTTCATCTTATTTTTGTTCTCTGTGTTTTATATACAGTTGTGACACAGGGCCAGAAGTTTAAGTCACAAAGTAAGAATTAAACTTACTAGTGATGGTCTAACTAGCTATGTAGAACAGATAACTCCAAGTTGCTTCTTGGCTGAGAAGTTGCCTAGCAATTGGTTTGTAAATAGCAACATGTATGTCATCCAGTAAACCAACTGTTAAAGTTCTGCAGGTTAAGACAATACTGAAATGAGTGTTCATGTTATCAAATATTCACTCAATTTGTTCAGTTGAATTTAAGTTTTTTCTTTACAATAGACATCGATTTTATGCTACAAATCACAAATTTATTCTGATTTCGTGAACATTGTTTTTAAGTTGATACACACATTTGCATGACTGTATTAATAAATATGATTTATCAATATTGAAATTCTTGAGTAATTTTTCTTTCATCTTATTTCTTTTTATCTGAATTCTCTAACTGAATACACTCCTTGTGTTTCACATTGCACTAATGCTCTTGAGAAAGGCATGAACCCATTTGGGTTCTTTAGCCTAGATAAGACAACCGGTTCAGGAGAATGAAAACTGAAGTCAAATCAACTGTACTCCAATTAATAATTGACCTTGTATCATAATCCTGGTAATGGGTGGAGGAGTTGGGTAAATATATAAACTCTTTAATTGTTAAGATAAATAATGTTAATCCTGACTAATAACAGCCATGTAAGAAGTGTTTCCAAATTGTTGGATATGGATCCAAATCTCATTGGAAGCTCGTCATTTGTTTCCAATTTGTTTATTTTAATCGTCTCAATC
The DNA here is from genome assembly GCA_963585895.1 of Sepioteuthis lessoniana. Taxonomy (NCBI): domain Eukaryota; kingdom Metazoa; phylum Mollusca; class Cephalopoda; order Myopsida; family Loliginidae; genus Sepioteuthis; species Sepioteuthis lessoniana. The sequence continues at coordinate 95,673,525 of OY757923.1, read as the reverse complement.
AATGGCATAAAAGTAAAAAGCAAGAACATGAAAGTATTTCATGTAAGAGTTCCGATAACTTGTCACCCATCAAATTAGAAAGCAACTTTGATAATTATATTCAGAAACAATTTTTCTTACTGAAAATTATTTACTATTTAGAATGTATGTAAGATTTAAACAGCTGTTTTTTTTATTTACTTGTGTGTTTGGTTTGGTTTTATGACATATTGACCCTTGTAGGTTATTTAATGCCAAATCCGGTTTATACATATAATAAATATATATACAATTTGTAAACATAAGTCAACAAAGTTGAATAGTTCCAAGTAATACTATGTATCACTAACAGTTGAATTAAACATCAGTCATTTGTTTTCACTCAGTTTAAATATTAAACAGTTCTATTTTACCCATAAATAAGGCCATATCAGATGCTACCACTCTGGGTCAGAATGGACCTTAGAGCGATGGCAATCAAGGGGTACTCTTCATTCCCTAAAGCTACAGCATTACTGGAGCCTCACCATCAGATTGTTTAGTGTCATATCTAGGATACTCATTAGTGGGGTGGGATGTGAGGGTCTTACCCCTTTGCTGTATTCTTTTATTTAGGTTGTATTTTTACCCTGAATTATGTAATTGAAGTTATACGACAATAGTTGCTTGGGTAGAATTGTTAAAATTGCTTTAAAACCAAAAAGTGTAATAATTTAATTTTACTTCAGAACTGATCTCATTTCCTGTATCTTTCAACACGGTGTGTGTGTGTGTGTGTGTGTGTATGTGTGTATGTATATAAATATATATACTTGTTCTATTTAGAATATTGAAAGAATGTGATAACCTTGAATCATATTCTCTCATATAAGGGTGAATACATGTTCATCATTTTCAATTTACAACAAGTTTATAACCATTTTAGAAATTCTTTTGTTCTGTATTCTTAAATTGAAATTTGTAATACAAGCAGGATTGTTGCAAAAAAGATTAGATTTTGTATGTTAAATCCTAATAAATACAAAAAATTGTCAATACAATATTTATTTATTTATACTTGTTTTCTGTAACTTTAACAAGATTACTAATTCTATTAGAAGTTTTAAATAAATGCTGCTTTATTTAAGTGCATTCATTTAAACAAAAACTATAACAATTGTAACTGTTTAATAACTATTTTCTTTCTGATTATAAAAAAATTGAAGAAAAAAAAAAGTTAAATTAAATTCTATTGATTATTTCTGTTGGTGGTGTTATCTTAAGTCAAGTATATTTTTTGACTGCATGCTATATAAATCCCAATTTTTATTGCACTCTGAGCTTCCCATGCTGCATGGCTATTGGAAATAATTTATTCATTCATTTTGCAAAGCAAGGAGAAGCTTCATTTATGGTGGAGAGACTCCATCACTCTAACTCTGGGTGTAGGTCTATCATTTCATATAGCACCCACTAGTACACATTATTATCTTCATTGTTTTCTACATTACCAACTCATAACCCATTCATCCTTCACTTTCTTTTGCATACATATACACAGAAACATATATAGTATTATACCTACTTGTCTACCTTTTTTATGTGACTCTTTAAACCTGTTGTTGTGATTTCCATTTCTTTCTCTTGTTTTACCTCCATTTTGAATCTCAGTTGCCTCCCCTTGAATTATCAGTGAACAATTTTTTCTCCCTCAAGCACTCACACAGTTTGTCTTGATTGAAATGCGTGTGTATATAATTTTCAACATCCATTCCATTCTAAACTCTCACATTTTTTTCCCTTTTATGAATACCTTATTTGGATGCCCTTTTTCTATCAGACTTTTTTTTTTTATTATTATAAAGCAATGCCTGGTAACTATAGTTACTAGATTAGTCATTTTATGTAGTAATTGTCTTGCACCCTTGTACAGAATTATTCCTGTTAAAAATATTCCATGAGAAAAATTTTATTTAGAAAAATCATTTATCATAAATGCTTTAAGATAGAAACCTTACATTTTTTGTTGTTTCCAAAAAGAGAATCAGATTGGCATTTTGACCACCACAAGAGTTCAAGATTGCAGTGAACCTTACTATAAAAACATTGCCTTTTAAGTTTGAAATTTTTAGAAATTAGTTCTCATTTTGATGGAATTATTTAAGTTTTATTCTGTGAACACAAATGAAGTTATGATTTCACTTTTCCTAAAATGTCATTATTCATTCCATTAACCTTTAGAACCCTGAAACCCCATTCCCAACACCAGTAGCCTCCTCCTGGCTGAAAAATAGCCAAAAATATAAAATGTTATTAGTGTTATAGAACAATATAGGCAATAAGAATGTAGAAATGAGGATTCCCTTGTCAGAATTTTAGCCACTTGGTTATATATACTTTTAGGTAACATTACAAATACTGGTTATTCAGGTTCTAAGGGTTAATAAAATAAACTGCATTTTTTTTTAACAATTTTTGATTGCTTCAATTTAACATGTCAGATTTTCTAATTTTATGGGAATTCAAATACCAACTTCACACAGATTAACTGTTGATCAATAGAAAAACTAAAAAGAATTTTATTTTAGAAAAGTGTTTTGCATAATATAAAAGTATTGAATAAATGATTTAATTTTTCTTTTTCTTTTTTTTTTAAATAGTATAAAATTTTTCTGTTTTTTATAAATATTTAAGGTTAAGATTCTAGAATATCAACAATTAAAAATTTCAAACTCTATTACTTTGCAATTCTTGCTGCTACTATTTCTTCTTTTTAAACACAACTACAATATAAGCATGTCAAATTTTCTCAATTACACAATTCTCGATTCATCTTTTTTAATACGTCTTTCAACTGTGGGGGGGGGGGATCCTATTTTCTATCATTTACATTTTTCATAGATTAAATCATAAAAATACATTCCTAACTGACTTGACTTTTTGAACATTCATAGACATTTTGATGTTTTTGCCCTCAAAATAAAAATCATTCCAATTTTGCTATTCAATTCCTTGTAAAAGACTAAAGCGATTCATTTTATGCTTTTTCCCCAGCCGTGCCATCTTCTATATTTATTTCATCTTGCTTTTACAGCAAAAAAAAAACATTTGCCTTTTATTTCTCATGTATGGCTTCCTTTTTGAAAATTATTAATTTTTAAGCATATATATTTTTTTTTCCCATTGAAGCCAGTCAGTCCTTTATGTTGATTTATTTTCAAAGTGCTTCTTTATAATTAGCCATTTGCCTTTTTTTTTCTTTTTTACATCCTCTGTTTAATTCAAACTGGTCTGATGCAAAAGCAGATCTAGTCAGTCCATCCAGCCAATATTTTTGTGTCTTTTGATATTGTTAATGTTTTGGCTTTAGCCATTTGCTTTCACTAACTGGTTATCTTTTTACTATAACGAATATTTACAATTCAAGTTTGTCTTCATTATACGAAACATTTCACATATATACTGGCCATTGAATTATTCATAACATGACAATTATTTGCCTTTTTAAATGTAATTTAGAAACATTGGTCTTTAAATGTTGTTTATCAGAACGATGTCAAAATAGTTTAATAAAAAATGTCTAAATCTGCTTAAAGTTAAATAATAAAATTTCTCTATTATTGTATACATTTTTAGTGGATCATTATTTAATCCTGTTTAATGATTTAATACATAAAAATGATGAATTAAACAAATGTTTTTATTTTCCAATTTGTAAGTTGACAAATTGTAATTGCTTTCATAATACTGAATTTTTGTATAATTTCTAATCTAAAATCCTCATTTATTAAATTTCATAAAAACTTTTAGTCTTTGAATTATTTAACTATTATTAAAAATCAATCAAATCATTTCATGGCCAGTTTCTCTATAAAATCTTTAAACATTTTCCCTAATTTTGTTTCATTATAAAAATTGTATAAATCATTTACATATCATGAAACAGATTATTAATTCAAAAACAAATTTCTTTTTAAATGAGATTTTATTTAGAGCTGTTAATTGTATGTTTACTGAAAAAAATTAATTAAAACTAAATTGTGTCAAATAATTATTAAAGGATCTAACTTAATATAACAATGACTTTTATCTGATTCAATTTCAGAATCCTATATAGATTGATATAGAAGAAGTAAATCATGAAAATGAATCTGTGACAGTAAAGAGAAAAATTGATAAGCAAGGCAATCCCAAGAAAAGAATTTAATGTAAGAGAAAGTCAACCTTATAACATTTCAGTTCTAATGAACCATCATTAAAACTTAGAAAGGATGATATCTAGTGATGTTAGATTACCAATGGATTTTTTAAAAATTTAACCATTAAAAATCCGTCTAACGTTACTCGATATCCTTTCTTTCTAAGTCCTGATGATGAATCATTAGAACCGAAACATTATAATGTTGATTTTCTTTTACATTCTTCTCTTGGGATTTCCTTGTTTTTCAATTTTTCTCTATAAATTGATGTGTAAAAATTATTATTCTATAATATTTCATTATGGAAAAAAAGTTTTTTGTGGTGGGTAGGAAGGTCTGTTTAGATTTAAATAAGCAGGAAAAAACAAACTTTTTTTTTTTTTTTTTAAATCTCATTCTACCAAAATAAAAAAAAATTCAAATAAAATAAAGGTTTTATTTGCTGTTTTTGAGATAATTAAAATGGCATGTTTAAAAGGTTTGAAGTGGATTTATGGTATTTGTTTCAAGTTTGCTTGGGTTTTTTGTCTTCTCAATTAAAAATAATTAAACTATTCTTTATAACTGTAACAATACCAAAAAAGCAACATTTTCTTAATATCAATGAACATGTTTTACAGATATATTGTCTCAGTTTATATTTTTAACACTTTGTTTTATTTGTTTTTTTTTTTTATTTTTTTTTTGTTAACTAGGTATTAAAATATTCGCAGTCAGAGTGGAACAAAATGAAACAGGAACAAGAGCTGGAATTTCAGACGAGGCTGCTCCAGAAGGAGAAGGATTGGAGCAAGAAACTGGCCGAAAAGGAACGTCGTATTACTGACCAAGAGAAGAGAATCATGCTACTTGACGACCAAGCTAGGAATCTAAAACAGTCCAATGAGGATATGCGGTGAGTACACCTTCTCTCCACCCAACCTCACTTCATTTATCATCAGCTCAAATAGAAATAGAGAATATATATTACCAGTCAAAAGTATTTGGCCATCCGCAAAATTTTTCACTTCTCATCCTAAATGTGTTATTTTTAATGAAACAAGTTAAGTACCACAATGGTTTTATTTATTATACTAAATACAAATCTTCCTGAGCCACATTAAATACAAATTAAATTTTAAAAAAAAACAGAAAACTTAAACTTTTCATTCATCAAAATGACCTCCTTTGGCCACTATCACTGCTTCACTGATTCTTGGCATTCTTTCCACCAAAGACTGGAGGTAGACTGAAGATAATTCTGCCCAGCTTTCCAGCATTGCCCAGTCAACTGGGGCTGTAGAATACACCGATTGCTTCTCTGCAGAGGAGTAAGACCTCCACCCACCCAACGAGTCTCCTGGATATGACACTAAAAAATCTGATGGTTAGGTTTCAGTAATGCTGGAGCTTTGGAGAATGTGGAGTACTCCTTCATTGCCATCACTCCCAAGTCCACTCATGTCCAGGGTGGTAGCTCCTATCTATGGCTCAAACAGAACTAAATTGTGTACTTATGCTAAACTGAATTGTTTCAAATGGAATTGTTTATGTATGATAAACTGAATTGTTTGAAATAGAACTGTTTTGACATTTAACTGAATGTAAAAAAAAACTACACTAATACTAAATTGAATTGTTTGGAATAGAACTGTTTATATGTATAAAAATGGATTTGGTATTAGATAGCCTACAATGGTTGATGTACCATAAAACCTAACTAAACATAACCAAGCTTTCCTGCAAGAGTTGCCAGTGGTGAGCTTCATTTGTAGGTTGTTTAGCTCTGATTTTTTGGTCAAGTTCATCCCACACCAGTTCAATGGGATTTATGTCCACTGATTGCACCAGCCAAGACATCAGTTGAAGGACGTGCTGTTCCTCTTTGCTTTTAATGTACCTCTGGCAGAGTTTACTAATATGCTTTGAGTCATTATCTTGCACGAATACAAATCCTTGATCCAAAAGCCACATTCCAGATGGGATTGCATGATGCTGCAGTTGGCTGTGATAGCCAGTCTGATTCAATTTGCCCTTTGCCTGTTGCAAATCCCGGACTTTGCAATTGGCAAAAGCTCCCCACTCCATGTTTTACAGTTGGTATGATACAGGGGATTGCAGCTTTTACATCAACTTTTTGCTGCACATAGATTCATCAGTCCAAAGGACTTTATTTCACTGCTCTATTGTCCAGCCACTGGAGACTTTTGACATTGTTTTGCTTCTCCAACAGTGATTTCTTGACAGCAATTCTGCCATATAGGCCAGCTTCACAGAGTTTTTTCTTCACAGTATATGTTAACACATATTTTTCACAACATGTACAGTGATGTTTGGAGCTGTCAGCCTTTTGTCATACAAGCTAGGTAAAATAAGATATTATTTAGCAAGCAGTAATTCAACACAATGTAGTCTAATGTGAGTTCAAATGATGGTGTAATGTTACTTTTGAAAAATGTTTTATTCATACTCCATATTAAAGATTGCCCAGTTAGCTGGGGCTGTAGAATACACTGACTGCACCTCTGCAGAGGGGTAAGATCCCCCCCCCCCTAACGAGTGTCCTGGGTATGACACTAAACAATCTGATGGTGAGGTTCCAGCAGTGCTGGAGCTTTGGGGAATGTGGAGTACCCCTTCATTGCCATCGCTCCCAGGTCCACTCTGGCCCGAAGTGGTAGCACCTGATAGGGCCCTATCTGTGGGTTAAATAGAACTAACAGCATACTTATGCTAAAATGAATTGAGTAAACTGAATAGCTTGAAATAGAAACATTTTTGACAATTAAACCGTACTTACACTTAAACTGCGTGCTTATGCTTAACTGAATTATTTCAAATAGAACTGTTTTCCGACATTAAAACTGTATTTACACTTAACTGAATTGTTACATATAACTGCTTGAATAGTTTGAAATGGAAATTTTTTGACAAACTGTGTACTTATGCTAAACTGAGCTGTTTTCAATAGAACGGATTATTTGCATAAAAATGGATTTGGCGTTAAATAACCTACAAAGGTTGATATGCCATAAAACCAACCAAACCAAACCATCCAGATTAAAGAAGAAAAAAACACCTTCAAATCGATTTTTCAAAAGATATCTAGTTATACTAAGGACAAAGTTACGGAGAAAGACTAGTATTTAGTATAATAAATGACTGATAGTGTATTGCAAGATGGCCCTATTTAATTAGATTACAAAACAAAATGAACAACTGTGAGGTGCGCCAGTTTGATTCTAGAACCCTTTTTATGAGAGTTTCATTTTGCCTTTGTTTTAGAATGTCATGCAAAGTACTAGGGTGAGTCAAAAGTTTTGCAATATTTTGGTAGTACATGCTAGTTTGTGGGGTGTATATCATGTAACTAAAGCAGTTTAAACCACATAAGGTACTTGGTGTACTTTGTAGTATTGTGGTAGTTGACACATTGTTCATTGCTTCGTTTCTTGTGTGATTAGAAAGCCGCACATATAATGAACAAGTAACATAGTCTAAATCAAGAACTTATGCTTTACGAATTAATCTGGGCTCTAACACCACAAATGCAACCAAAAATATTTGTTGTACAAAAGGCGAAGATGATTGCAGTAACCAGGTGGTTTAAGAAATTTTGCTTGCTTTGCAAGAACTTCTATGATACTATTTACCAACCCCTCCGCTCGGGCAGGATATGACACAAGGTCAGTTTTTAAGTGGAGTTTAACAGGTTTGAATTCAGAGTTTTCCTTCTCCTAGACTAGTTGCCTAACCAAGGCTGAAGAACCTTGTCTGTCCTACTATTTACCCATAGCTGGAGGGAGAATAATTGGATTCATACCTTTCCCAAGGGTATTAGTGCTATGTGAAATGCAATCAGTCTCGTCCAGGATTTGAACTTGTGTCGCCGTGTCCAATTCCTACGACGATAACGACTACACCACGACTATGATCAAGCTTGATCAGGTTGGCCTAAAATCATGTATTCTGAAATTGGGCTCAAAGCCATACTGGCAAATCCTGTACAGAGCACTTAAAGAGTATCAGCCAAGTTCAGTATATTCTCACTGTAAAGATAATTTTTAACTAATTTCTAAAAGCCTAAAAAATGTTCTTTCTTTCATTGCATGTAATTTGTACAAGAGAACATCACTCTATTTTTATTCACAAATTTAATAATCAACGAAAAAAATATTTTTTTGGTATTCAGTTGTACAAAATCCAAATAATGTTCAGATAAACACAAAGCCATTATAAGCAAAGGGCTACAAAATGAGAAATAAAGGTGGGTAACAAAATGTAAAACAGACATCTCAACTAACAGAGTAAAAGACTCTTATTGACCCTGGACTTGAAATATCCAAGGTTGTAGCTCGGAGGAATACATTCCTAAAGAAGTTTGATCGACTGTGCACTTCTCCTAGAAAAGAATCTATAAAAATAGAAGATATATTGGGTGTAGGAAAGATTCTGAAAGAGTAAATGTTGCTTGATAGATTCAATAAAACCAGTTCTTATAGGAAATTATTGAATAAGTAAAAACCAATGAATACACTTCATCTGAATATCTTCCATAAAAGTAGTGAAAGAAAAATAACAAACCGGTTACATTCTGATGATGGGAAACCATCTTCCTCTACAGTGCCACACAACTTATTTGACACTCTATCCAAAATAAGCTGAAAGGAACCTACCCAGATAGGAGAACAGTATTCCGTCCTAGGTCTGGCTTTTATATAGATACAACAAAGTATCCATTATTAGATATTTTCTGGAGTGATAGAATTGCTCTAACATTTTTGCCACACCCTTCACAATTGACATAAGTGTTCCCCTTCAAATCTCAATGTTGGGACCTAATATTTTATTAAAACAGTTGATAGTTTCTTCCATTAAAATCTGAGGAGATAAGTTTTGATGGTGATAAAAAGATCAAAAGTAATGAGTCTGAAAATTGTTGAAGAACAAAAACCTTTATCTACCAAATGTTACAGTTAAATTAAGGTCAGATGATAGACAAGAGACCGTGTCAAAATGTTTAATAATTCTTGAGACTTCATGATAAATTATTTTTTTAATTGTTTTTATTTAATGAATAGCTTATTACTGTGATCATTTTCTCCAGTAGATTATTGAGGTTCTTTTTTTTTTTTTAATAATGATTCTGAATTTAAAAACATTAAGCAATTTTACTTGTGTGTGTGTGTGTGTGTGTGTGTGTGTGTGTGTGTGTGTGTGTGTGTAAAACTCTCAGCCAGATTTTTAATGTCTCATAGCATCATTTGGGAGTAATTTTTAAAAATGAAGTCCTTAATTTTTTCTACTCTTTTGAATCAGATAATATATATATATATATATATATATATATATATATATATCCCCAATCTTATCATTTTCTACTTATTTTTGCAGACTTATTGTTGCTGAATTCGAAAAAACTATTGCTCAGTTACAAGGTGAGGTTTTTAGCAATATTTTGTTGCATTTATTTATTTATTTTTTCCCATTTTGGAAACTTTAGTTTATAATAAAAGGTTTGATTTGTCATAGTGTTTGTTCATTTTATAACTAAATCATCTGGAAAGTTTTCATACTACTAGCATATCGAACAATTCTTAGCAATTATGTAGGTAATTTCATTTATAGTAGAAATTGGATTTTATCAATCAATTATATAATTGGTATCATTAGTAATTACAACAGCCTAATGTTAAAATAATGTTCTATTAAAATTTTGGAGTTTTTGTGATAAACCTGCATTGATATCTTCCTTATTTTTCAATGTCCTGGCACTAAAAAAATGTTCTTGTGATCAAAAGAAATCATAGTCTAAATATATTTTACAGGATTTATACAAACAATGAATACTTCAGATCATAATTATAGCCACTAACCATGCATAAACAGTCACTTCAAGTATTTTATAGGGCAGAATACACTGACTGATCCTCTGCAGAGGTGGGTAAGAAACCCCCCCCCCCTAGTGTCCTGCATATGACACTAAACAATTTGATGGTGAGGTTCCAGTAATGCTGGGGCTTTGGGGAATGCAGAGCACCCCTTCATTGCCATTGCTCCCAGATCCACTCTGGCCCAGCATGGTAGCACTTGATAGGGCCCTATCTATGGGTTAAATAGAATTAACAGCATATTTATGTTAAACTGAATTGTTTGACATAGAAATGTTTTTAACAATTAAACTGTACTTACATCTAAACTGCGTGCTTATGCTAAACTGAATTGTTTGAAATAGAACTGATTATTTACATGAAAATGGATTTGGCATTAGATAACCTACAAAGGTTGATATGCCATAAAACCCAACCAACCATATTTCAATAATAATTCCCTAAAGAATCAGGGGAATTAAATTCTTAAAGGGAATTTGTGTACATGTATCATGGAAATGAAAGAAAGTTGGAGACCAGTTTGCCATTGTGTGTGTGTCGAGAGAGAGAGAAGACAGGAATCCCTGTCTCTTTCTATGACAAAAAATTAATTAGAAATTTGACAAATTCCCTATGTAAGAAAAGAAAAGTTCTGCAAAATTATGAAAATGTTATTTTTAACAAACAGGACCATATTAGATCACTTGTGCTCTTTTGTATTCATTAATTCATAGAGGATAATATATGTCTGATGTATAGCAAAACCTTCTACATCCTCTTTTAGCATGACTTAGAATGCACTGACTGCTTCCCCCTTAAAAAGTGGAGCTTCTGGTGCTCTTGGGAGTCACCCCTTCCTTGCCATTATTTTCAGTTTCACTCTGACCTATGGGTCAAATAGAACTGTTTAAAAATTATTAGTATTTGATAGGAATACTTGAAACTATATACAAACAATTATCATTAGATAAGAAGAGTTACTTGAATCTCTAATTGTTTACAGAAGATTATCATCATTAATTACTTGAAACCTTATTATGAATGTAAGCCATGAAATGTATTAAAAACAAAGCTGCCAACAACTCAAAATCTATAAAAAAATCTATTGACCTTTTTTTTTCTTTTTTTTTTTTTTTTAATCAGCTGAAAAAGAAAAGACAACAAGTGCCTCCCAGGAATCACTAGAGAATGTAATTCGTGAACGAGATCAAGTAAGTTTTTACCTTTTACATTTTAGTCTTTTTGAATTTGTAAACATTGTGTTAAATTTGAAGATTTGACATCAGAAATTATTTTTATGATTTGAAAAGAAAAAAAAAGTTGATGAAATCAATTCAAGAAGACATAAAAGCTAAATCAAAAGATTAGGATTCTGAAAAACAAAACATTTGTTTCATGATCATCATCATGCCGTGCCACCAGCACGGATATCCCTGACCTTCTCTTGCCACTTCTCCCTATCGTTCATCGCCTCTGGCAGGTCTTCAGGGCTACATCCCATATCCTCACAGAGCTGCTGTATGTATGTTTGAGCTGGTCGTCCTGCTTTTGCTCGGCCATATGATAGAAACTCTTAAAAGACTCTGCCTTCGGCAACCATAAAGCTCAATATTTTGTCATATCTTTTTATAGAATTTATAATTAATTTCAAATTTGGACAAGTACTCTATAATTAGCATTAACTAATTATATTACTGGATCCTCTAATTTAGAGCATTTTAATAATATTTAACCAATATCTCTACTATGCACTATTTTTGTTGACTTATGATAAAACCCATAGAAAAATCAGATCATTATAATATACTAATAACTTTGTTTATTTTCTTTTGGTCAGTTACATATAAATGAATTCTAATCTCAAAGCTGTGACAGCAGAATTTAGAATACATTGATTGTATTTCCTGTAGAAGAAGAAGACCCCTTCCAAAAATGGTGCCCTGAGTATGATACTTTATCTGGTAGTAAGGTTCCTATAAAGTCATCATTTGATTACCAATGTGGTAGTACCTGTTAGAGTCCCGTCTATGAGCCAACTAGATCTGTTTGAAAATTAGTCATATTAAATAGAAATTGCAAATTTGTATTAAGAATAGATATTTGAAGCTCTAATTGTTTACAAAAGATTAACTTTATTAGTTACTTGAAACCATATAATTGCCTACAGATTATTTGTATTTAGAATAGCATTAGGTTGAATCATAAATAATTTCCATTTTTAAAAAGCAAATTGTCGCTTTCAAATTTCAAACTTCCAATATTTTAAATCCAAGCAGAAATTACCTAATTAATGTGTGCCTTCATCACTCATTCTTTTTACAATAATGAAATACTGTACATCATAATGTAATCTATGACCTCACACCCCTAAAATGGAGGAATTGAAAGTGTATTTTCAACATGTAATGGTTGTAGGAGTTTAAGAATAATAAAAACGTTACAGTAACAGTTAAGAAAATTTCAAGTGTTTCTGGCCAAGGTGTCATTACTGACTACCAAGTTCAAAACTGGTTTTCAAAGTTTCATTCTAGCGATGCATTAGTGAGTGACGAACCCAGACCAGGATCTTCATCAAACTTCAATCAAGATGCTTAAAGAGAATTGGTGGAATACAATCTGCATAAAAATACTCACGAATTAGCACTTGACCTCAGCACTTCCCAATCTGCAATCTCTTGCCACTTAAAAAAAAAACAATAGAAACAGTGAGTAAGCTGAGTGTTTGTATTCCTCATACTCTTTGTGAGAAGAATAATGAAGATTGCATATCCATAATAAGTTTTCTTTCAAAGCAGAGAAATGACCTGTTTCTCTAGAAAATCATTACAAGTGACAAAAAAAATGGGTGTTTTATGTTTTATGACAATGTTCAACACAAAAGGCAGTGAATTGACAAAACCTGCAAAATTTTGAGAGGAATCAACAAACTTCCTGATAAATGGCAGCAAGAGGTAATTCAAAATAATAGTGAATTTTACTAAAACAGAAATTATGACTCTACCCAATAACTTAAAGCTGTAATTATTTACAAATTATCATTAATTACTTGAAACCATGTTGTTTGCTAAAACCAAAAGGAATTGATTCAACATTAAATTACCCAATTAGGATTAACATGTAGTAAAATCAAAAAAATAATTTAAACACAATGAAATTACAAAACATTTACATACAGTTTATATGATTGGCTGATTCTTTCCTCCCCTTAAAATGCTTAATTTTTAGACTCAATTTTTGTTATTTTACTCAGCATTGTTTAACTTAATATATTGATGATGATAATAATAATAATAATAATCATCATCATCATCATCATCTTAACTTGATAGCATCATAGAATTCTACTTTGTAAAATATCTTTTTAAAAAATGCTCAATTTCTGTTCTTTTTACATTTTCCAGGCCCTTGAAGATTTACAATCAGTTGAAACAGCATTCTCAGATTTACACCGGCGCTATGAAAAAACGAAAAATGTTGTTGAAGGTTTTAAGAAGGTCAGTTTATTTTACTCTTCCCACCAAATTGACTAATGAGAAAATTTGTTGTTAAGATATAACACAAAGCATGTTAAGTTTCACTTTCAATAACAGTGTAGTGTTATTACTGCAACAAAAAACTGATATTAAACAACCAGAATAAGTAGATATGGAAATATGTGTAAATATGTTATTTAATTTCTTGAAATTGAAAAGAGCATCTAATAAATATTCAAACCTATCTTTCAATATTTTCACAAGTAATAACTAGAAAATATCTACTGATCTCTCTCTCATATATATATGTATATATATACACACACACACACACACACACACACACAGTTATCTTTTTATACTTTTTGTTCCTTGCAGACCTCTAGTCTTATGCCAATTAAGAATCACCTTGTCCCAAGGATGGTATCTAGGGTTAAAGATTGAGAATTAGTGAAGCTACCTGGTGTTGCCCATGTGACAAATATGTCATAATAGTTTTATTTACTTTGTTACTCTTAAATGACATAGCAATGTTTTACATTGTTCTTTTTGTATGTAATTACTAGCTGAAGTCCACTTCTATGTTGGGTAAAATGTCAATACTTTGATCACAGCTGGTTATAATGACAGTAAAACTAACGAATTGGTATGTGTTGTTTCTGTCTGTCAACTTATGCGGAACTTTTGAATATATATATAGTCCCGAAAAATCCTAGGTTTTTATGACAAATATTTGTTTGTAGACACCGTGATGGCATCTATAAAACAATTTTTTTTTTAATGAATTTTTCGACATTGTTCAAGATCATGTTACATTGTACAGGTTCCTATATTTTATATTTAAAAAATCATAGTTATAGTTTCTTACTCAGCACAGACAGATATGTCAGTTAATATTTTGTTACAAAGAACAGATAATTTCTGTTTTCTCTCTAAGAAATTCTTATCAATTAAAATTTGTATAAATGTGGTTGAAACAGGCCAACTTTTATTGATTCTATATTTTACACTATGAAGAAAATTGATCATTAATATTTTGTTTTATAGCAGACATAATTTGTGCCTTGTGATTCTTTTATATACAAGTCTAAGCAATCAGCATTTATAGTTTATTTATATTCTCACCAATACAAAATTCAGTGTATGTCAGTAATTTAATGAAAATGTTATCTTAAAATATAATTGTTTGGGATTACACGGCTCATTACTTTGTTTAGGATAACCCATTTCCTAATGCCATCGATGTTTAATTCCTTTCTAACAACAGCATATTTCAATATCAATGATTTTTTTGTTCTTGTTACAGAATGAAGATATCCTCAAGAAATGTGTCCAAGATTACCAAGTAAAAATAAAAAGAGCAGAACAAAAACTTCTTGCCATTCGGCAACAAGCTGAAGAAAAACTAGAGCAGTAAGAACTTTTTCTTTTTTTTAATCTACAGATTATAATTTATTTTTTGTGACAGCTCAATATTTTCAGCTGAGTTCTATTCTACTTTTGTTATATTTTGACCTTCGCCCCGGCCCAAAAATGCTATTCCAAGGTGATACACCGGAAGGAAGTGACACATTCCAACGGCCAGTAATCGAAAGAGATCACGTGGGCGGATTAAGGCTTATGATATGGGACAAGGTGAAGGTCTCATTGTGCCACTACAGTCATGCACCGGAAGAGAGTAACCTCTGAACTGCATGACAGTTATTTCCGCTTGATGACGATTAAACATTCGATTTCAAAGATCCAGTAGGCGATCGTGTGGGCGTTGAGTTATTATTTAACTCAGTTGAGTTTGGGTCCCAAAGCAGTTGCCAGCAGACTCCCAGAGGGTTAGAGATGAGATGTGGTAGGGAAGGCCACACCTGACCGAGGGGGACCTCGGAAACCCCTGATGCAGTTGCCAGCAGACTCCCAGACAGCTAGAGACCAGATGTGGTAGGGAAAGCCACACCCGACCGAGGGGGCCCTCAGAAAAGCCCCAATGGAGTGGACCCCAAGACCTCTGGTTGAGCATCTAAGAGAACAAGAAAGACACAACGTGACGGTCATAACAGTGGGGTCAAAATATGAAGTTTATGTTCAGTCTCCAGCATCCTCTCACATGCAAACCTTCAACAACCCTTTCGAACCCTTGCAATAAAGTGAGAGGTAAATATATTGTTAAAGAAGTCTTCCTGCGTTTTCCCTCTTGCTTCCTTTCTTCATGCGTCTTTCTGTGTGCGTCTGTCTTTACTATTATTGAGTCGTTATGATACGGCAAATGAGTATATAACACTTTGAGCCTCTGATATTTCAAACTTTGGCGGATCATGTCAGATACTAATAATAAAAACTTATAACGACAATTCATAGCCTTTCTGTTAATAGTTTAAAGGGTTATAACAGCTAAGAAATTCCCACCACAGAACAGAAATTAGTTGTCTAGCTTCAATGAGTTTGTGTCCTATTGAATATTTCCTGTCTGTGGGTTTCTGTGAATGTTGATAAAATTTGTGTTGACCTTAAAACAAGAAACATGTGCTGTAGATACATTGTTTAAAAATTACTAACTTATTTCACGTAGATATTAATCTTTAAATTTGACTCTATAATTTTGAAATAGTTTTATTTTTCTATTTATTTTTTTATTGATCTTATTTCAATTTCTTCTTGACAGAGCAAACACAGAAATTGAGAAAGTACGGCGAAGTACTTCTGCCGAAATCGCTAAATTGGAGGCCGCTCTGAAGAAAAGTGATATCCAGGTGCAGTCTCTGGAGAGGACAATAGAACAAAAGGTAAGCAAATTTTATTTTCTTATTCTTTTTTTCTATGTTTTTTTACTAGAAAAAGAGAAAAGAGATGAAATTAAAAAACAGAACATTCAGTTTATGTAATTGATTTAAAGAATCTTCCTATTTTTCAGTTATTTAGATTTTCTTTTTTTTAACTTCAGAGACTGAAAAAAATAAGTAAAAATGAAAATGTCCAAGTTAATTTTTTCCTTTCTATACAATAATAACTTGAGAGAAAAATGGAGGTTTATTTTATATTGTATAAATTATTTAAATAGTGTTTACTTAGTATGACAACATTCCCTTTATCTCAACCTGATTGTATCAATATAGGTGTATCTATCAATTTATTAAATATGTTAACTGTCTTATGCATTCCAACTTAGTGTCTGATGATCATTTTCCAAAAGGTCTCATCTTCATCCAAAAAATTGCAGAATTAATTTTGCATATACATTGTAAATGAAACCCTATTTATTAATATTGATCCAAAATTAGAAAAAGACAAAAACTCTGGTATTGAATGCGTTGCCCTGTCATCACAATTAAATGATCCATTATTCATGTGTATAAAGAAAGGAAAGAAGAAAAAAAAACACATTACATGTCCAAGAGAAAAAGAAAGTGAATATAATAAGAAAGAAATGAAAGAAAGAGACTGGAAGCTATAATGTTTATCAAATTCAAAGGAATAGAAAAAAAAGAAACAGAAGAAACGGATAGAGATAAAAATGAAAAACACTTATTTTTGAAAATCTAATTTTTTAACAAACAAAAACAAATGAGATGATATTTCATAAATGATTTATAAAATCTTCCAAAAGTCACAAATATTTAATTTTAATGAAATTTTCAGTATTTATTGATTAATAGATTGAATGTTAAATACAAACTGAGCTAATTACATTTCTTTGTTGGGATGTGAAATTTCCATGGATACTGCTTGTAAACAGTAATTCATTTTATATTTCATAGTAATGTTACTATATACAAAATTATGCCTAGAAAAAATTCTTTTAAAGTTACTTTTATTTCTTCTAATAAATTTCAGTTGAAAATTTAAATTTATTGCTTCAATTGAAATGGAAAGAGGAATTTTTTTTTATGTATTTACAATGAATATCTTTTTTTATGTGTGTGTATGTATATATATATATATATATATATATATATATATACTCAACATTTCTGTTTGTTTTCTGAAAACACATCTGTACCCTTTGACATATCACTTTTAATAGTTCAATGATTTAATAATCAACATCAAATCTACTGTTAATAATAAAACTGATGTCTGAATTGCAATTCCCTGCTGAATTTCATTTTAATCATTAAAACATTGTTCTTAAAGCAAATCCAAAACTTAAAAAAAAAAAAATTGATTGTGAAAGTATAAATCAAATTGATATTTTATTTTATTTGTTAATTTATTTTTTACAAATCCCTTCCTAAAACTTTCAACATAAAAAAAAAGTGGTATTGGCAATTTATTTATTGTATTATAAAAATCTCATGTTTTACAAACCAAATGTAATTTTTTTTTTTTTTCCCCTCAGACTTTAGAGAATCAAGAACTGACAGCCATCTGTGATGAATTGATTGCTAAGGTTGGTGATGTCTCTTAGCATAACCAACATAACTGGGCCACCATCATCACTACAATGACTTTGGCCGCCACCACCACCACCACCACCACCATGCTACAAAAAATAATAATGCTAATGATAAGAACACTGTCCTTTCCCTTAAAGAATCCCAATTTATCAATTGGCCTACAAATGTCATTGATTCTAAAGTATGATTTTTGTCAACTAAAAGCAGCACTAGTCAAAGAAAATCTACTTGATAAAGAATTTCTCTCCCATCTTACATAGATGGAAATAAAGAAATATTACTGTTATTTTCAAGATAACAAAAGCCAACCAATATTCTCTAATCAACCATTTTAACTAGTTTAAAATCTTCAGTGTTTCAGTTAATAATTTGTAATTAGGTTCCAATCATCAAGTTCTTTTTGGGTTGTTTTTTGCTTTCTATTTTTATTGCTGTGGATGTTGATAATCTGTAGCAGTAAATTCATTTTTTGTCTAGAAATACTTTTTTCTGATTATCTAAACAAATGATAACTGGGGAAAAAAACAACTAAATCCAGCCAATTAAGATTTTGTTTCTCTTATATCAAATTTACTAAAATGCTGATTGTTTAATGTCACTGATAAAGTTAAAATGTTCTTGAATATAGGAAACTGACAGTTTAATCAAACTATCAAAAATAAATGTCATTTATCAAAGACATATTCCATTAAGGATTTTTAAAAGATTTTTCTCATGATTTCAATTTTGTTAATGGTTATATTTACTTTCATTAAAAGGATTATTTCATAGAAATTTTTAGAATTTCCTGCAATAAGTTAGAAATAATTTCTGGGGATGCGTCTCTTCTGAGATTTGTTTTTATAGGTCATTTATAAATTACTCACAAGTAGTGTTGTTCCATTGCTCTCTTGTTTACAATTTCAAAACAAAAACAAAAAAAACATTAATGAATGAATCTCAATAATAACCAAAGCAAATTACTCCTCTCCACCCTCGAAAGAAGACTAGAAGAATCCAATTTCTTTTGTCTTAAAAATATTGAAACTATTTAAAATTCTTGGTTAAGCCAGATTAAAAACACAGTAATAGTAACCTGAACTTTTGCAAACTTATTTTTTCAATGCAGGTATTATTTGGTCCATTTACCAAAACTTTTCTTGTTTCCCAATGATAACTGCATTAGAAAAATGAGGTCTAAAAAAGTTTGGCTTCAGATTACCCTTACTGTGTTTTTAATCTGGATTATGTGAGATGACTTTATTTTCATCTTTTCTATTATTAAGAAGATTCATTTTAGGAAGTTACAAGATTAAATATAAATGACATCTTTTTCTTTTTAATCCAACAATTTTACTTATCACCATAATAAGTAAAAAAAAAAAAAAAAAATGTTGGTTTTCATTCTTGATCCAAATATTTCTATAGATTTCCTTTTAGTCACAAAATAAATTGGGACTGTTCAATGGAAAGCTACATACACTGTATATATTTGTGTATAGGTCAGGGGTTTTTCCTTCACATAAACCAAAGATAATTTAATATTCAAGGTGTTGGTTAGGAGATACTGCTTAAAATAAAAGATTTTAAAAAATTTTCTAACCATCTTCAAATGGTTTTTGAATTCTTGGCAAATAAATTACCAAGTTTTGTTGATTACTTGAAATTAAAGAAACTAAAATTATCTGTTGCCAGTGATGTTAAAAAATAACTCCAGTAATCTAATATATATATGTCTCTTGGCTGGATATTAAACAAAAAATGACTAGGTTTTTATATCTAAAATTCATCACTTTGTACAGTGAATTTTTCCAAGTGATGCAAACACTGACAGTCGTAAACAATACCAATAGAGAAAATGGTGTTACCAAATTTATATGAAAGATGACATTTATTTCTATAGCAAAAGAATATGTAATTAAAAAAAAATAAAGATTGTTAAGAACAATTAAATGTATGCTTAGCTTATTAAAAATTTGTGACTTAAGATTAAACTGTTTATAAAGAAACAAGTGGGATACAAAGAATAGCTTATATTTCTCTCTTAACAAACTTGGTTGAGGTGGAGATTATCTGTGTAGCATAAAATAGTTTTAAATCCTTCAAAGTAATACTCTTTTTCCCCCCTAGAAAAAAAATCAAACTATACACAATTATGTACAGTATGCATATATGTGTGAAAAATGTTTTTTAAAATCTATTTACGTGCATACACAAATAAATATATATATATATATATATATATATATATATATATATATATATATATATATAAACACTTTTATGAAAATGGCTCCTTGAAAAGATATGCTTTTCTAATTGCAAAAATAAGTAAAGAAAAAAATTTTGAAATTTATACCATCTCCTTTTCTGATCACCAATGATTATTCTCTCCCTCCAAAGAATATTGTTATTGTTGTTAAACTTGAAGCTGTCACTAGTCAACAAATGTTGACATGAATCATTCATTTCATTTCAGTAAGGAAAAAAGAAACTATTTTATTTGGGAGGTGGTTATATATGTATATACATATACACTATTCTTGGAATATTATGATCAATGAAAAATAGTAACTTAGCCCAGAGATATTTGTACTTTCCCCTCCTTTAAAGAAAAGGCTGTAGTAACTCATGTTGTCTATGAATCGATAGAAAATCCAGTATGAAAGCTACACACTTGCAGGCAGTTGTAGCTGTTAAATTATTGTTTACCTTTAGATATTTACTTAGATATTTTTCTCCTAAGTAAACAGGTGTAAAAAGCTGAGTGTGTCTTATTGTAAACAAAACATCACACTCTGATAATATATATATATATATATATATATATATATATATATATATATATATATATATATATATCGTTTATATAGTTCAAAGTAACTTTACTTTAAGCTTGTAAATAAAGGTTTGGTTTTGTTTACTCTTCAAAAGTTCTTCACATTAAAATGTGTATTCATTCTGATGTATGATATTATTTACTCTAAACTAGAATGATAAATACAAAAATGTGAGCAGAGGAAATAAAATAAAAAGCTTGAAGCTGTTTTTTGTGTGACTGGAATTCATGCAATTTTTTTCCTCTTTTTTCTCTCTTTCTCTTGCTCTCTCTCTCTCACACAGATTCTTGTATGTATCAAATTGAGGAACATTTGAATTTAAAAAAAAAAAAAAGTACTGGCTGACCTTTTTACTGTAGAATCCTAAAACAACTGATAACGACAGACCATCTTCTAACCAGTTGTAGCAGGACTATTTTGCTGGTGAAGATATTCTTGCACTGCACAATACAAATAGATGCATCTCATCTGGAAGGGCTTTCAAAAAAAAATCCTACAACAACAGTTATCTCTGCTCTACATTTGTCTGTTTTCTGGTCAGCCTTATATCTCTGCTTTTTCTTTACACTTTCCTAAAATTCCTCTTATTCAATTGGAGATAAAGCCCCCCCTGCCCTCCTTGGGTCTCAACCCTAGGAAGGGAGAAAAAAAATGTTTCGTTATATTTCGATTCTCCTAAGAGGATTATGTCCCCTTACTATTACTAGTTTGGCTTTTCAGTCACTAGGTGACCAAAGTGAAACCTTATTAAAAGTCTTGTTTCCTTTTTTTAGTTATTCTTAATGAACTTAACATTCTGTATATCAGGATTACTGAATCATATTCTGTGTAATATTCATTTTCTGAAGAAATTCAATATGATTTTTTTTAAATGTGTGTGTGGGTGTATGTGTAATATATATATATATATATATATATATATATATATATATATATATATATATATATATTAAGGAAAAAAAATTTTTTCAGTCTAATTTAAAGTAATTTCACCCCACCCACCACAAGATTTCAATTTAAACTGATTAAAAAATATATATTATGGAAGACAAAAGTTCAAAGAAAATTTGTTACCTCAGAAACCTGAGTTGTCTAATTTTTTTTCTTTTTAACTGGTAATCTCTCAAAGATTTAGCATTTGAGAGGTTTACTTGGTATGGGTATGTTTTTGTTTTGTTTTTTTTATTTAAATTGAACTTTTAAAAAATCAAATAAAGTAACATGATGTATTTCAAGTTCGAGGTCACTTAAATCAGATTTTAAACCTTTTTTTAATTCATTATAAAGATCTTACATTTAACTTCAGATACAATTACCAGTTTAAAATAAACTTGTAAAAATACACATAATATTTTTTCATATATTTTGTTGCAAAGACAAATGACCAGTCTTCATTGGCAAAAATTGTTTGGTGCAAGAATTTTTAAGGGGTTTTTGTCAGGAATCGGAAGGGAATTTAAAAAAAAAAAATTTTAAACTTTAACTTAAGTCTTGATGCTGGCCACATTTTTCTATTTCTGTGACATCATAATGTTATTTTCTCGCTGCTAATCTATTTGTGCGGTGCAATGATTAAGCAATAAAATGCAGACATCAATGATTCTCTGCTATTGCTCCCTACTGTTAGCTTAATTTATAAGAATTTTTAGGTACAGAGAATTATATATTTAAAGAAAGTGACTGAAGTAATTTGAGCCTGTGTCTCTTCCCTCACTCTATTTTTCCTACTTCAGCCACCACCACCACTACCACCACCACTGTTATAATGTTCATGTTATGGTGTCAATTGTGCCAGGATTCATAAAAATGAATTAGATTAACAACTCAGTATAAATCTAAATCTTCATTAATTAATGTAGGTTTTTTGTTGGTTTTTTTTATTACTGTTTCCCCTCCCCAGTTTTTTTTTTTTTTTTTTTTTTGCAATTCCATCAAAGTTTTTTATGAATATTCCCTTTAAGTATAGAATTACATTGATATGATTAAAAAAAAACAACAGAAGGTTTTAGCTTATTTGTGTTAATATTATTTTATATCAAACTCTTTCTTCACAAACAAAGGTTAGAGCAAATTTCTGTGTGATATAAAAACAATTACACACACACATAAGCATATATATATATATATATATATATATATATACTTTTGTCATGACTAATTTTCTTCCTTTTTTTCTACTTTGGTGGTCCATTAAAAATAAAGGTCAACTTTTTACCTTAAATTTGTAATATATGAGAAACAAAAAAAAAAGTCCCTCAGGAATTTCTCATTATGTCCAAATTGTTGCTTTTCTGCCTCGTGTTATTTAACAAAAAAAAGTTTTATTCTTCCTTCACTTAAAAATCTTTTCCCTTCCCTTTAAATCCTAAATCAACACAGAGTTTGCAGAACAAAGCCAAAAAATAAAACTGCTAAAAAGTTGTTGTCCCTAAAGACCTTCTTCTCCCTGCCTGTAAATAGCAATTTGCAGAAATGCGTATCTGTGTCTTATATGCTAAATGCACACGTTTGTGTACAATGATTGCTGCTGCATTGTGGCTTAATACAGGCTCATTTAATTTCTTTTAACCAAATAAATAACACTTCAATGAATTATCCAATCCCTAAAAAGATTTTTTTTTTTTTTTTTAAACCTTAAATATTTGTTACAGTTTCTACATCTGTTTTCTTCAGCAATGAGAAACACAAAGAAAAATATGAGACTTGCTGAACAAACATTTAAGGTTTTGTTGTTGTCATTGTCGCAAGCTACTGTCCATCTCCACATTCTCAGCTGGCTACAATCACTTGGAAAT
The DNA here is from genome assembly GCA_963585895.1 of Sepioteuthis lessoniana. Classification (NCBI taxonomy): domain Eukaryota; kingdom Metazoa; phylum Mollusca; class Cephalopoda; order Myopsida; family Loliginidae; genus Sepioteuthis; species Sepioteuthis lessoniana. The sequence continues at coordinate 95,650,044 of OY757923.1, read as the reverse complement.
CTTGGAGACGCTAGAGTTTAAAAAAAAAAGTTGTAATTAAGAAAAATATTTTAAAAACTGAAAAGATTTGAGTCTTTCACAAGATCTGATCAAAAAGTTGCAAGAGTGTGTGTGTGTGAGTGTGTGGATGGGTGTATTCGATTAGTCCAGCAGTTGGCTTGCTGTGTGTCCAAAACCCTTTTTAGGCACATCACCAGATTGACATACCAGCCATGTATAGTGGAAGTTTTCACTATCATGTTTTTTTTTTGTTTTTGTTTTTTATTTTATTTTATTTTATTTTTTTTTTTTTTTTTTTTTTTTGCCGACTGTCTTGTCAAATCCTGGCCAGGCTGAATTTATGTTCTCAATATAAAGTTGGAAATAAATAAAATTAATAAATATATTACTTTTGTGTTGTTTATTATTTTTCCCTGACATTAGTTCCTTCTAAGATGCACAGTTGGGGGGGTAGAATGATATTGTACAGTCAGAAGAGAAATCCCCCTACACCCACCCACCATTATGAGAAATGAAGAATCATGAACATGGAGAATTTTCTGAGCTCCATTATCAATAGAAATCTCAAGTTTCTTTAACCATTACCAAAAAAAAACAAAACAAAAATGTTTTATTATGAGTATTTTTTCCTGATTCCAGAGTTTGTTTTTTTACTGCAACATTTAGAGTTGGTGGGTCTTTGATTTGAAGTCTGAGGGACAGAAGAATCTTGAGTAAACGTACTGAGTATTCTAGCCAATTTCAACACTGCTATGGTTTTATAGTCTTGATCTTTCCTTTGATCTCCAGTTTTTCCAAGCCTTTGGGAATTGTTCCTAGTGTGCCAACTATAATTGGTATCACCATCACCTTCCAATTCTCAGGCAAGGGCTATCTTTTTGCTTTCTTTCATTTTCTGCTGGTCTGCCAGAACAGCAAAATCCACGAGGTGACATGTTCTTTTCTTGTTAATTAATATTTGGTCTGGCCATTGGGAGAATTTTATGAGCCTCATTTTCTCCGACAGATTCTGGTTTGTGTATATACCCTTTGATAGTATGGTCAAACTTTAATCTCTTGAGCAATTCTCAGTGGATCACCTTTCCTGCCCAGTCTTGTATTCTTTTTGTACTAGTTTGCTCTATTCACTTATATGATTGTCTCATCTGTCTCTAAATAATACTCAACAAAATAATAAGTGTAGACTATCAATTTTCACTTTGATATTAGTCCCTATGACATTTTTGTTCTGTTATTAAGAGATTGTTTCTTTCAGTTATGTCCATGTCTTCTTGTTTTTAATCTCCCCAGTTTGTCACTTTAACTTATCAATACAATTTTTATTTGTTTTTCCTTTTGTTGCAGTTTACTGGCTCCTCTTTTAGTGTCTTCCTCGAATTTTTGCATCTCTGCCATCCTCAATAATGACAAGTTTTCTTCCTCCTCCTTTTCTTGATGTATAGTCTGTCTATATCATTTCTCAAGTATTAGACTTAGTGCAGTCATCAATCTCCTTGGGGTCTTTCGGTTCATTTTAAGAAGAGGCCAGATTATGTTATAAGGGAGACAACCCAGGTGGTTATCATTTTGATGAGATTTCAACTGCATGACTTGGTTTCAAAAGGTTTTCTTACTCAAACAAATGAAAATGTGTCCACTTCCAATATTCCCAAGGATTTATATATATATATATATATATATATATATATATATAAATTCCTACGTATATAACTAACTATTATCATTGCTACAAGAAATATCATTGGCGAGAGTGAGTCTCCCTGGAAGATGCCTCTTTGGATTTCCATGCATATTTTTTTTTTTCTTTTTTTTTTAAACATCTAGAGAGTATTTAAGATTCCTACCTTTTGATAAAGTGGGCTAACCTAGTTATACCAAACAATTGTGGATATTGGCTTGCTTTTCTTTGTGTAAGATACACTCATGTGTTCATTGCAGTGCCATCAGCTGATATGTTATCCTTCCCAGGTCTGTACATGATGATGTTATAATCCTATTGCTTCCTCAGTCCATTCACCATCTTTGACCTGCAAAAATGACAAAACCCTCTCTTCAGATCTGTGACAATGTTAAAGCATCCAGTAAATGAATAGTGGGACCCCCTTTTTTTTTTTTAGTTTCTACAATGGCTGAAGCTTTTATTCCTACTGAAGCATATTTTCATTCAGGAGTTAATTCAAAGTGGCAACTTACTGAGGGAATATTTTCTTCAATTGCATGAAATAAAGTGCTTCTAATTTCTTCCTTTGAAGACTCAGAATTTAAACAACAATTCAGCCATGATTAAAGGTCTGATCTTGTCCAAGAACTTGGATATCCATTACAAGGACTTGACATAAGGCAGCTTTATCTTCAAGAGGGTGTAATTGTTCCACAATATATTTTGAGTGCCCCATGAGAGTTGGTGTTGCCAAGAAAGTCAATAAGGACGTTTTTTTTTTTTTTCTTCATTGAAAGTGAGATTATGTTGTCTGGCTATCTCTTGAAATATCAAGACCCTTCTATTTTATTCCTCTTTCGTCTTCCCAGCTACAATAATAATAATAATGTCATCTATATGAGCATACACATTCCATTATCTTATCATCTCTTTGATCATCATCTCCTTTTTTACTTTTCTTGGCAATGACATTGCACAACCACAATTGATCGCTAAGCAGATATTAATCTTAATTATTCAGGATTTATTGGAATGTTTGGGGACAATTGTTCATATGACTCATCTTTACTATTTAAGAAAATGTGGGAATTGTTTATACATGGCAAAAGGAGAGAAAAAAAACAATCCATATTAAATATCTATTTAATAAGTCTTGAATGAACAAAAAGCAGTCATATCTTAGATGGGTGAGTGGATTTAAGTTGTGAAAATATCTCAGATTCTACCAAAATTCAGTGTCGAGTAGGAATATTACTGTTCATGTGAAAATGACCAAAATGTGCATATATCCTTTATCAAATTAACAATTTCTTTTTTAATATGAAAATTATCTCATTAGTTCTATGAATACATTTGAGAAAAAAAAAGAAAAACTATTTCGTAAAATAGTCAAGAAAATTAATGAAATTTAACGTAATTAACATATTAAAGTGATTTAAGCTCAAGTTCCTATTGAGTTACTTCCCTTGGAAGGAATTAATGTCACGGTAAGTGAAAGACTTGTGGAAAACAAGTTATCCAGACAAATGAATTTTTTTTTTTAAATCAACTCTATAACTACAGAGTTTCGTATTTATTGTACCAGTCATCATCAGAATTAGGATTACATTCTGTAAGTATAACTGATCCTTCTACATTTTCTTACTAAGTAGGGGGGAAAAAAATTTAACATGGTTCTTCCAAAACCCTATTGAATATAATACTGAATGGTTTAACTCTCAAATTAAGATGTGTGTGTTTTTATATATATATATATATATATGCATATTGTGAGACTTACCAAGAGTTAAATGTTAGCTAAACAGTTCGCTTTAAGTACAAAATACCATTTAATAGCAGATTCATTTTATGAGATGTTATATATTTTTTTTAATAGCATGGAATCTTGTCTGCAACCATAGGTTTTAGGCCGTCCTATATAATAGCTCTATCACAGATATTGAGCACTCCAAATTATACCACATTTGGTCTGCCACAAACCCACCAAGTGAGATAGTGACAACCAATACACATATATATATATACACACACTTATGTCTCTTCAGAGAAATTACCTTAAGAAAAATCAACTATGAGGAATGCAAAAAGTATATTGCAACCAAATCCATCAAATTTAATAACATTATGTACCAATAGATTGATAGAATCACAATGAGTAGCCCACTTGGTGCTGTTATAACAAATATTTTCATAGGAAAATTTAAAGACAAATTATTTGAAATGACACCCAAACTTAAATATTATGTCTGATATGTTGACTAAGTATTCACCATATTTTCAACTGGATCTGAAAGCAGACAATATTTTTCTATCTATTTAACCAATTGTATCTGCTTTGAAATTCCCTTGCGAATTTGAAACCATCAATTCTCTTCCATTTCTTAATGTTTTCGTTGAATATTCTGACTTGGATTTTCTAACCTCAATATATAGAAAATTCATCTTAACAGGCCTATACACATGATGGGATTACTTTTGTCCTAAAAAAAAAAAAATTAACTTTATCAAATTTTACGTATCTTTATGATCAGCTCAAAAATTAAATTAAACTTAATTTTATTAAAACTATTTTTATAAATAGGTTATCCTAAAGACATTTTCAATTACTACTTGCGAGCAAATTGGGTACATTTGTTTCAATACAAAGTTTGGCCTTCAAAAATGTCCAGTATATTATAGATTACCTTGGCTGGGCAATAATGTTACATGTTTGGGTAAATTAAATGATCCATCAGCCAGTGTTTATCAAATCCAACATGGATTTTCTCCCCTCCACCTAATCTTAAAGATGGTGGGGCCCCATCATAAAAGCTTTCTAATTTACCAATTCCAATGCAATATTTGTTATATCAGACATACCACAGAAATTTCCAGATAGAATTAAGCAACCCAAGTTTTCTACCATCCGTTCACATAATCAAACACTACCCGCCAGTTCAACCAATCAAAACTTGACACTAAATCCTTAATTACGCAAACATTAATTTCCTGCTAGCTGTATTATATCTCGAACATGGTTTCAGCCAACAAAAGGAATTCAGATACAACCTCCAACTAAATATTAGTTCCTATTTGCCCAGGTAATTTAAACAAGTTTTTTTTATGTTTCAAAGAAATTACCATAAACAAAATTTTTAGAATGAATGCATTTGCTTGTAAATAATTAGCCATGGTTAGGCTTATAAGAAAGGATTAAATTTTTTTTTTTATGCATCCTTGATTTGAACGTTTGACTTTTTATAATTCACATTCTTCTCAAAATGATTGAGGTTTGTTTTTTTAAATGGTTTGGTATATTGGACTAAAGTTGCATCTCACCCAAATATACTTAATGGGTGTGGGGAGGGTGACTCATGTTGCCCTCCACATCAAAAGAATCCAAATCTATATTATTTCTAAAAAAAATTCATCAAGTTTTCTATTTTTCATATTAACAGCAGATATATCAAATGAAACTCGAAAAAAATGTATATATGAGGTTCATCAAGAGATTATTTCTTTTATACTCTTATTTTCAAATTAAACTGTTTCTTGTCATTTTTGACCCAAGTTAGTAAACAATTAAAGAGCAACTAAAAAAAAAAAGTTGCAGATTTACTGTGAAGATGGAACAATGAATTTGTCTTAAAAATTGTGAAAAACTTAATTTATTTAAATCCCAATCTGAATAAGATGTAAAAAAAAAAAAAAAAAAAGCCTTCACATATAAATCGAGTAGATTTTTATGGAGGCGCTTGTAGCATAATGCACATCATAGGAAATGGAATCAACAAGCTGTGTTAATGCCCTGTAAGTAGTAGGGCAGGCTGGGTTCTTTAACCTTGCTTCAACAACCAGTCTAGAGGAAAGAAAAAAATTTCAAATAGTTGAATTCAGTTAAGTTGAATTCAAACCCCTTAGCTCATTCAATTCACAAGAAAATTTTTTTTAAATTTAAACTTTTCTCCACCAGGTAGATAACTTTTAAAGCTATTTCAGCATTCAACTAAATGAATGACAAAATAGTTAACTGATTCTTTTATCCTTAGAATTTGATGTTGTCATCTGTCAGAGGCTGAAATATCAAGTTTACAGGTTCAAAGAGTTCATTTTTAGAATCAAGCAGTCATTTTAAGTCTTCAAATTCCTCCATTTTAGGCATCAATGGTTTCACTTTTAAAGTTTTAATAACAACACAAACAACCAAATTCAAAATGGATATTATTTATATAAATATAACAAAACTTCAGACCAAAGAAGAAAACAAAAAAAAAAAAACACTTTGGTTATTTAACAACACTCCAGACATTTTTCTAACTGCTATCATCAGTTACAAAGAATTTTTAAAAAGGTTTCAATTTTGCATTAGTAATATATAAAAGAAATTTTTTTTATATAAGTACATAAACATTTGTACAAAAACTTTATCTGGTTTCACATTTCAAGTTTAAAAATATATTTAAAAAAAAAAAAAAAACTTTCAAATTTTCACATTATGCAGAAAAAAAAAAAAATATCAAGTGCACACACACTTTAAAAAAAAAATATATAAAAGTGTAAAATAGATTTTTAATTTCCTTAAGAGTGAGTGGATAATTTAAAAAAAAAAAAAAATTAAGTGGGGAGACAGATTTTCATACTATTTAATTTAATATATAAAATATTTTCTTTTTAACAAATTTCCTAAGTTTTTTTTTTAAGAAAACAGCACAAAGTAAGCATTGAACTTTAAGTTAATAAATTAATTTTAAAAACTATCATTTTTACACAATCCGATTGTCATTGTATTTTTACCCAAATCTTGACTTCATATTTTTCTGTCCGATTGAAACGATTTTTGGCCTTCTCAACTGAAGTTGGACCAGAAATTTTACCATTGCTGAGGAAAATTTACAAATTAAGTATTCACTTCAGACACTTTCTGCTATCAGTTTTATCAGATATTAGGACCATAAAATAATACAAAAAATAAACTTAAATACAGTAGTGAATTTGTTAATCAGTGGACTGGCTCCAGGTAAATTTATTAAACTCCCTGCCCACATGAGCTACGAGACTTTTCCTCATTTCACAAATATGATTAGTGATCCCCCTGCCCAAATTTTTTTCTTTTTATACTTTTATTAAAAAATCTGGATTTTTTTTAGAAAATCTAAAAATGAGTTTTTGCAATATCCACCTGCCCCCATTTCAGAACTGGATTTTCATGATGTTGTAGAAGTAATGACAATTTTTGTTTTTTTTTTTCATTGTAACCAACTTTAGATGAAGAATATCAGTCAAAATAAAAATATTAGTATTTTGCCTGCTCTTGAATTTTGTTATTACATTTTTGTAACAAGTAAAAATTTGGGCTTAAAAAAAATTTTAAAAACTGGATAAATTTCATATCTGAACAACATCAAAAATTTGTAATGAAGTGCAAAGATATTAAACAACATACATGCAGTTTTTATGGTATTAATAGAATCGAGACTAATATATATATATATATATATATATATATGTGAAGTGCATTCTAAAGTAAAGAGACTGAAACTTTCAGGGGTTTTTTCAATTTTAAAGATTCAATAAAAAGAGCAACTGTTTATAACAATTAGACATGTGGAGACAAATTGTTAACCAGACCGTCAGCTCTGTGCAATTTAAACTGAAAATTTGTTTCCAGAGAAAAATCCAAGGATATAGAGGACATTAAAAAAATAAATAAATAAAGTTTAACTGCACAGCGTATCAAACAAGGAGTTTTGATCAATGGGAAAATGGAATAAATGTTGAATGTTAAAGAGGGACTATTTGGAAGAAAATGTTTTGGTAAATACGGCTTCAGTCTTAACATTTTTTTTTTCAACACACCTCATAAATTAAACACCAAAAACTTAAAAAAAAAAAAAAAAAAAAAAAAATCAAACAAATTGAAATCCATTATAATAAAGAGATCTCATTTTTATATTTAATGTTTTTCTTAATTTTAAACCTAGTCTAGCAGAGGGCTGTTAAATTGGGAGAGAAAGACTTAATGTCTACGTTAATAACAACCTAATTTTCATTGGAAATTAAACTTAAGATTTGTTTTAAAAAAAAAAAAAAAAAAAATTTACTCAGTGGAATTTTGTATACGCTCCAATATATATTTTCACAGTACAACTAAAATAAAAATCATTTTATTTTTATCATCAAGTAATCATAAATAAAATAACAATTTTGAGGAGAGAATATCTGAAGTGATTGGATAAAAATTTTATTAATGTTTAAGTTTTTGATCAATTTAAAGAATCAACTGATTTAACTCAAGATTTGAAAATAAAAAAAAATAAAATGCAATGTTTTTTACAAGAATCAGATGTGCCTAGTACATCTGAATTTGTTGATAGAAAAATGCATGCATGGAATGTGAGAGGTTAAACACTTGATGGGTAGAGATTATTTATACCCGTTTATTTTTCCCCCCTACCCTACAAATTTCACTGATATTTCCTTAGAAACTGAGGGGTGGGGAGAGAGTTTGCAAATTTTCATTGATTTTAATGTTCAGATAAAAAATGTCTATTGCAACTCCAATTGGAGTTGGGGGGGGGGCAACACACACACACACAAAAGATTTAGTTCTGGTTGTCTATAAAAATAAATCTACATAAACTCCTTCAAAACAAGGTCTTAGCGAGGCAAATACATGTCTTTATCAAAAGACAGGATATCTCACTTAACTGCGTGTCTACCTTGCCAGGAAACACTAGTTACTAAATTAGTTAAAGTTTTTATGACTGTAACAAAGTCAATCTTCCTAGGGGCTTCTATGGTAGTGACTGTGTCAGAATAAGCTTAAAAAAAAAACTATGGTAGTGACTGTGTCAGAATAAGCTTAAAAAAAAAAAAAAAAAAAATCACAAAGCTGCTACTGAATAATATAGAGCTTAATCTGATCGAATATTTACCAATAATTCAAACATGGACACAGGAAAAATGCAGGTTACAAAACATTTGTTTTTAATCAGAAAATACCGAAATAGAACTATTTTGTAAGAAGTTTGGAGAAAATGGCTGAGAATTTTTTCAAATCTTTTTAAAGGCTTAAAACAGCCTCCTTAAAGAACGAACAATAAGAGTACATTCACCTTAAGATAAGGACCTTATAAACAACTAAAGTTTTTATCATGTCATTTAATTTAATTGCTTATGAATCCAACAGTTTTTACAACTTTGATATCACAGATTTTTTTTTTTTCCTTTTCCCTTAAGAATGCAAAGATTGCTGTTTAAATTTCTCATCACAAAATTGTTCTATTTCCAGGTACAAAATGTATGAGGAAAAAATTTAATTAAGGCAAGATTTTTTAAAAATTTTATTTCAAAGATTTTATTATCTAAAATAAACTGTTTCCATTTATCTTGGTAATAAAAAAAAAAAAAAAAAAAATTGGTGATAAAAAAGAAAAATTCTTAAATTTGGTGAGCAAAAGAAAAAAAAAAAAGTTTAAAATGGGGACATTTCCAATGGAGAGGGGGGGGTTGAAGAATTGTTTTATGAATTATTATAGCAATCAAACTGGGGGGGGGGTGTTATTTTGAACCAATCAGATGAAAATACTAAATGACCTTTAAATTGAGACAACTTAGAATTGTTGTATAACATTTTCTTTTCTTTATATTAACCCAAAGCCTGAGCTGATCTACATTCCCATCAACACACAGAAAAAGAAAATTGGTTAGGTATTTCCAGCATGCTGATTGGTTGCAAAACAATGCCATGCTGTTTGCTGATTGGTTGCAAAACAAAATACCAGTCAATGCCCACCCAATAAAGAGAGTCAATGTTGCTCAAAGTGGTGGAGACGGCATAGAATTTGAAGGTGGAGATTCATTAGATTTTTTTTTTTTGGAGGGGGGGTAGGATTTCTTTAACTACAATCATTAAAAAGTTAAATTAGATGTGATGGAGCAATAATCTAAAATCTGTATGTATAGATGCATGTAGACGTGTTTGTAAATATTAAAAAATATTCAGACATACTTTCCACCCACCCAGTTCAATATTTTAATAAAACCGTTTGCGGCTTCCTTCCTGATGTTTTTGATAGAAATGAAGACCTACAACCCCAGCCACAATAAACACAATAATGAGGAATATAATCACTAGCATGATTTTCCAGACACTCGAAGACGGAGGAAGGTCATCCACATGTTCTGGAAAAAATAAAAACAAAGAAATTAGAGAAAGTGATAAATTTGGCCCTTAAAAAGAAATGATTCTTTTTTCTTCAAACATTAGTGCAATCAGCAACCAAAGTAATGACAGTTTATACAACAGATAAATAAATTTTCTTTGTTCTAAATTTATTAAAATCCTCATGTTTGTTTAAGCTTAGTGGTAGCAACAATAATTGAACTGAGAAAGTCAATTAAAAAATATCAGATTGATGCAAAAATAATAGCCAATCTTATTCTAAACTTTGATGTTTGGTTAGGTTTTATGGCATCTCAACTTTTGTAGGTTATTTAAAGCCAAAGTGTGTGTGTGTGCGCGCGTAATGGTTACAGTGTTCGCAAATGGTCCAAAGACCAGACTTAAAAAGATAAATAATCTCGGGTCAAATCGTCCAAAACAAAAACACTGATGCCACCTTGCTTAACACTCGGTATTATAAGATATGGATCAAGGGTAAGTGGAGCAATCTAGGGAAAAAGAGTAGTAGCTATTGAAAAGGGAACTTTTGGGTCACACTCAATTACAGTCAACCAACTTTATATAAATAGCTGGTCAGTAACATTTTTTAATGAGTCAGAGCTTATTTGTTTACCTAGTTTCAAAATGATTAAATAGTTCTATTTGATCCGTAAATGGAAGCCGAATAGGTACTACCACTCTGGGACAAAGAGAACCAAAGAATAATAGCAATAAAGAGACACTCCATATTCCCTAAAGCTACAGGACTGGAGCCTCACCATCAGATGCCACTTAATGTCATAGTGGCCAGGACACCAGTTGGAAGGGTGGTATCCTCGTCTGCAGAGATGTAGTTGGCGTATTCTACAGCCACCCACCCCAGCCGACTAGGCTGGAGGTTTGGTTTAATGGCACACCAACTCCTTATGGGTTATTTAATACTGAAATTAGATTTCTTCATTTTTAATGTTCCATTCCAAATTTTTTTTTTTTTTTTTTATTGCCCTTTTTATTTGTCTTTAAATTGTTTGTTCAAACTCAGGAATACTTGATGTTGTCAAACTATCTTCTATAAATATTTTGTACAATGGTTGAAAGTAATTATTCCAAATTAATAATCATTTGCTTTCAACAATTCCTAACAGCAATGAGCTGCAATTCTATTTTATAGTTTGCAAATCGTTATAGTTTCAAATAACTTTTAATACTAATATTTTGTACCCGTTACATGGTATCAAGCATTCCTAATATGAATCATTTTCAAACAAATCTACTTAACTCATAGATGGGATCCTAACAGATAGTACAGACACTTGGGAATAATGACAAGGAATAGGTACTCTAGAACTGGTTTGGTTGGTTGGGTTTTATGGCATATCAACTCTTGTAGGTTATTTAACGCCAAGTTCATTTTATGTAAATAATCAGTTCTATTTAAAACTATTCAGTTTAGCATAAGTACACAGTTTCATTATCAAAAACATTTCTATTTCAAGCTAATCAGTTGAATCAAACAGTTCAGTTTAGCATAAGTATGCCATTAGTTCAATTTAACCCATAGATAGGGCCCTATCAGGTGCTACCACGCCGGGCCAGAGTGGACCAGGGAGCGATGGCAATGAAGGGGTGCTCCGTATTCCCCAAGGGCCCAACATTACTGGAACCTCACCATCAGATTGTTTAGTGTCTTATCCAGGACACTCATTGGGGGGGGGTCTTACCCCTCTGTAAAGGTGCAGTCAGTGTATTCTACAGCCCCAGGCGACTGGGCAATCTAGAACTGGAGTTTCACTACAAAATTAGCACAAACTTTATTCCTCAGCATAAATTTTCTATTGATAATCTGATATTAAGATCAAAGATTCAATCAAATTAATACATATATACCATTTAAAAAAAAAAACACACACACACACACACACACACTAAATTTGTATATACTGCTTAAAAGATGAGAGGAAAACAGGAATACAAAGAGTTTTACATCTAAGTGGAGATATATATATATATAAATAAATAAATAAATAAATAAATAAATAAATAAATAAAAGGAGAAAAAAAATTACCTCTTGGTTCTGCAAAAAATTCTGCAGCTGGAATAATATTTTTATAATCTTCTGGATTTACCTGAAGAAGGAAAAAAAATTACAATTAAAATTCAGTCAAGATAAAATTTAAATTTGAGAAACCGCCAAGAGAACCAAACACTTTTGTTATTGCATCAAGCATTTCTTTAATATTTGTCATCAAATAAAGTATCAGATACTTATGCAAATAAATTTCAAAATCAGATTCACAAAAAAAAAAAAAAAAAAAAAAAAAAATTCCCTTTTCATAAATTACTAATGATTTGGGTCTGAGGACAAAATGTAATAAGTTTTTAAAAAAGGTAAGAGACCCTCATTTATGTTTAAGAGATAAAAATTGCTCAGCTCTATTGAAATTTCTCATTGGGACATTTCAATCCTTGGTCTTTTTTTTTTTACCTTCTTTGTTTTATTATGACATCATTTGTAAAGACTGATGAATTCTTTACTTATCAGAACCCCTTTACATTTTAGGAATTTGTCAAGGTATGTTTTTCTGAAATGTTGTGAAACAGTCATTTTTAGCAGAAATTCAGCCCGTTTCATTTTTTCCACCTCTGTGAGTTGTCATAAAAAAACAAAAACACAACAACAACCAGATTTGGGGGTAAACCAGGTTTTCACTTATGAAGGGTCATAGGCAAGCTGTTAGTAGATTTGATAATTATAAGTCCTGGAAAAGATAATTCTGCTTCATTCTCAGAAAAATCAAATTCAGATGTTATATTTAAGCGTGTGTGTGTGTGTGTGTGTTTTTTTTTAAAAACTTACACACTGGTTCTATGTGCTCCACTTTCTTTGGGAATTTACCAAGGTCAAAGCCAATTTGCAATTGGTTTAGTCATGGATACACTACCAGTCTATTTCAATTTCAGATTTTTCATAAACAATACTCAACAGCGGTCAAAGACAAAAGTTGAGAGTTTGCCACAAGTGCAGATTGATATGCCATAAAACCCAATCAATCAACCTTTGGAGGTCACTTTTAATGCAAAATCCATTTTTATACAAATAAAAACAGTTCTATTTCAAACAATTCAGTTAAGTATGAGTATAGTTTTTTGTTTAAACAAAGTCAAATGTCAAAACAGTTCTATTTTAAACAATTTAGTTTAGCATAAGTACACAGGTTAAAACATCAAAACGGTCCTATTTCAAGCAAGTATGTAGTTTAGTTGTATTTGACCCATAGATAAGACCCTATCAGGTGCTACCACTCTAAGCCAGAGTGGACCTGGGAGCGATGGCAATGAAGGGGTACTCTGCATTCCCCAAAGCTCCAGCATTACTGGAACCTCACCATTAGATGGTTTAGTGTCATATCAAGGACACTCATGGTGGTGGGAGGTCCTTACCCTTCTGCAGAGGTACAATTGGCATATCCTAACACCCACCCCATACCAACAGCAGCCTATCTGTAATTGTGAGGTGACTACAATTCAATTCCTTTATGCTTAAGAAAAAAAACAAAAAAATATCAAATTGATCCAAGAGTCCTGGTGGTAATTCAAATTATTTAATGAATGGCTTATTGAATACATTCACTCACCACACGTCTATGTGAAGCTGGAATAATTATTTATGGTCACAAAAAAAAAAAAAAAAAAAAAAAAAAAAAAAAAATTCATTATTTCATAGAATCAATACTATCCACGTATTGTTTATAGATAACCTCAATCATCAGTGACTTTGTACAAAGAAAACACAGCGAGTCTTGTGCATGTCAAGTTTCTTTAGGTATATGCATGGTTAAACATTGTCACTTGATTTTCTTCCTGACTGGTTGACTGGTGTTATGTTATATGAAGTACTAGTAAGTACCACTATCAGACATCGTTACCTTAGAAAAGAGTTGCTGTTGCAGAAGCAATCTTCACCTTGTTAACGTTTGCAGTTTAAAAGGTCACTGTAGAACTCAACTTATAAAGGTCAGCTTTGGGTTACTTGTAAGATACGGGCTAATTTTCTGGGACATTTTTTGAAAAAAAAAAAAAAATAAATAAAAAATCTTACAAGCAATCAAACATGGTTATTATATACTTTTATTAACGCTAATAAATTTAATTTAGAAATAATTTTAAAACTTAAGATTTTCCTAGTTTAATGGAATCACTTTGATAAATAAATCTGAAAATTTTCAAAATTCTTAATATAAAAGAAATAAAACTTACAGAGCCAGGAGCATCAAGTTCATATAATTTCATAGCAATTATATCATGGTTATCTGAAAGTAAAAAAGAAATCATTTTATAAATGATAAGTAACAAGCTTTCAAATAAATCTTCAAAATTTGGAATCAATGGGGAGACATACTTTTCTATGTCAATTTAGAAGAATCAAAGATTAGTGAGTTTTTGGGGGTGAGCGTATTTTATACACAAACTAAAATATATAATTACATTTCTACACTTATTTCAGTGACTGAAATATAAGAATTCCTATCATTACAGACATACACGCCTTTTTTCTTAGTCCACTATAAGAGTCAATTGATCCCCAAAAATTAATACGATATTGAGAGGAAAAAGGATGAAACACACCAACAGGGAGTTTTAGCTTAGAGTTATTTTTCTAGACTGTCCCACCAAGGCTAGAGAGTCCAGTCTGCCCTTCTACTTTACTCAGAAAGGAAGGAATGGATTCATGACTTTTTCCAGAATATTTGCATAAATCAACATAAACGGCTTTGTCTGGAATTTAAACTTGACTTGCCTATTTTATTTCCTTGCAGATCAAAATACTCGACCCATACTGAACATGGGTGGGTGTGTGCAATTATACTGTATAAACTATTTGGGACTAGGATTTTTAGTTGTCAAATTCCAAACACCAGTTCCAAGCAGTTTAAAAGTCTAAATTTATAAGCATTTAATTGTCAAATTAAAAAACTGCTTATATATATATATATATATATAGATATATATATATATATATATATATATATATATATACTCCCCTACCCCCATAGGGTTGAGTTCTCTGGTGAAGAAGTAATCGTGTTGCCATTAGCGTCTATTGCAAGCCTCTTCGTAGATGAATTGAGGTCTCGGCAACCGTTGAACAGATGTATGTAAACAATAGTAATTGTGATTCATAACCGTTTAAAATGTACTTCGCAGCTAATATCTCCTCGTGGCTGAATGGTTAGAAGCTTTGGCTTGGCGTTTTGAGTCAACCGGGTTTCGATCCCAGCTACGGGAAGATACTGTCTAGCCACACTGATGAGTTCTGATAGAACGAAACAGATCTGTCTGTGGATGACAATAGAGATAGATATATATATATATATATATATATATATATATATATATATATATATATATATATATATATATATATATAATCCATGGAAAATATTGTTCTGCATTATTATATTAAATTAATATGAAAAAATTCTTTATACCAAGACAAATTTGATGATTAGCCTTTAAAATCTAATAAATCCTAATTTTATCCAGGCCATTTCAGAAAAACTGAAATCATTTCAGCATCTAATAACTTGATTGATTCTCATTCAAATCTCAAATTTTAACAGCATTTGTAGAAAAAAAAAAAAAATCAGAATTCTATGCTTAACAGTTTTTTTTTTGTTTTTTTTTGATAAAGAAATGCAATTTACTGAAAAAAAAAAAAAAAAAAAAAAAAAAAAAAAAAAAAAAAAAAAAATGTTTAAACAGATTTTTCCAGTTTCTTCACATGCTGTTGTTAAAATTTGAAATCCTTTGAATAAGAATTGCTCAAGTTATTAGATAACACAATATCAATTTTTCTGGCAAACAATTGTGCATCCTTAAAAACCTTGACAGCTTACCCTGTAAAACAATACAACAAAGAAAAATACCCATACTGGCAGGACATTGCCCAGGATAAAAACGTCCAACAAACTTACAACCTCAACCTAGCAACATGGGTTAGGGTTAACACTAGAACCCAACTTACAAGTCACCCAAGAACAATGTGGGAAAAACCCAGCAATGAATTTATAGTAGGCAGAGTAGGCTCTGTTGCCTGTTGGAACCATTCTAGGAGAAAAAAAAAACAAAACCAGTTATAAACCTGGAGAGGGCTATTCATGCCCAAAACATGCTAGAGTATTTAAAAATCTGACATTCTTAGGACCTAGGATTTTATTTTCCCTTTGAAATACAAACAAATTTTTTTTTTTTTTTTAAATCAAATAAAACCCTCAAAACTATAGTTACCTGCCAGTTCACCTGTTGCTGCAGATGCTCCTAAATAATATCCTGTTGGAAGATGAACACCTGTCACTGAAAAACACTCTTTCCAATTATTTTTGTTATCAATGTCTGTAAAAACCTGGAGTGGAGAAAAAGGAAAGATTTTTAAACTGTCCAATCAGAAATAAGTAAATAAAAAGTAGCAGGAAAAAGCAGAATTACTTCATAGTAATTAATTTGAGAGACAAAAAATTTTCAAGTGTCTTCAAATATTATCTTCTACTGACAAAGATAAAAGAAAAAAAGTTTCATACTGGTCATGGCTTCACCACTTAAAAGCCAGTGCAAATAAAACAGCAATTTCCTTCTAAACTGACCAGTTTTATTGACAAAGGTCAACAAACCAGACAAGTCACCAAGTGAAAAAGAACAAATGTGTCATCTTGTTAAAAAGAGATGCAAATAATCTATTTTTAATTTGGCAATAAGTTAAATTTTTTGAATTTTTTTTCTTGATTTAAGATATTTTTTGAAACAATTTAAAATTTTTTTAGAATTAAAATACTTTTGAATTCTTTAAAAGTTAATTTTATTAACAAAAAGGAAAAAAAAAGTTACAATAGAATTAAACAAGCAAAATGCTGTAAAATTGTTGGTAGAATTTGAAAATACTAAAAAAAAAAAAATTAAAAAAAAGACGACAATTTTTCTTAGTACAAAGACATTTTTTAGAAATCAGCTTCAAAATTTTCTTGTACTTCCAACCCCCTTCAATTTCACTTTATAAATACTCAGGCAAAAAAAATCCACAGTACATTTTATTAAATAGGTTCACAACTAACTATTGTAGATCTGATTGATTCTAACTGCATATCAACCACTCTCGGGCTATTTCATACTTAGAGGTTAGGGAATTGCATTCTTATTTCTGTAGTTTCCTAAGAGTTTTTTGGCACAGTCCTATCAAATAATTTTTCAACAAACCTGACACAAATGAGACCCTAGCACTCCAAGTCATTAGAGTGAATCTAAGATTCCAGAAGTGGAACCTCACCATTAAATCTAGTTTTATATCATAACCAAGATATTGGGGGGGAGACCCCCCCGGTCTGCAGAGTATATAATCAACGTATTCTAAGTATATCTGAATTAACATTAATTTCTTAATTAAAATTACTTTAAAAAATTCTTTTAAATATTTAACATTTTATATAACACACACACACAAATTTTTAAAAAGTTATTTCATAAGATGATCATGTAAACTTAGTTCAATATCATCTCAGGCAATACCAAATCACCTTGCTAGTAATATCACGATTTGATGAAACAAGACCCAGATTTTATATTAATAAATAAAATTATCAACTTTATTTAAAATTGAATACCAAAAATTTGCACATCAAATCAACTGCTTACCTTTAACGTATCTTCATGATATCTGATCGAGATAAAAGTATCGTACTCTTTGTTTCGAAATTGTGCTTCACAACCAGATAATTCTGTATGGGTACCATCTGCATCGTGGTCATAACTTAAACTCCCATTGTTTACCATGGCTGATATATATGGATGCACATGCTGCAAGAGAGAAGGTTGCAAATGCAAAAATAAATCATATTACAATTCATATCTGTATTTTTTTTTTTTTCCCCCCATATTGAAGAAAGAAAAACAAACAAAAATAAAGCCTCTTATATAAGTATTTTGGTACATCACTGTGACATACCGATGGCATAGATTCCCTAGTCTAATCTCTTTACCATCGGCGGTCCTTATTAGTCTTTGCTCTTGGGTAGAGTTCTCTGTAGACTCTGCATCCACAGGGTGTGCGCACAGAGCTGATGGATACAAGTGATTCCATGTCAAATCAACAAATTTTTTACGTAAGAATACCTTGACCGACATGGACTTTTTTTTCAAATTTGCTACACTTATAAATCTTCATGATACAAATTGAATGGCACCAGTCTTACCTCTCAAAGTTGGGTGGTTCTTGAGTTATGACCTTTGCCAAAAATGAATTCGATGATATTGACAAAGTTTAAAATTTAATATCTCTGGTATTTTTGCACCAAAAAAAGCTTATTTATATACCATTTTAAACTACTTGGATGAATCTAAAATGTACCATATGTAATTTTTATCTTAGAGGTCAAATAAGGCAAGTTGACCTTGACCTTAAACTTTGACCTTCATTTTCTCAAAAAACTTTAAAAATTAGCCAAATAATTTGTCTGTCTTATGTCATATGTACAAAAAATTCTTATTGGGAAACTGGAAATTTTGCTATAAGTGTTTTACTAAAATGACCCAATTCAAAATGGTGGATTTTGGCATCTGTCACTATATGTCCAAATTTTGATATCTCACACTATGATCAAGTTGTTGGTTGGTTGGTTTTTATGCCATATCAACCTTTGTAGGTTATTTAACATCAAATCTATTTTTATGTAAATAATCAGTTCTATTTCAAACAATTCAGTTTAGCATGAGTACACAGTTTAATAGTCAAAAACATTTCTATTTCAAGCTATTTAGTTTATTCAAACAGTTCTAATTCCGCTAATTCAGTTTAGTATAAGTACAGATTTTGTTTACACAGTTAAATGTCAAAACAGTTCTATGTTAAACAAAATCAGTTTAGTGTAAATACAGTTTCCATGTCAAAAAACAGTTCTATTTCAAACTATTCAGTTTAGCATAAGTATGCAGTTCTATTTAACCCTATAAGGTGCTACCATTCCGGGCCAGAGTGGAGCTGGGAGCGATGGCAATGAAGAGGTGCTCCGTATTCCCTAAGGCCCCAGTATTACTGGGACCTCATCATCAGATTGTTTAGTGTCATATCCAGGACACTCGTTGAGGGGGGGGGGCACTTACTTACCCCTCTGCAAAGTGCAGTCAGTGTATTCTACAGCCCCACCAGCCGACTGAGCAATGATTAAGTTGTCTATCTTTAGAAAACTCTTATAATGCTGAATATCATTTACATAAGTACCATGGTCTTAAATCAAATAGGTTGGGGGGGGGCGACATTTAAGGGTTTTGTTTACATATTTTATCATAAACAGATTAATAGAAATAAAAAGGTGATATAATGAAAATAAATATACAAGAACTGATATAAAATAATTGTTAATATTTTATCAGGCACTAAAACATCCAAAGAATATGCAACATGTCATGTCACTGATCAACTTAATTCAGTACATTAAATCCTCAATGATGCTTTTTATTTTGAGAGATAGAGATAGATATATATATATATATATATATATATATATATATATATATATATATATATTATACTGATGTGATTTGATATGAAAAAGTGATATGCTTAAATGAATGTATAGAAATATTCTTAATATGCTGATATTTAATCAGTTTTATGGCAAAAGAAATTGACAAAATCAAAGTCTGCTTCACCATCAACCAAAGGCCAACTGATAACTTCTAGGAAATTTTTAGAGAATGAAACTGATTTACAGCTTCTAAACAAGAGTTTTTCAATTATTAGTGAATAACCAGTCTTGTACTTTTTTTTTTCTATAACCGGTTTGTTTTTTTGGCACAAGTTTATGGGATCATTATTAGAGAAAAGTAAAGTTTTCTCAAAACATTTCTCCACTAATGCAGAAGGGTACAAAAACACAGATTATATATATATATATATATATATATATATATAAAATCACACACACTGTGTAATGGTTATTGTCGTAGGAAATGGACATGGCGACACAAGTTCAAATCCTGAACGAGACTGATTGCATTTCACATAGCACAAATACCCTTGGGAAAGGTATGAATCCGATTATTCTCCCTCCAGCTATGGGTAAATAGTAGGACAGACTGATTTCTTCAGCCTTGGTGAGGCAACTAGTCTAGAAGAAGGAAAACTCTGAATTCAAACCTGTTAAACTCCACTTAAAAAATTGACCTAGTGTCATATCCTGCCTGAGTGGAGGGGTTGATAGAGAGAGATAGATATAACCCCCCACACACACTATATATATATTTATTTATTACACACACCTTATTTCCTTTAGAGAGTCTATGGCATGATGCAAGAAGGTGAAGATGTCAGGAAATGAAAACTTACTATCCCCCAATTGGGGTGGTGGGCATTCCAAAGCAGGCATCAGAATATGTGATCCAGCAGACAAGCATGTTAGAACCAGGAAAAAAAAAAATTCAAGGTTTGTGTTTGCTTTTTTTTTTTTCCTCACTATTTCCTATTGCTTATCGGTTGTCACATGTCCTTTCTTTTTACTAATGACTGCTTGCTACCTAGTAGTAAATAAACCTTTGTGTACGTTCAACAGTTTTACATTTGTCAATTTGTTACCATGCTTCGGTCACAACGAAAAAGTTGACGACTACTACTACTACTACACATATACACATCTACACTGGCCCATTGGTTTAATTAGTTGCATTCACCAATGGGCCAGAAGACCAGGGTTCAATCACAGGTAGAGTCTTATCAAAGACAAAAAAAAGTAAAAATACCACCTTGCACTTAGCATTTATAAAATGTACAGATCAAGGGTAAGTGAAGCAATCCAGGCAAAGGAGTAGCACACTTCCTACACCTCAGTGTAGTAGCTAATGAAAAGGGAGCCTTCAGGTTGCCCTCAACTATGGTCACCACCTTTACTTATATATGCTTTTAGTTGGTTGGTTTGTATGGCATATCAACCATTATAGGTTATTTAATGCCAAAGTTTAACATAAGTACAGTTTTTTTTTGTTTACACACAAAGCCAATAACTGTTAGATTTCAAAGAATCGAGTTTGGCATAAGTACAGTTTAATCCTATAGATAGGACCCTATCAAGTGCAACCACTCCAAGTCAGAGCGAACTTGGGAGCAATGGCAATGAAGAGGTACTCTGCATTCCCCAAAGCTCCAGTATTACTGGAACCTCATCAGATTGTTTAGTGTCATATCCAGGACACTTGTTGAGCGAGTCTTACCCCTCTGTAGAGATGCAACCAGTATATTCTGCAGCATCAACTGACTGGGCCAGATACGCTTTTAGTATTCACTGTCAATTGATATGATTTGTTTAAGTGAATCTTGTTTTTAAAACAAAAAAACAAAAAAAAAAATATAAATAAAAATTAACATGAGAACTAATAAAAAAAAATCTTGAATCTTCTGCTTGATAAACACTAAATCAAAAACAAATTTGCCGGTTTAATAACAATTTATGAAAATATATCAGATTTCACTTTGTGGCATTTAAACTTGCAACTTTTTAAACAATATTTTAGAATTTTTTTTGCAGCCATGAAAGTACTGCCATGATATAAAAAGCAACACTTACATTATGAGGTCCGTTGTGATTACTATAGGTATCTAAAAATATGGCTAATCCAGAAAAATGGTCACGACTTCCAAAAACCTGCCCTGAAAAATAAATCATATAAAGGGTGTTAAAAAAAAAAAAAAAAAAAAAAAAAAAAAAAAAAAATTAACATTTCTATAGAAAGTCTTTTAGGATATGATTTTAAAATCTCCAATTCACCATCCCTGACAGAATTGGAATCTTTCCTAATAAAGATACTCCTATAGAAAGGAAGAAAAAAAATTACCTGTAGGAGATTCCAAGAATATATTGACAAGGATGGCGAGATTGAAATTATATATCCGCCCCACCCCCAAAAAATCATCCAGTATAGTAAAAATTGGACAGATATTTGATAGAGAAAATAGAACTGGTTGAAATTTTAGCTGAAGTTGGTTATTTCTTACTGATACTCTAGAAGAGTCAGGAATTTACTTTTTCCTGTACACCAGACATTAAAAAGATTTTTCAAAGTTTAATAATGACACTGGTCAACACGATTTTGGGTGCTAAGAAACAAAATACATTTTTTAGCTAATTGCAAAATTTAGTTAATAAAAAGGTCGTAGAAATCCATCAATTTTCAAGTAGGCCAAAGCCATTTACCATGTAAACAAACCCGAAACAAACTTTTTTTTTTAGGGGAAAAAAAAAAATTTTCAAATAGAAGTGCTAAAGTTTTTCCAATTTATCAAAATTCAAATTAACTGATAAACTTTATCAGTAATACACTTTAATAAACCTGATAATTAAAGCGACATTAAAAAATAAAATAAAAACAAAATCTCCAGTTTTGGGTTCAATCCCAGGTTAAGTCATACCAAAGACTTTAGAAATGGTACTTGATGCCTCCTTGCTTAACACTCAGCAATATAAGGTACATATCAAGGGTAAAGTGGAGTAATCCAAGGCAAAGAGTAGCGCCCTCCCCTACACCTTGGCGTAGTAGCTATTGAAAAGGGAGCCTTCTGGTCACCCTCGACTACGGTCGCCAACTTACTTACTATGGAAGGAAACCAAGCAAGTCGAGTTTTTTTTCACTTTTGGAAAAAAAAAAAAAAACCCTCCAAGTAAAGAGATCCCAATTGAATGGGCCATTGTAGATGAAGAACATCATGAAAGTGCTTTCATCATAACATCAGGAAACTCATTAGGGATGATAAATTCATTAATACAATGAATGACTTGGAATTACGAGCTTGGACATCATTTGTTGACATGGTGAAAAACTTCTTAGGCAATCACCAAGCAAAAAACTAAGAGTTAGTGGAAAAGTTGTTGAAAAGTCTACAGTCTAATATTAAGTATTACAGTTAATTATTTTTTTTCTCTCTCTCTTTTTAAAAACAACCATCTAGATAAATTTCCAGATAATTGTGGTTGATGAGCAAAGGGAATGATTCCATAAGGATATCAAAACAAAGGAAGAGTGCTACCAGGGGCGACGGGATAAACAAATGATGGCTGACCTCTACTAGAGCATAAAAAGGGACTTAAATAACATTGAAAATGACAATCAAGAAAAATGTTTTACAATAGTTCTTACGTTCACAAAGGTTTTATTTCTGCTATTAGTTTATTAAATGATTTGATGAAAATATTTGTTGGTCTTGGTATATTCATCAATGTGTTATTCTTAAAGACTTAGGGTCTGATTATTATTGCAAAAATAGTATCTCAATAAGCAATTCAATATTTGTTAGTTTAAATACAAATTTAGAGGTTTCTACAATTTTACTTTGAGAAATATCGCCATCTGTCAATATCATATATACAGAAAAATGGAAAAAAAAAATTTCAACTTTTCCAAAATTGAGGCATTTCTTTCTGTACAACAAAAATGGTATCTAACCAAAAAAAAGTGAAGTCATTTTCAGATTCAGTACCTAGCCAAGATGTTAGGTGCCTCGACACCATTTCAAAAGTTTTGTTTTTTTTGTTGACCAGTGTGCATGATAAAAGAAAGGGGACAAGTGAGTGGTAAAACTTAACCTACAACATCCTAAACTGACCAAGTAGTAGTACCAGTAAGAAAGCTGTTACATCTATTGTCAACCTTGTGGGGATCAATAAAGTTTTTAAAGGGTGTCAGGAATATTTTGTTAAAAAAAAAAAAAAAAAAAAAATGTATCTTTACTTTAAGCAAGGTTAGTAATAGACAGTAACAGTAAAATTCACCTAAAAATCTTAAAATATTTGAAACTATTTCAGAAAACCAGGGAATGGAGTAGCGCCCTCCCCAACACCTTGGTGTAGTAGCTATTGAAAAGGGAGCCTTCAGGGCACCCTCGACTATGGTCGCCAACTTTACTTATTTTGGAAACCTAGACAACTTGAGTTTCTGTTGTAAAAATGTACCTTAAAGTTTCTTTTCAAAAAGAATTCTAATAAGCATTTCAAAGTTAGCTTATATTGGTTCATTAAAAAATATAAAAAACACACAACAGGAAAAAAAAAAAAAAAAAAAAATACATACTCCACCACACAAAGTTCTCATTAATTTACAAACTGAACTGAAATTTGCAGGGCATTTTAAATATTTTTCAATGTACCGTTTTTTTTTTTTTTTTTTTTCATATTACAATTATATAATATTCACAAATATTTAAATTTCTTAAAATCATCAAGTCTTTAAAAAGATATCAAGTAAATGAGACTTGAAACTTCTGACTTGTAGAATTCCCAAGACACTTCATAATGAATATCTAAAAAGAACCAGAATAACTAATGATCAAATGAATTAAATGACTTAGTCTGAGAACAATCTAGAAAGTATTACACAAATTTCTGCCATCATTACATGTGAATGTGAGAGAGGGAGTCTAAATGAAATTAAAATTTTTAAACAAAATCTTTTTCAAATAGAATGAAAAGTAATTTATGAATAGGAGATAAAGATACTGCGATGATTTTTTTTATAGAAAATATCTTTATGTTGACCACACAATTCTAAGTAGAAAGGTGTACGTATATATAAATAACAGTGTCTACATTTTCCGGAATTTTTATTACTAAATTTCAAGTCTCGAAAAAAATAAAATTTTATATATACAAACCTAATTCCATTCTGTCTTTGACATACCAAACACAAAAACCATCTCCATAAAGTGTCCTGCCTGTTCCATGAACTCTGAACTGAACATGGAGTTCCCAATTTTTCACCATGACTGGCTATAAAAAAAATTAAAAAAATAAAAAACAGTAAGATTTACATATTCAGACAGAAAATAATTTGCATAATGTGTGAGTGCACAGTAATAACTCTTTAAAGAAAAAGGGTGATTTTCATATTGAATGCATGCTATACTTAATCTTGAAAAAGCTTTTCAAATGCTTCAAAGGGGAGACAACTTTTAAATATTAGGCATTAACCAAAACCATTTCCTCACCTAAATACCAAACAATATAAAACTATCTTGAATAAAAAATGTTTTAAAAATTACTCAAATAAGAAATAAAAATAAAATAACACAGAACTGCATGTGTGTGCGTGCTTAAAAGATGCAAAGAGTGAACAAGTTGTGTCTCGAAAGCCCCTCTCACCTTAAAATCGAAAGAATACTTACCATTTATGATAATATTTCAATATTGAAATAAAAATAAAAAAAACGAAAAGTAAGAATCATTTTGAATATTAGAATAGTATTTCAGAAAGTCACTATAGATTTTAAAAGTTTAGTATTTTAGCATACTAGTGAGAGATTTAGTTATTTTTAGCTAAATTTCTGAAAAATCATGAAACCTGTACCCAGATTAAGTTTAAAAGTATTATTTGCATAAAAAAAAAAAAAAAAAAAAAAAAAAAAAAAAAAAAATTAATAAAAATTTGAAATGATCAAATTTTACAAAATACAAATAGAGTATATTTTGCTAATATCTTAAAAGAAATTAAAAATTTAGAATTATCAAATACTATTACTAGGTATAAATGATGGTGTTGACATCTGAAAACCACCGATTTTATAAATTCATTAAATAAATAAAATAAATAAAAAAACCACAACATACATGGCTAATTATCAGGTTTCAATAAAATTTTTGTGCTTATACAATAAAAAAAAAAATAAATAAAAAAAAAAAAAAAGACTTTATTTTTTAAAAATTTTCCACAATTTTGGAGAGAGTTTTTTTAATATCATCCCACTTTAAAAAAAATAAATAAAAAATAATTTCAAAGTAAGAGTGCTAAAGTATTTTGTTTATTTTTTTTTTTTTATATATGAAAATGTTTATATTTTTTTTTAATCAAAGTGGGGGGGGGCTTGTAATAGTCATATCAAATGAATTGCTGAAGTAACAAACTGACCAATTAATAGCAACAGTTTCGTGATAGAAGACAAAAGTTTGGTTTTTGTTTGCAGGAGGTGAGGAGGGGCATCTTTAGAAACAATCTGGAGTTTTGCCTCTTCAACAGAAGAAAAAAAAATTTGTTTTAAATTAGGTTTCCGGCATGCTTATGGAGCAACTGATTGGTTGAGTTTTATGGCATATCAACCCTTGCAGGTTATTTAATGCCAAATCCTCTTTATACATATATATTAATACATAGAATTTGTAAACATTTTTTTTAGATATCATTTAAAAATGAGCTTGAACTCTATTTTGCAAACAGTTAAATTGTTTCAAATATTTGCTATGCAACAGTAATGAATGCCTATAGAAAAAATGTTTGATATATTTCAGAAATTTTGGAAGAAAATTAAGTTAAGTATTTTTGAAAATGCTCAGAATAAGATTTAGACCAATACCCGAGGATAATAAAATGTGTTAAAAATTTAAAATTTTTTTGTGGACACTGATAAGTATTAAAACAAAAACAAAGAGGCAGTTAAGATTTCTGGTAAAAGACACGATAGACAATGTTGAAAGAGAAACATTCACATTATTTACAGGTATCACTGAACCCTTTATTTAATCTACCCCAGGGATTGAATAAAGAGTGCAATTCAAATTTTCATTAAAATTACCAGACTCAACAAGCAATACCAAAGAAGGCAAAAAAAACATCAGCCAAAATATCTACATGACAATCAATTATCTCATGAATATAGATTTAAAAAACGTCTTTTTTTTTTTTTTTTTTTTAAATGTTTCCAAACTTTCTTTGGTTCTTTGATCTGGGTGTGTAATATTTGTAAAAGTTTTCCAAAAATATGTGAGCTTTCTCTTCACATTGAGGAAAAAAAAATAAATAAATAAATAAATAAAAAAAAATAAAATTCAGAAATAAGCATAAAAATGTTAATGATTTAAGAAACCTTTCCTTTATCGTATGAAAAAAAAGGATGAAACAAATAACAAGCATGGTCAGAAAGAACCTTTAGTTTTTTTTTTACAGTCAATTGAATAAAAATGAGTTTTATATTCACTCGGTTGATTATCCTTTCTTGTTATATATCCAGCTATGTAAATGAGAGCCATTCCCATTTCATCAGAAAGAAATGGTTCTAAATTTTCCAGATTTTCAAATATTTCTGAACCTTCTTCACAAAGTTTATAATCACACAATGTACATTGGTAACCTGGCTTAACATTAAAAGCATCAATATTTAAGTTTTGATTTAAGAATAAAGATGTCTGTTTAATACGCAGCTTTTCAATACACTGTTGATCATTCATAAAATAGGTGCCACCTGATCTTTGACAGTTTTCTAAATTTTTTTCTAATGGATCAGTTGTTTATCTTCAGTTAACCAAGGTTTTTCAGGAAGTGTAGGAGATTATATATATATATATATATATATATATATATATATATATATATATATATAATAAAAAGCTTGATTTATTTGGTTGCCATCACATAACTCTTATGTTAGTTGGTGCAGAGATGATGGCCTGAATTGTTAACTCAGTTTGTTCAAATAAAAAGGCTGATGTTAATACTTCATGGAGAATTAAGCCCCATTTTTGACTGGCATTAAGAGTATCAAATATAGATAGCAAAAGATTTTTCATTAAGTTTTCAAACTTTTCATGTCATCATTCTTAATGTTTCTAATGAAAGTAAATAAAAATTCTATTATGCAATAACTGATATTACATAATACTTCTAAAGCCTGTATTACTATATCTGAGCTGTATTTCATTCTAGCCATTTTGGGGTCCATTGCTAAAAAGATGCTGACTCAAAATATCCTTCTTGTGATCAAAAGTAATAGAATTTAAATATCAGATAATTTCTTCCAATGTTGATCAAGTATCAATTGTAGTCATATGGATTTTGGACAGGCTGCTAATATAACACTTGACTCCATAATGAAAGGTTTGAAAGAGCAAATTTTTATAAATTGCAGTTAAAATATTTTTATCCAAAAATTCTACAACACAAAGTTTGTTTGTTTTTTTCTTGTTTAAACTTTCAAATTTGTGTAATTCTTATTTAATTGTTAAAAAGCATTTACTTCAACAATTTGGTTTTGAGCAGAACTGGGGGTGTTTTGGGTTTGTTTTTTTTTATATCCTTTAAACAGTAGATGGTGTTGGCATATGACCCTTTGGTACACATGGCCATACAGATGGTGAATTTTGAAGACCAATCCAGTTTGACAAATAACTTATTTGTAACATTCCCATTTGCAACTAAGTTTTCTCCATCACTTTGTCTCATTGTGTTTAGAAAAATGATAAACAAGTACTTTATTCATCTTACAGTTTCATCTTGTTGACTTCTGAAATTTGTCTTGCCAGCAAAGACAACATTTCCCGAACATTGCTGGAAACTAGGCAATATCTGAAATGATTAGTTTAAACTTAAGCACAAATTTTCTTTTACCGTTTCAATTTAGGGGTAACTTTTCAAGCCAAATTATACTCTTTACTCCAACTTACCTGTTAGAGGGTTTCTATAAACCCGAGAATCCACTTTTTAAACTGATTGGGGGGGGATATATATTGTAAAAGAGGTTTTCAAAAATATTACAAAATCTTTTAATCAATTATTGAGTTAATTAAACATCTAAATTTCTGGCACTTGTCAACATAAGATTGCCTGGCTCTCCTAGAGTGCTGTTCCTCCAGACAACACCTCGTATCAATTTAAAGGAAGGGTGGGGACTGGGGTTTTTACCCAGTGAGGTACATTGCTAAGGGAGTGCAAAGGAGAGAGGACTATCTATTTTTGAGACAATACCTTATAGCAAAGCAATCTACAGCAGTGCACTTTAATCTTGGCTTTTTTGTGTCAAAATTAGTTTTGTGCACAACCCCAAGAACCTGGAAAAAAATGACTGAGCAGCATTGTGTTCAAATTAAATTTTATTATTACATGATATTGAATTTATGCAACAACATTCTTAAATGGAAAATTAAAACATTGATATTTGTTAATTTTATCTGGAAAAATAAATATTCTATGAATGCATGTTCTTTATGTACAAAGAAAAACATCATAACTTTGTAAAATAATGGAATTTATTTTTAATGAATTTTGAAATATAAAAACAAGTGCAGAAAAACGTCTTCAAAAAGATGTACATCTAAGAATTAGACATTAACTTTATGTAATATTTATAATTGTCACTTTTTAAACATTTTAATAAGCAAATCATTACAGTTCAGTCAATAACAAATGATTTAGTACTTCTTGCAAATACGCATGCCCAAGCCAAATCCCAGCTGCATTGCCAAACGTGCGTAAAACTCTCGTTATGAGAAATATTTTAGGCACCGTCACATTAGCCAAAAAGTAATACCATCCAATTACTGTTGTCCCTATTCAAAATGGGGTTTCTGAGCCCTTTGGCAAAGAGTTGAGGGTCAACTCAATATCTGATACACCCCCAGAGAGGGAGAGTTTTAGTGATGTATTCAACACCTCACATTCAAGGTGTATTAGATATTAAATTGATAATAGATACCACACTTTGATCTAAGCAAAACGGTTAAGAAGCTGCATTTTGATTGATTTTAATGGCATGTCAACCCATTTGAGTTACTTAATGTCTAGAGGTTTGAAAATTGTATACATTGTATGTTCATAATTACCTTTTCCATGTAGATTCTTAAGTTTTTTGACACAGTAAAGATATCAAGTATTCTTATCCAATATAAATAATTTGAAAGCAGTTTTGACTCCTAACAGGTATTACTCCTAACAGGTATTACTACTACTACTACTACTACTACTACAGGTAAGAGTGGACCTGGGAGTAATGGGAACAAAGGAGTACTTGACACTCCCTAGAAATAGAACTTCACTACCAAATGCAATTTAGTGTCATAGCTACAACACCCTTTTCAGGGCAGGGGGGGGGAATACAGTCAGCATATTCTAAGCCCCATTGACAAAACACATTTTTGAATAAACTGCAGAAATCTAATTGTATCAAGAAAATTGAAGATATTTAATAATTAGAAATTAAGGCAATAAGGGAGGGGATCTGCCTGTGGCCAGACTGTTGCCTCGTTTAGTGTTGATTGAAGATAAAATAAAGCCTCAGCCAATTTTATAAACAAGTGGATAATAAAAAAAAAAATTAAAACATACACACAACAACAAAACAAGCTACTTATCTTATTTCTTATCTGATAAATATAAAGCACTCAAATTTATACATAAAAAAACAGCTACAACAAAAGTGTTATTGATTCTATCCATCTTCGGGCTTTTAACAGATTCATCTGAACCAAACAATTGTATAACTCAAGTACTTGGGGGGTGGGAGAAGGCTATCTGCAGTTAGATCCAAATATCTAGTCAAGATCTTAACCAATCAGACTAAAAGCGGAGAAAAATAAAGTTGATTGATCATCTAATCAACTCATTCCAAATAAAAGTCATGGTTTGGGGTTAACATGAATTTTATAAAAATATTACATTTGAAATTGCTACCAGCTAACATATTTAAGAACAATGCAATTTCAAATATATATCTGCCCCAGCTTTTTAGCATTGAAAAAAATAAATTAAAATAAAAAATAAGAGCCTTATGCACAAATATTCTCTTGCATGACAAAAAAAATTTGCCCATAAATTGCAGTTGGGTGTTTGTTTTAAATTTATTCACACAATTCAAATGTTTTTATATTTCAAAATTACAATGTTAAAAATAATCCAATTCAAAGTTAAAATTTGCTTGGAGTATATCTAAATCTATGAAATCATGAGATGTTTAAAAGTATGTCGAATATATTCATAAAGACAAATATGCAATGAACGAAATATTGATGTTCTTTAAAATAGAACCCCTTGACACCCAACACTTATTCCAGCAAGTTCCTTTGGTTGAAGCACTTGTAAAGTTTTGTTTCATATGGTGTGTAGTTGCACCGTTATATTATATTATATTATATATTTTTTAAATATCCTAAAACCTTATCCTTGAGAAAACAAGAAACAAATTACAGAGCTGCTAAGTATAGAAGGTGCTGCACTAGGACAATCTTGTGTTTTGCCAAAAAAGTTGATCAAGAGAAGAAAAAAACCTAGAATATTAGTAATGTTGAGCATAGAAAACAGGAATATTAATAATATTATCCATAATTCAAGAGTGTTTATTGGAAATGATAGTAAATAAATTGATATTTGTATGATACTTAGGTAACCACAACAAACCTTTACGAACCAGTTAAGATAAAGTTATTTATAGCCAATTAAGTGAAGGTTGTATAAACACCAAATGAGTGGAAGAGGAAAGGAAATACTAAAATATTTCATACATTATCTGTTAAAAAGAAAAAAAATATTCACTTCTTCAAATTCATATATAATTTATTCTACAGCAAGTTAAAAATACTAACATTACTCAAACATATTTTGGCAGGGAAAAAAGTATTAAATTAGATGATTTGGTTTCACGCTGGTTATTTTTGACAAGCATTTTGTAAAAAAGATAAATTTCAGCACAAACTATTACTAATATCAAGGAAAGAGAAAAAAAAAAAAAAAAAAAAAAAAAAGCATTAACGATTTTTGATTAATATAAGTAGTACCAAAAAGTTAGAGAAATTTTAACAAATTTGATCACTATTCATCTATCAAATTACATATCACACATCCTTAGAAACCAGTCCAGAAAATATAGAACCACTTTTATAAATCAATTTTTCTTTTGAGGAAGCCATCTTATAAATTTTGATTTTACTATTTTAAGATTAACTGTTTGTTTGTTTACAAAATTGACAACATGAACATTTGAAGGATGAAAATGTTATCCAACTTACCTGGCTATTCCATATAGCTCCAGATTTACTTTGATGATCTGAAGTCAACCTAATATAATTGTTGGTTACCATTGTAGAACCTATTATGTCCCACATGGGGATGTTCATGCCAGAACCTGAAAATAAAAAAATTTAATATGCAATGAAACAAATTGATTCCCCATTGAGTTAATATGAAACTTTGTACCTTTCATTTGCCAGAAAAACTTATTCCTACACATTTTTGCAAATACAGAATAAAAAAAATAAAAAATTAGAATTTTTTTAAATTTAAAAAACACACACACAAAAGATGGAGAGTATTTTCATGAGATGAATTAGCAAAACTAAGTACAACTCATCTTATACGTAAATGGCTGTGTGCTATTTGGTTTATGAACAAACTGTAACAAACACAAAAAATTTCTAATTCATTGAAAATCTAACACTTGAAAAATAAAGTTTACTTTTAGCAAGATAACCATATTCACTTACAAGATATATAAGTCTCTTCTTAAACATTGAGTTATATATCTTGTAAGGGAATATCGTTATACAAGTGAATACAATACTAATTTGTATATTATAATCTTTTAAATTATGATCCAAGAAATGTTTTGAGTAATTATAATAAAATCTAGAATCTACACAAGTTATTTTCCTGAAGCAATCCATTGACTAATACTATTATACAAAAGATTTTTCCCCAGTTTTGTCATTTTAGAAAGAAAAAAAAAAAAAGTCTATAAAGTTGTACTCTTCAGCATTCTAGAAATATTGAACAGTTTAAAGTAGATCAGAGGATACAGAATGTTAAAACTAAGAAAAACTCATCTATAAAAATTATTGTATTAACACAATATCAAAATTTGGTACTTGTCCAGAATTCCACACTGGAGATGTCTATGTAGAAAAGAAAAACTGTATAGTAAGGTAATATTTACACCCACTAGAAAAGATTCAATCATTTCCTTTGCTGCAGTTAAATTTAAGTCTTCAAAATTATATAAATGACTGTAAGTAGCCATCTTAGAGATTAAAGAGAGAAAAACTTTATAATTCACTCACCTGTTATATTTTTTAAAGTTTAAGATGCAGTTATTAAAATGTATATGTTCAGTAAAAATTTAAAAAAATAAAAAAAAAAATTTTTTTAAATTAAATTTTTTTTTTTTTTTTTTTAAGCCAGGGGTGAAGATAATGAGTGAAATGTACTCTTATCTGGATAGTGAATATAAGTATTACATTTTTTTGTATATTACTACAGACATTTCCACAGCAAGGTATTCTTGACATATCAAAAGATTCAGAAACTATTACCAACTCATGGCGGTGGGGGGGCTATATAAAAAAAATCTTATATGTAATTCAATTTGATATTAATATTTTTGTTAACTGAATTTGAATTAAATTTTAATAACACTTGATATGGACTTGAATACAATGCTTTACAATCAGTCTGGTTTTAGAAAAAAAGTTGCAAACTTTCAATCATTAAGATGAAACTGAACTACAGGTTCAATTTCAGATCCATGAGTATCTGATTAAAAACTAGATATAGCATGAACCCCAAAAATTCAATCTATACATTAATTGTTAGCTTCCCATCTTTGAGTAATTGAAATTTGATACTAACTGTACTTCATATGATAAAGATATTTTCAATACGTTTATAATTCTTCATAAATATTTTGCTAATGTATTAAACCATAACATACCTATAGAGCATTTCTAATAAATAGTGTTCACTTTGAAAAAAAAAAGAAATCTCAAAGCGAACACTGACTTTATAAAACATTCACACACACACACACACACACAATTATGCATTGATTTATCGAAGAATTGTTCAAAAAGAAACTAAAAGCAGGCTCTAAGCAGGAAGACAGTTTCAAAAGAATGCAAAATGAAAGTGAAGAAGTCAACAGAAAAACGTTTGCTACAAGAAATCGATAGAGGGTTTTTATTGATATGAGAAAGTGAATGAATAGAACAACATGTCAATCAGTCTAAGTTTATTTCATGCCTAGAGGTTAGAGAATCACTTTCATTGTACATTTCTATTTTTTCGTCTAGGTATTTCAAGAAGTTTTTTGCACACGGTCATATCAAATGCAATTTTTAAACTGACCTATTTGCCCCTAGATGTGCTACCACACTGGATCAGAATGGACCTGGAAGTAATGGCAATGAAGGGGTAGTCCACACTCCCAAAATCTCCAGAACTGGGCCTCACCTTCAGACGCACTTTAGTTGGTTTGGTTGGGTTTTATGGCATATCAACCATTGTCAGTTATTTAGTGCCAAATTCTCTAATATATGATTTGTAAACATTTTTAAATGAGCCTCAGGTCTTTTTTGCATACAATAAAATGGTTTCAAATATTACAATATAACAGTCCCAATTTAACATCAATCATTTGTTTCCATACAGTTTGCTCTATTTGACCTGTGGATGGGACCCTATCAGGTGCTAGCACTCTGACCCATAGTGGACCTAGGAGCAATGGCAATGAAAGGGTACTCGCCATTCCCCAAGGCTGAAGCCTCACTATCAGATAGTTTTACATCATATCCAGTCAGAGGGATGGGTCTTACCCTTCAGCGGAGATGCAGTCAGTGTATTCTACAGCTCCAGCTGACTGGGATAAGATGCACTTTAGCGTCATACCCAGAACACCGACTTTTTTTTTTTGGAGGGGGGGAGGGGTTTCTGCAGAAGACACAATAAGCTTGCATATCTTAGGGATTTGATGACTATTCAAAACATTTCAAAAGCAATTTCAGGTCTCATAATTCAACATTTTCCTTTCAATTGAATTTTCACCGTATCAGATGTTCCAATGTTTCAGCCTTGCTGCAGTTTCTTGTTATTCTGCACTGATCCTTCTGTCCAAATCACATCTGGCACAGACTTGTTTGTTCTCATTTTTCCTGTGCAAGAATAAGCAATTATTCGGCATCTGTCTTGTTATGAAGCGCAATGGATATTATTGTAGGGAATAGACACAGAAACAAGAGTTCAAAATCCTAGACAATGTTATTTGCATGTCACAGTAACAAGACCACTGACAAAAGTATACATACAATTATTCTCCCTCCAGCTATGAGTAAATAGTAGGGCAGACTGGGGTCTTTAACCTTGCTATGGCAACTAGTCTGAGGGAAGGAAAACTAAATTGAAACCATGTGGCTTCAGACATCAATCCTCAAAAAATTCCACACAATGTATGGAGCCAGTTTAACCCATATCAAGTGAAAGTCATTCTCTCGCACACACTGCTTATTTAAAAAGGCTCTTAAATCTTGTTGGTTGTCTTTTGACTTAACCTTCCTTTTCTTTATCAAAGTGATCTTTCATGCTCAGTAATTTGGAAGATTTTAACATATTGATATGTTAACATATCAATATTGCCAAAGAAATTTTTTTTAAAAAAAGTGACTAATACCATATATAAAGGAATTATATATCAAATTGAATTACCATGTATTTGTTCTGTTACAAAAAACCCCCCCCCCACACACACACACACACACACACACAAGCAGCAGTCACATAGTGATATTATCAACAAACCCACAGAACCTTGCTTTACACTTGCTGGGCATGTTTGAATATCTCCTTCCTCTCACTTGTATCAGTGTGACACTTTCAGCAAACAAATTTAGTGACAACAACTTTTTGTATAGATCTATCTACGTAAACAGATCAGTCACAAACCTGGTTCGATTTGGTTTCTTTGTTTAATGGCATATCCGCCTTTGTGGGTTATTTAATGCCAAATCTATCTTTATAGAAGGACAGTACTTGTACTATTTAACATTTCCCCACCCCCGCATAACTGGCAGAAATAACAGGGTTCATACCTTTCCTGAGGGTATTAGAAAATTAACGTAATAGAGCAAATAGAGTTTTAAGTTGCTTTCTTTTAGGCCCAAATCCAGACACTAACCAATATGCCACAGGGTACCTCCCACACAAACCTGGTCCCACTTCATAATATTGAGAAAAAAAAAAAAAAAAAAATCTAAAATCACTACAAGGCATAATTAACAGTTTGTATGTTAGTTTTTCTTAATACACATGAAGTTTCTTGTAACATTAAAACCTAGTCTTATGAAGTAATGAAAAATTGCTAGGTTAATATTGTTTTTGTCAGTTTCAAATGTTAATGATAAAATAACTTACAAATTTTTCTGTTTAAAAACAGTTATAACAATGAGTCAAAGAGGTAACACACATTATATAACACACACACACACACACACACACACACACACACACACAAAGTAATCTACAAAGAATGTACTACAACTTGCTATTATTTTTAATATTATATGATCTTATTACTGGAAGAAATATTGTTTGAATTGCAAAAAGTAATGTTACCAAGTTTCTTCACTTAAAAGTAAATCAAATGCAAAAAGATTTTAAGAAGTTTTATTGAACTTGATACTACATTTAGTTCAGCATTAACATGAAAATGTAGAGAACTGGATATTTCCCCAATGTAAATTATCTAAAGGATATATACAACACAAACAACTCAAGCAAGAACCAAAAGCTGAAATATCAGTTTATTTAGTTCATGACAACCTGCTACATAAAAATTTTTTTTTTTTTTTTTTTTTAAATAATGTAGCATGTATTTATAATTGAAAAGGGGGGGCAACTGATAAAAACTCATTGAAAGAGCAAGTTTTCTCAATTTTAGCAAATTTCTTTCTGGTATTTTGGGGGAATTAAAATTATTCAAAGGAATTAATAGTTGATAGAAAGTCCATTTTATCTATTACAAAAATTCCCATTTTTGCACGTATGTAGCCACAACCCAACAAGAACAGCACATTATAGTGATATTTTTTATTAGAGAGATACATTTAAAATGCTCTAAGGAAATAAATGTTCAATACAATTTACAACTAAATCTCGTGTGGTTTGCAGTCACACTGATCAATTTTGAACCCTGCAATTGCTATAACTATGAAATTCAAATTAGAATCCATCATTCAATGAAATTATATATTTCAAATACTTAAATTAGTTTGGTTTTTAAATTTATATATCAATATGACCGTAATTGAGGGCGACCAGAAGGCTGCCTTTTCCATAGCTACTACACCGAGGTGTAGTAGAGGGCGCTACTCCTTTCCCTGGATTGCTCCACCTTATCCTTGATCCGTACCTTATATTGCTGAGTATTAAGCAAGGAGGTATCAAGTACCATTTTTAAAGTCTTTGGCATGACATGAACTGGGATTGAAAGCAGGTCTCCCAGACCATTGGTGAACACTCTACCCAATAGACCAATGAGCCGGGTCTATATATCAATACACTTGTTTGTAACGACAAACCTATCATTAGTATCACACTTTCAATTATAAATATGGTGTTGGTCGTTTTTGTTAGAATAGATGATTTGAGAAGAGAGAGAAGAGAGAGAGAGAGAGAGAGAGATCTTAAATACATTAGCATGAAGAAAAGGAGTGGGGAGAGGAAAGAAGGAAAAAGGACTGAAAAGAAAACATTGAAATTGCTAATATATATGAAAATAGAATCAAAAAGTTATTTGTTTTTTTTGTTCTGATTTAACTAAAAGATTACAATATATATATATATATATATATATATATATATATATATATATATATATATATATATATATTATATATATATATATATGCAAAATGTTGACTGATCTTAACAGCATGTCAACCTGTCTATGGTTATTTTAAGTTTCAAGGTAAGGGAATTACAAATACTTTTTAAATAGAACTGTTTGACCCATAGATCGGTCCCTAACAGGTACTACCACTCTAAGTCAGTGGACCTAGGAGTAATTGCAACAAAGTAGCACTCAGATATCCAGAACTGGAGCCTTACCATTAGATGCAGTTTAAGGTCATACCCAGGACACTCCTTTTTTTTTTGGGGGGGGGTCCCTTACCCCAACTACAGGG
The DNA here is from genome assembly GCA_963585895.1 of Sepioteuthis lessoniana. Taxonomy (NCBI): domain Eukaryota; kingdom Metazoa; phylum Mollusca; class Cephalopoda; order Myopsida; family Loliginidae; genus Sepioteuthis; species Sepioteuthis lessoniana. Next base: position 95,612,512 of record OY757923.1, on the reverse strand, counting down.
AATATAGTATATTCTAAACCCCACTGAGATGGTTACTAATTCTTTAGTTTCAGTCTTCTGTCACTTATACAATTAACAAAATACAAAATTAAGAATTCAAAACAAGCTAAAAAGATAGATAAGCTATTTATCTACTCGAGTAGCTGATAAGATCTTTAACGTTTTGAAATTAGAATTGTTTATTATCAAGACAACCTACCAGACTTTATAAAATATAAAACACAAATAAGTATCTATTTAGGTTTGGTAGAAAGTGTATTTTATGTTTTTAAATAAAATATCACTCAATAAGTCCCGGGCCTGACATATAGATGGAGCCACTAATAAAAAATCCATGATTTTTATGAATTACTAACCTTCAAATGGCATGTGTCAAAATTTGAGCCAATCAGATTATTAGTTTACAAATTACAGTTATTTAAGTGAAGCTACTGTTGCACATTTTCAAAACAATGCAAAAATCTGAATTTCATTGTGTTGATAAAGCATTGCCTTCTGATGGGAAAAATACTGTTCGAGCAAAGCAATGACTTGATAAGTGTCATTCGGACTCAGCTCCATTGGAAACAATGATTACGAGGTGGCACGCTAACTTTAAACACTGTCATACAGACACAAATGATGCTGAACACTCAGATCACCCAAATTTGGCAGTTGTCCTGGAAAACACCAAAAAAATCCAAACTCATTTTGGCCAATGATAAATTGAAGTTGTGCAAGACAGCAGAGGAGTTGAAGATTTCAGAATGCAGTGTATTCACCATTTTGTATGAACATTTGTCAATGAGAAAGCAGAGTTCAAAGTAGGTGCTGCGTTTATTCACAGTCAATCAAAAACAACACGTCAACAATTCAGAGTATTGTTTCAACACAACAAAAAAAGTTTTTGCATAAATATGTGATAATGGATGAAACATGAATCAACCACTTCATTCAAATTGGCAGTCAGTTGTGTGGGTAGCAGCAGGTGAAAACCGTCCAAAGCAACCAAAGATGCAAACATCAGCAGGCAAGGTTTTGACCTCCGTATTTTGGGATGTGCAATTTTTTTTTTCTTTGATTACTTTGGGAAAGGAAGAACCATCAATAGCAAGTATTATATAGCATTATTGGTGAAGGAAGAAATTACCAAAAAAAGGCCACAAATGAAGAAAAAAGTGCTCTTTCACCAAGACAATGCACAACTCGATCACAACAATGGCAAAACTACCCAAATTGCACTTGGAATTGCTTCTGTACCCACCCTATTCTCCAGATCTGGCCCCCAGCGATTACTATCTATTTGCAGACCTCAAAAGAATGCTCCAGGGAAAGATTTGGCACCAATGAAGAAGTGATATCAGAAACTGTGGCGTATTTTGAGGCCAAAGACAAATCGTTCTTAAAAAAAAAAACGCTTTGAATTGTTAGAGAAGCATTGGAATTGGCATATCACCCTAGATAGAGACTATGTTGATAAATAAAGTCAAATTTTGCCTAAAAGTTGTTTTATTAGTTTGGCCTGGAACTTATTGAGTGATGTGTTTTTATATATATGAAAAAAAATTTAAAAACAAGTAACCATTATGCTTTGTACTTTTTTTCAGATTAACTTCCTCTATAAATAAAATAAAAATGTCTAATTGTACACAACCAGAACAAGTTGTCTCAATTTTTTAATGACATATCAACCTTCATGGGTTATCAATGCCAAAGCCATCCTTGTAGAACAGAAGTGATACTTTTTTAAGTTAAAAGATGAGGAATAAGAGAATTCATATCTCCCCCCCCCCCCAGAATATTAATCCAAAAATAAACATAACAGCCAAAACTGGAGTCTGAACGAACTCACTTCAAGAATGCAGTACAGCATTTGAACCATCATGCCACAAAAATGCTTTACAAATGGTTTTAATTTTCTTTTTAAGCCACAAAAATTCCTATGGATTGATTTTAACAGCATGTCAATCAGTATGGGGTTATTTTATGCCTAGAGCTTATTAAAAAAAACAAACAAAAAAAACCCCACTTATTTACATTTTCGTGTGGTTGCTTAAGAATTTTTTTTTTAACATTGTCAATTGAATACAAATAATTTTAAACAGATCTATTTAACCTATTGTCACGTGATGGCTCACGGAGACGAGGAGGTGGGAATGATACTCCCCCCCCCGTTGAACTAACATTATCTAGGAGTCAAAAAGTGACCGTTAGGAGAGAATGTGGGTCACGCAGATGTTCGCACCTAAGTGACCTTGGGTCGCCGGACATCGGAAGGGGAAAGAGAAAATGAAGCCAAATGATTGGCGGGGACCCCAAACGGAAGTGGGGTTCCCTTCCCCTCAGCGGAAGTAAATACAAAAAAAGGAGTTTTTGAGCAAGTCTCGTGGCAGACGGACGATAGCCATTTTACTCCGGGCTAAAGACAAAAGACTAACTGAGACATGAAGGACTCCAAAATCCTTCAAGCCAGTACTAAAAACAGAACAAAGTCTATTAGCCCGTGAAAAAAAGAAAAATTCTCCAGTGGAACCCCGTCAAAAAAATAAGATAAGTAACTTTGGGACATTTCTCCTTTACACACAAATTTTGTTTACCACTCTCTCTCTCAATTTGAAAAAGGATAAAAGCCAGGAAAAGACATTTATATTCATGGACTATCCTATTATATGTTTTTGACACTTTGAACGTATATATATATATATATATATATATATATATATATATGGTTTAACCCCCCTTTTTGTAAACTAGCCAATATAGATGTAGGTAAATATTTTTTGAGACTGATAGATAAACATTTTAAACAAGATAATATATTGCATAAAATATTTAATAGGAAAACCTTGAAAATAAGTTATTCTTGCACTAATAATATTTCTCAAATAATAAATAGCCATAATAATAAATTAATTAATAAATTTCATAACCAAGTAAATAATAATAACATTAATAGTAAAAAAATAGAATGTAATTGTAAATCTCAAAGTGATTGTCCAATGAATGGTTTGTGTAGTTTAGATAATGTAGTATACCAAGCTATTATTTATCCAAAAGAGGACATAAGTGATAAGAAATATTATATTGGCGTTTCTTCTACTAATTTCAAGATTAGATATGGAAATCATAAATATTCCTTTTCCCATGAGCATCAAAAAAATCAAACTGCTCTATCAAAACATTATTGGGGATTAAAAAATAAAGGGTTAACCCCTGACATTCAATGGTCCATATTGAAAAGATCTAGTACCCCAAAATCTTTCGATAGTAGGTGCAATCTATGTCTTGAAGAAAAGATCCACATTTTGCTTTTTCCTGAGCCAAAAATTTTACTAAATAAGAGAAATGAACTAATAGCCAGGTGTAGACATAGGGCCAAATTTAAACTATAAATAATTAAGTAAAAAAATTTTTTTATAAAGCATAAATTTATTTGAGAATGAGGTTTAATTTTGAGAATAATTATAATAAATTATTAGATAGAAAATTATGAAATAGCATATAATATATATGTACTAAGCATAAAAAATGTGACTGATATTTTGAAATTTTAAAATATTTAAGTAAATTAAATATTTGTTTTAATATATCTATTACTGCATCTTTACGTGAGATTATTAATTAAAATTTAAATCTAATTAGAAATATCTGTAATTTGAGTCTATAGAAAAAATTTTTTTAAAAAAATTGTTTTAAAATAAATGTACTACATTGCCAACCGTAAATTTAAATTTAAAACGGAAGTGGGCTCAATGAAGAGATAACTCTTCACCCCTCTTCTATCCCCTCTCACTTTTCTATCCCCTCCCACTCTCATGTGTCTACTCCAGTTTTTTTATCTAATTGATCTGATGAAGTCCTGTTAATTTTTTTTCGTGTTTTTGAAAATTTCAAAAATGCGTAACAGGATTGAAATAAATTTATAATCCTTTGTGATTGGTTTCGTTGTTTTTTCTTAATGAAAATATTGCTCTGTATAATTGATACATTGAGCTCTTTACCAGGAAGATCTAAATATTCACGAATATTTTCTTGTCCTGATGGAATTACTCCTAACTCCGGTTTAACTGGACTAAGTATTCTATATATATATATATATATATATATATATATATATATATATATATATATATATATATATAACCGTAGTAAAGAACCTATGTATTTTCTTTTTACCATGTGGTCTATGTTATTATTTCATGCTTTCCTTTCAGCTTCTATTCGCCTTATATTATCTTGCTTAGAACTGTCCTATTAATTCCTAAAGTATCACACGGGAAACCGGAGTTGCCGACTACTACAACAACATTAATATTATTACAACTAAGACCTATAGGCCCGTATTCTTCTATTATCTAAGGGAAAGAAGTTTAGCGGCCTGGTGGGTGTGTGATAGTGTGAAATTTTGGACCCCTTTGCCAACGGTGGCCAGTCTGGCCCTAAAATATTCCCTCACGTAATATGCCAGTTCTTATCTGCCTGAGAAAAGAACTCTGAACAGGACTTATTTCTGTAGGGGATCAAGTGCCAACCTGCCCCATCTTCACACGTGCGAAAATAAAGTCCCATTTAGGGATTTTAGTCAATTTGCCGTCACACTATAGATTGGATACTAACAGGTATAGGTTATCTCAATATACATGGTGCAGTCAATAAGTTTCCAGACTTTTTTGTACAGGCCTTTAAAACTGTTGTAGACTCTTGAAAATTCAGTATCTTATTGCTATACATCTTATGAGACAACTGACCAATTTTTATGATTTCAGGTTTAAATTGCTACAGCAGGAATTGGAATACACCCTACTAAAGCCTGATTATCACAGCTGATGAATTTCAAAAATGTAATCTGGACGCGAGGACACTTTAGAAGAACGATATGCAATAAAATTCTGTTTTAAACTTAGAAAAAAATCCCACAGAAATGTATGGAATGCTTCAGACTGCTTTTCGACCATCTTGCATGAATCAAGCAGTAGTTTTTGAGTGGCATAAGAGATTCAAGGAAGACAGGGAGTCTGTGAGGGATGATAAGGTGGGAGGAGTAAGGAAGTCAATAGACCAGAGTTGATTGGCTAAACAGTTACGGTTACTATGTTGAGGTTTTAAAGGGAGCTCAGGAAGAGATTCCGTCGGAAGAGGCCAGCACTCTTCAAATCAGGTCAGTGGCATTTCCACCAGGACAATGCACCAGTCCACAACTCCATCTTTGTCACAGACTATTTGACCAAGATAAGCATCAAGACAGTTCCTCACCCTCCCTACAGTCCATACCTTGCTCCCTGTGACTTTGGTTATTCCCCAAGCTCAAGGAAAACCTTAGAGGCTATTGTTATGAGACAATTGAGGAGATGAAAGAGGCTGTGACAAAGGTCATTGACACGCTCACACAATAGGACTTCCATGGGGCCTTCCAGAAATTGTTGGAATGGTACAAGTGCATTGCAGCCGGAGGAGATTACTTTGAAGGGGACTAGAGTTTCATGTGTGTGCTATCAATAAAAGTGCCAATATGAAAAAAGTCTGGAAACTTATTTAATCATCCTTGTACATGGGACCCATGTGACTTCTAATAACTCGACTAATAATAATGTTGTGTTCTTTTTGGTTAAGATTTGAAAATAGTGAACTATAACTATTAATCCTCGATCACAATACCTTGGACAAGAAAGGAAAAAATATTTTGTGTCGCTACTTATGTAGAGAAATTATATATTATATAATAAATATATTATTATAAGAGAAATTATATATTATAAATTGAATTACCATGACCAGAAAATCCAACAGACACTGAGTGCAACATACAGAACTACTGGACAGCTGTTTTAACCTTATTAGGTCTCATCAGCAGCAGCATATGCAATGATCTACCCCACTGGAGATTGAACCAGCAATCACAGAATGCAGAGCTGAAACTACCATTGAGCAACTGGTCCACATTGCACACAAGCCATGCCAAATCAATTTGTCATGGTAAAATGTGCTGCCAATTAACCTGATTTATCTTGTCACATTTGTACACTTACAGAGGACACGGTCACTTCCAGGGCAACATCTTCCCAAGAGGATTGGAGATACGCATAACCTCATGGGCAATCCGTGTAATCATAACCTTATAACTAGTTAATTTGGCATTGCCTGTGAGTGATGTGAACCAGCAGCTCAGTGGTAGAGTTTGCATTCTGTGGTTGCTGGTTTGATCTCCAATGGGAGAGATAATGGTATACACTGCTGATGAGACCTAATAAGGTCAAAACAGCTATCCAGTGGTTTTGTATGTCACACACAATGCCAGCCAGATTTTCTAGTCATGGTAATTAAAAAAAAAAAAAAAAAAAAAAAAGACATTAATTTGATGTCTTGCTCAAAGGATGCATTTTTTACAGGACATCTTCCAAATGATGGCCATTGTGTTTATCATAGTAATAAATGATTATCATTAATAGGTTGCATCTATTTTGAGACACTGTGTACTACCACTCCAGGTCAATGAGTTTGGGAATAATGGCAACAAAGGGGGTAACTCCATACTTCCCAGAGCTGGAACCTCACCATTAGATGCAGTTTAATGTCCTAACTGGGACACTTCTCTTCATAGAGGAGGTTTTACCCCCCACCCCCAAGGGTGGGAGAATACAGTCGTCATATTTCAAGTCTCACCAACAAGGTAGTAAGTTAATTGTTAATAAGGCTTAAAGCCCAAATATTTATACTATGTACAGGATAAACAATGCAATAAAATTCGTGTTAGATTATTGGATATTAATAAATAAAACCCCCAACTATAATGGCTCATTTTGTGACTTGGCCAGAGGAACTTTACAACTGAAAATGCCAAATTGTTTGAAAGATAGGATAGGAGAGCCAAGTAATCTATACAGTTTTTTTGTTGTTTTTTTTCTCCTAAACAAGCCAATGTCAACCAACACCACCCACCAAGTCTTGATACTTTTTCTTTTTTAAAGTTTTTGGCACAACATGAGAGAGTGCACAGACAGCACCCTCCCATAATAGTTATCATAGGAATGAGACTGTTTACATTTCACAAAACACTAATTCCCTTGGGGAAAGAAGTCAATCCAATTATTCTCTCCCTTCAACTATGAGTAAAATAACAAGGCAGATTGGGCTCTAACATTGGTATGGTAACCAATCTATGAAAAGAAAAACTAAATTCAAACCAGCTGTACTCTAAAAATGACTTTAAAAATTGACCTTGTATGCTCATGAAGGGATTAGGTAAATATATAAAGTATCCTCCATAGTCACCAAACTTAGCAACATATGACTTTCTTGCCTCCAAAACTGAAAATTCACCTCAAGAATGAGATTTAAGAATTTGGATAACAGACAAAAAAAGTTTTATACTTATCAAAAGAGTTTAGGAGGTACTTTATTACCAATAGAAAACTTTCACAAAAGTGTTGAATGTTAAGGTTATTTTGAAGAAAATTAACATTTCATTTATTGTTAAACATCTGTCTTGATAAATACAGCTTTAGTCTCAATACTTTTTTCAACACACCTCATAGACATGAAAAATATATACAGATTTTCATATCATTAGCTAAAATACACACAATCTAGATAGAGCACTAGTTATTAGCTGAATAGGTAACGCACTATTGCCCACATCAAACTCTATACCATAAGAGATCAATTTTGTTAATATTCTAGCAATCAAATAAAGCCATGAAAAATAGCTTTGAACCTATTTCAAAAGGAACTGAAAGAAATGCAATTCCAAGTGTCAATCAGGATTGGTGACTTAAGAACTACTATACCATGTTCAATTCAATTCAAAGGACAAGAACTTAAATTATTTTGTCTAAAATTCTTGCTCAAGATTTATCTAAATTTAATTTTCACCATGAAAATACAAAATACAAGGTGCATATGATAAGTTTCCAGAATTTTTGTACAGCCATTTAAAATTGTTGTAGACTCTTGAAAATTCAATATGTTATTGCTATACATCTTATGAGACGACTGACCAATTTTTATGATTTATAGTTTAAATTAACAGCTACAGCAGCAATTGGAATACACCCTACTAAAACCTGATTATCACAGCTGGTGAATTTCAAAAATGTAATCTGGACGTGAGAACGATATGCAATAAAATTCCGTTTTAAACATGGAAAAAATGCCACAGAAACATATGGAATGCTTCAGACTGCTTTTCGATCATCTTGCATGAATCAAGCAGCAGTTTTTGAGCGGCATAAGAGATTCAAGGAAGGCATGGAGTCCGTGAGGGATGATGAGGTGGGGGGAGTAAGGAAGTCAATACACCAGAGCTGATTGGCCAAAGGGTTAGGGATACTATGCTGAGGTTTTAAGGGAGTTCAGGAAGAGATTCTGTCGGAAGAGGCCAGCACTCTTCAAGTCAGGTCAGTGGCCTTTCCACCAGGACAATGCACCAGTCCACAACTCCATCCTTGTCACAGACTATTTGACCAAGATGGGCATCAAGACACTTCCTCACCCTCCCGATAGTCCAGACCTTGTTCCCTGTGACTTTTGCTTATTCCCTAAGCTCAGAGACTGTTGTCATGAGACAATTGAGGAGATGAAAGAGGCTGTGACGAAGGTCATTGACACACTCACACAATAGGACTTCCATGGGGCCGTCCAGCAGTTGTTGGAACAGTCCAACATGTGCATTGCAGCCGGAGGAGATTACTTCGAAGGGGACTACAGTTTCATGTGTGTACTATCAATAAAAGTGGCCATGCGAAAAAAAAAGTCTGGAAACTTATCGTACGCACCTCATATATCTAAAGAACATGCTAATGAATAATCACCCTTGTTAAATAGACGGAGGTGCCCTGTGGTGCAATAGTTATTGTCATAGGAAATGGACACGGCGACACGAGTTCAAATCCTGGATGAGACTGCATTTCACATAGCACTAATACCCTTGGAAAAAGGTATGAATCCAATTATTCTCCCTCCAGCTATGGGTAAATAGTACAGACTGGGTTCTTCAGGCTTGGTGAGGCAACTAGTCCATGAGAAGGAACTTGAATTCAAACCTGTTAAACTCCGCTTAAAAATTGACCTAGTGTCATATCCTGCCTGAGCGGAGGGGTTGGTAAATATGGTTAGATAGATGGACTAGGTTTTCATAAGCTGATCTACTCAAAATTACTTATACCACAAGTATGTATCTACCTGAGCATCCCAAGACAGGCAGGACGTGACATGGTCAAGTTTTAAGCAGAATAAAGCTGGTTTGAATTCAGAGTTTTCCTTCTCCTAGATTGGTGGCCTAACCAAGGCTAAAGAACCCAGTCTGTCCATTGCTGGGGGAAGGGATAAATGGATTTATGCCTTTCCCAAAAGCATTTGCACAAAGTGATATACAAACAGTCTTATCCAGGATTTGAACTCGTATCCCTCAATTCCTTTTCCAACAATAACCGTTAGTCTAAGTGTGTGCCTTCATTATACAACAAAGTAAAACAAGAATGAACATTTTGTAGAGTGTCGTTTACTGGAGGGTGTCACCCGCAGGCACACGAGTTGCTCAAATACTTTTTTTTTTTTAACATGTTAAGCAAAGAATTCTTTGGATTATTTTTAAGGTTGGATCAAAAGTTGGTGTTTTTTGTTTTGTTTGGTTTTTTTTACTACATGCATAGAACTTTCTTCTCTTTTCTCTGGTGATAAAGAAAGACAGCAACAAGGGGAATGCTCAATAATTTGAGGAATTCAGATCAAATTTAAGAAAATCTATCTCCTACTATGTTAACTAATTCAATAGAAAAGAAAAGAAAAAAAAAAGATGTATTGACTCAGAATGCAGAAATATAAATATACTATAAGATGATGATACACCATCCTTTACCAGTAGAAAAAGTGTATTTATAAAGGGTAGAACTCATCAATTACAATTATCAATTTACAAGTATCATAAAAAGGTCAGAGCAATGTTTTAAAAGATTTTCTATTAAGATAGAAAGACATGACAGATCATATGATCAAAGTTAAATTGAATTAGATTATTAATAAAAAAAAAAAAAAAAAAAAAAAAAAAAAAACCTTTAAAACAACTACTGTACACACTGAATATGAAAAACTTTTTTCCTTCCTGTTAAGCTAGGAAGTGGTTAAAATACTAAAAATAAAATCGCTATTAGCAAGGGAATAATATAATAGCTCTACACCAAGGTGTAGGAGAGGGCGCTACTCCTTTCCCTGGATTGCTTCACTATACCCTCGATACAATACGTACCTTATACTGCTGAGAGTTAAGCAAGGAGGTATCAAGTACCATTTTTAAAGACTTTGGTATGATGCGACCTGGGATTGAACCCAGGTCTCCCAGACCATTAGCAAACACTTTACTCACTGGGCCAATGAGCCGGTATATATATATATATATATATATAAAAAATACACAACTTAAAAGTATCAAATCTAGCAATTTAAGATTTTGTTACAACTGCTTTCAATAAAAGTGCTTTGATTAGTTTAAACTAAATTTAAAAACAAAATTACATTTACCATCATACCAAACTTAATCGAACAAGTTTACCAATTAAAAGTCTAAGTATTCAAAAGTATGAAAAACAGATATTAATTAAAACTTCATTGAAGATTCTTCATAATAAAAAAAAATTGTTTTAGGTTTATAAAAAAAAAAAAAAAAATTTGTGTTTTACTATCATTATTTGTATATAAGACGCACTATTTTTCCAGACATTTTAGCCTAAATGCGTATTATACACGAGAAGTATATAATTAACTTTCTTCTGGACACATGCCTGACCATATTGGGAACGGGATGACTAATAGTTATATCGACTGGAATGTGTTTGTTTATAATTTTGTTTCTCTTAATCTGAACTTATTTTCACTACAAGCTCGTTACATTTTTGTGTGAACTTGTGTTTGCTCTAAATATAGTGTAAACAGTGTTTTAAGATAATGTAAGCTATATAAATCCTTATTTTTGGCTTATGAAGTTGAACAAAATGCTACGTTTAGGTTAAATTTGGCAGCTCCAAATTCTAAAAAGTCAGCGTGTTAATTACACACAATTTCTTTTTCAAGTCTTTCGTAGTTCAAAGTTAGGGCTATGTGTAATACAAATAATTACGGTAAACCTTTTTTATATCGAATTTTTACATTTCTGGGTTTTAATGAATGCTGCCACCCCCCACATACAAAATGTCTGAAACTTTTCTCTAAACTGAAAGAGAAACCAACAATCTATCCCAGAATTTACAGTTTAAATTCATACATTTATTAACGCCTGTATTCCATGACACAGCTTATACTTTGAAATATACTTTGAAATATTTGACAAAAATGTGTTCTAAAATTAGGGGTGCGTGTTATACACAAGTAATTTCGGTAATTGGTTAATGAACATTGGTGTTACTTTAAAGGATTATTATTCAATAATAATAATAGCTGCGATGTTTTTGCTGTCATTTCAATTAATGGAATCTATCTTGAAATGAATGTTTATATTTATATATATATATATATATATATATATATATATATATATATATAATTAACTTAAATCGCTAGTCGAAAATCTTCTACTAAAGTTTCACCTTAACGGATCATCAGGAAGTTTCGCCTAAACCATTCTAAGGAGAAATTGCCTTTATTCACCAAAAACCTCCACCTATCCTAAAATTTGCATAAAAAAAAAATAAATAAATAAATAAATAAATAAAAAATAAAAAATAAACCTATAACATTTCCTAATTATATAGTAACCACGCTCTTTTGTGTATACAACTATTCAACACCTCCGATCTTTTGTTTAGCATATTCTTACTTTTACAATCTGCTATTATCAATTTTTCCTCCATACAAAGATTACAGGTTCTATTACCTGCCCTATATTTGCGGCATTTCTTTATTACTTCCCATTTCATTATCGGATCTACTCCCATTTTTTCCTTAATCTCCCACACATAACTAGATAACGCAGTGCTATATCTGTATCTTTCGTGCGAAAAACTTGTTCTATGGTTATAGTACCTAGTTTTAAAATCCCCTTGGGTTGACCCAAAATATATCTTTTTATCTCTCTTATTATTCGAATCAGTATATACCTCTACTTTATACACTACACACTCCTGCTTACACTTTCCCTCGAGAGGACACCTACTCTTATCCCTACAGTTGCATTTGTCAATCACCTTATGCTTCTTTGTACCTAATTTGGCTATATTACTCCTATTTATTATTCCATTAATGTTTGGCATGCAACTGTAACTTAACTTAATACAATTCTTATTAAATATCTTATATAATTGGCTCCCGCTAGGGAAGTTTCTTTTTAATATCTTGAAGAACTCTTTTCCCAAGTTATTAACTACTTCCATGTTGTAAGGGGGATTAAACCATAAGATTTTTCTAGGTCTATTTCTCCTACCTTGTGTTCCAATTCTATCCCTATCCTTATATTCTAAATTAACCCTATATCCGTCATTTTTTAGAGCCTCCTCATATTCCTGCTTAGTTCGTTCAAAAATTTCCCTGTTGGAGGAGTTATTAGATAATCTATGTTCTATTCCTTTAGGTACATGTTTAAAGACCTGTATTGGGTGATTAGATCCCCTGTTTACATAACGCAGATCCTGGTTCCTTTTTCTAAATGGAGATACTGTTCCACTATATAAGTTTAAAGTAATATCAAGATAATCAGTTATTTTTAAATCTGTTGTTACATCCAACCTAAATCCAAAGTCATCAAACAGCTTATACAATTTTTTTCTAATCCCATCACACTTCCTCGGCGTACTTTTATCCACTATAATCAGCCCGTCGTCCCTATACAATCCATGATTATTAGGTTCCATAATCTTATTAATGTTATATAGTAATAGACATCCGACGAGCTCACAAATTTCCGCACCATCATATGCTCCGATCGAAACGTCAAAATTTCCACCCTCCCCTTTTTTTATCCATACACTATCTTCATAATATAACAATGTTTTGCGACAATGCTTAATTATTTCTACCTTATCTAGAGGTATAATCATATATTCTTTAGCTAAATCTAACGCCCTATCCAATGTCTTTTCTGTTATTGAAGGATAAAAATCCTTTATATCATACTTAATAAAGGAGCACCTATTATCCTTCTCATACTCCTCAAACCACTTAATACAATCATTAGTGCTCCTCCACTGGTTGATGCTCAATGCCCTTCTAAGTGATTCACATATTTCTTGTACGATTATCTTACTAATCCTACCTATTTGAGTCTTGGCCGGGTTAATGAGCCTACATTCCGGACTCGTCTTGAAATTACTTTTATGGTCTTTTATAGTAATAAAACAATTCTTGGTATTGTATTTTTCTACCCTATCAACAATACCTAATTTATGCGCTAACATCTTCACTTCCTTATTTAACTCTTTTTCTAGATTAGGTGGTGCCTTCTTATAGTTCTTAACCACCTCTTTAAATATCATTTCCCTATATTTTTCCTTTTCCATCTTATATAAATTGCCCGACTTATCTGACTTTACAAATATTTTTCCGGACTCCTTAAATTTCCTCATGTCCTCATACATTTTTTGTTGAATATTATTGCGCATTTTCCTAAATTTTATCTCCTTAACCATTCCTATCATTTCAGCCTCAAATTTTTCCATCTCTTTGATATGGGGGGGGGGTGTTTCGTGGTTTTTCCATCTCTTTGATATGGTTTTTCGTGGTTTTTTTCGTGGTTTTTCCATCTCTTTGATATGGGGGGGGGTTCGTGGTATATATATATATATATATATATATATATATATATATATATATATATATATATGCACAATTGCTCACTAGAAATACTGATTTTCCTTAAAAGGAAACAAAATACCTTTTAAAGTTAAAGAACGCAGAAAATATTGTTATACATTATCAAATGATTTTTTTTTCCAAAATCTTTGATCACTTGAACTGATTCTGTCATATGTTACAATATTTAATATGAAGTAGAAGCTATAACAATGTAAACTTTGAGAGCCCAGTCCAAAGTTGATAAAATTCTGTTTATGCAGAAATATACTAGTTTAATCAATTTAGATTAAATATCGAAACATTCAAAAATTAGTTAAAGTCACACGCAAAGCTTGTTCAGTTTACAATAACAGATTAAAAAAAAAAAAAGGTGCGTGTCAAAGACAGACTTTGTGTTATGTGATTAATGCTACTGCAATTGTTTGCGTATAACACTCACCCTTAACTTTGAACCAAGAAATTCTAAGGTAAAATAAAAATCCAGACTTCTTAGAATATGTAGTAGCTAAATTTAACACTTGTTAAACTTTTTATTAGTTCAAAACTAAAATAAATTGTTTTAAAACACAAAATTTACTCTGTATTTACAGCAGAAACATGTTCATACGAAAATGCAAGTTTACGGAGAAAATAAGCTTACATAAGTCGAAACAAAATAAACACACAAGTGGATATTTCTCTGCAATGGACTATAGATATAACTTATCTTAACTCATCTTAAATATGAGACATGTGGATAGAAAAAAAAAGTTTATTATATAACTCTTGTAAAATACACACCCCTAACTTTTGAACTGAAAAATCTGAAAGAAATAGCATGTTTAATAAACAAATAACTACAGTATCAACCAGTCAATATCCTCTAAATATCTAGACATACCTATTTGAATAATCCAGGCCTAATTTTATTTTTGAATTGACAATATTCCTCACAAAAGACGATAATAGAGTTAACAACCAAAGTTATTTTTGCTTAGAAAGTTTCTGATTGTATTCTTCACTTTTTTCTTTCTACATTTCAATGTAGCAATATTGGGAGATATATATATCTCACAGAAACATAAGGTATACTACTGGTAATCAGTTTAAAATTCACGTTCAAGTCAATTCAAGTAGACTGAGTTTTATTATAATTATTATTGAATAAAGAAATTCATAACCTACTTTATTTCACACTGTATATTCACTTAAAAAGATGACTTTTCAAAGGGCAACTGAAGAAATTTGTTTTTTAGTGTTTAGTAAGTTGTACATTGATATGAAAATAACCTAATCATTATTATGCAAATTCCATCCTTTCAAGGCCTCACTGCACTCTGGAATACACCCAAAATCATCTCGAGATTAAAATGGTTTTATTAGGTTATAATAAAAGATTTACAGAGGAAACATGCAGGAGATTCTTTTCCATTGAAACAATGAAAGTGTCTAAAAAGATCAAGGATGCAGTAATATATAAACTGATGAACTTATATTATTAAGGTGTTGGTCTTCTATGCGCCCACAAAACCGCTCTTATTCTGATCAGGAATTAATTTTACACGACTTCTAAAGAATCTTATGAGAGGATATTTATTAACGGAGGGTTCTTTAACTGCCCTGAGTTAGTGGTAGAGCTTAAAAATGGTTGGTCTAACATCTGAATAATTCACCCTTAGAATGTCGTACATATACAGGGTGTCCCATAATGATGGGACACCCTGTATATAAAAGAATTACTGAACAGGATCAAATGAGATATCTGTTTACTTAAATTACTAAATATACAAGTTCCAAATTTTAACCCTTAACCCATAGAAACACAGTATTGTTAAATATGATTTCGATATGAAATTTATAAGAATCTAAGAATGGTTAAGATTCTATATAACTATTATTTTCTTTAAATATTGATGAAAAGGTTTTTGGAGCGATTTCGCACAGAAAAGTGATATACTAAATATAGATCAAATTTTGAAGACCTAATTTTTAGACATAATTAGAGTGTCGACCTATATAGGAGCAACAATTTTGAAAGGTTGGTAGAGTTGATAATTCCAAATTCTGTTATATATATATATATATATATATATATATATATATATATATATATGATTTGTAATTAATAGTTTGTAGATAATTTTTTAAACGAACTAGAGCTCATTTATTTGCACACAAATGGTTTCAAATATAGTAAATGATTAAATATTTTTAATTGGCCCATAGATGGGACCCTGATAAGAGTAGATTTGGGAGTAATGGTTATGAAGGGGTACTCCACATTCCCCCTATCTCCAGGACTGGAGCTTTACCATCTGATGCATTTTAGTTTCATTGCAAGAGATGCAGTCTGCATATTCTACAACCCCAACCACCAGGACCGAGTTCTGGAAGGTTGAAATTCAAACAATGGGTAAGACTAAAGAGTAACCTTTGGTTACAAAAATGAATCCCATTAATTAATAATTTTGTGAACATAAAATCAATCAGTGATCACTATATAGAAGATTGGATCATACCAAGATTGTATCCAACCCGTGGTAGAGAAGGGTCGGGTAAGTAAATACATACCCAAGAAACCAGCGTTTATTATTATTACTACTATGGTCAAAGGTTTGATAAAATAAAATTACTATTTTTCAATTCTACAAATCCTTCAAACGAATGGATGCCAAAATAAATTAAAAGGTATATTAAATACGTTATCTAAGAAATGAATTTTAAAACATTATGTATAGCGACTGATGAGAATATTCTGGAAAAAAAATGTCATACAAAAGAGTGAGGTAACAATTATTCAAATTTGCAAAGCATTCTATTTGTGGTCATCCAGTTACAAATGAGACAAAACATTTGGTATCATCTGACTCAAACGTTAAATCTATTACAGACTGAATATAACTCTTGATTTAAAAAGCTAAAATGACTTCTTCCATAATACACATAAATTATTAGGTTCATTCTGTTGACAACTGTTTCCGTATTATCAGAAAATTTAATCTTAAAAGAAAAAAAAAAAAAGGAATCGGGTTTATTTTTTGAAGTTCAAAGAATAAAAAAAAACAGTTGATAGGATAAACATTTGTTGAACTAGTGTGATTATGTGATTATGAAAACAGAACTTGATATGGAGGTAGGTCTGAAAGTAAACAATGGTGTTTATTATTCTTATAAACAGCTATGTCTCTTTACCTCCAAACATTTTTAGAACCTTTCCTAAATATATCAATTATTAAAATTTCTTTTAAATAAAGTTGGGTTTTTTTTTTTAACAATACCATGATTTAAAAAAAAATTTTGAACCAAGTCAAATTACTAAAATAAATGTTTTCATTACATGTGTTATGAATGGTTAGTACATTATGTTGATAAAAAGTTACCTATTTTGGTAAACAGAAACTAAACATTGTTTTCAGAAGCTGAAAATATTAAATAGATTTTTTAAATTCGATAAAAGATTTTTTAAAGAACTGTTAAATAGAATATGAATTTGACATTTTGAGAATGAAGACCGATTGATCATGTACAATAAAAGGGGGGGGGTAGTTTTCAAAACTCACTTAAAAAGATGTACTAATTAGGGTTTAAAATTCAAGGTCAGTAAAATAATCAGATAAATGATAAAAAAAGTCCAAAAACAAAAGGATAAGAGGATAATGTTTTCATTTTGATCTGCTTTTCAATATTTGTAGGTTTGTTCTTTTTTTCATAAAAATACAATTTTAAAAGTGATATACCGTAAAAAGAGCAAAATAATTTTAAGATAAGAAAATTCAGCTTTATATAATAAAAAAAAAAAAAAAAAAAAAAAAAAAAAAAAAATCTAAGTTCAGTAATTTGTTTATTTTTGCAAAAAAAAAATAATCAAGCTTTTTAAAATTTAGTTTCACTTTAGCAAGCAAGAATATTAAAATATTTAAGTTAGGTGGTAAAAAGCTTTGTGTTCGACTAGAAAGGATTTAAGTTTGATTGAAATAATATAATACCTAAGCTTAGTCCCACACAATATTAAACTGGATAAAAAGAGTGTTAAGTCAATCCTTTAAGTGGGAAGGCCTAAGTCTGCCTTGAAAGTCTGCATTATTTGAAATGTTAGCTTATATATGGACTCGAACCAATCAAACCAAAAAACGAAGCAACGATTCAGAGTCAAGTAAAAAAAAACATGCACACGAATTTTTTAGCTATATTTTTTAGTTAAATGTACACAAACCAAAAACAACCATAATTTTTTAAATTCATCCAGATAAATATGTGGAATATTTTAAGAGTAAAAAAAAAAAAAAAAAAAATTAAACAAGTAGTAGACGAAGACAACTAGTATTTTGAAAACAAACGGAAACTGTACAACTGTGAAGTTCAGAAAACGTAAAATCTATTTTAAAATACCTAAAATCTTTTGATCACCATTTTGATCACTCAAGAAAAAAAAAAGGAAATTCTAACCAAAAATAAATTATAAAACCAATTTTGTTTCTTCTTTTATAAAAGTCTTCGTTAAAGTTGGGTTTTTTTTAATTATTCAAAAAATAAAAATTCTAAATTCCATTTTCTTTCCTTTTTTTAATTATAAGATTAAGGCCTTTAAATGAAAAATCTACAATAAAGTATAGAAATAACTAAAAGCTTTAAGAAAAAAAAAAAAAAAAAAAAAAAAAAAAATTAAAAAAGATGAGTAATACCAATCACGAAGCTTAAGAAAACGGGATGGTCAAAGCTTTTTTTTTTTTTGTTCAAAAGGTCATCTAAGGAAGTAAAAAAATTTTAATTGAAAAAGAAAGTTTAAAAAATACACAGAAAAATACATTTTTTGTGCCGTTTACAAGTTTGTTATAGACTTTTCTAGAAAATATTAAAATAAAAGAAAGTTTACCTATACCCCCCAAAGTCAGTGTGGTTTTAAAACTTTTCACGTGTTTTATGGTGTGTTTTTTATGTTAAGAGTCCCAAGTCCATAGTTAATTTAAAATCTGAGAAAATTTACGGGGATATAAAAATTACAATAATTATTTTTCCTTTAATTTCAAAATTTATATAGAAAAGAAAAGAAAACACGACTTGAAAGAAAGAAAAAAAAAATCGGGAAAGCCCGTGTCGTGAGAAAATAATCGTACCGCCAATTTATTTAAGAAAATAATAACTTACTTTGGTAAGGCTTAACAAGACTGTGTTCTCTTTTTAAGTAGTCTTTGGTATTCCAATCGCCTAAAACAGTAGAAAAGACAGAAATTAGCAGAAGGTGCAAGAAGCACCCAACAAACGTGACCAAAGAAGCCATGATACTTTCGGCAACTCGGTGTGATTCGTTCCCAGCATACAATGCTCTTCCGGGCTGACGGATTGCCTTTTTAGTAGCTTTTACATGTCCTTTAATGCTTTGTTTGTATGGTAACACGTCTCATTTAACGCTAGCTATTTTATTCTAATTTTATATACGTAGATATATCAATAAGTCTGTGACCTAATAATAAAAAACGTATTCATTTTACAACACAAATATTTTCACCTTCCCTGCTAATAAATAATGATGCATTTAACCAAAGGCTTCCCCATTAATCACATATGCGAACATTACTCAGTGAAAATTTTAGATCAAAATTCACTAATTTTAATTAATTCAAATTCAGCTAATAACCGTGTCAGGCTACAGATTTATTGATCCTAAATATATACACACACACACACACACACACACACACACACCTATTACAGGGTAGCTTTATTTTTAATTTTTTATATTTATTTGCCTTACCTACCAAGTATAATTTTTTTACAGAAAATAATGGCAAAGGTTTAAGCATTTATATTTTTGTTGTTGTTGTTTGTTTGTTTGTTTGTTTGTTTGTTTGAAATACTTAAATATTTCAAACCCTTAAAATACTTACTTGAATTATATTTATTTTTCCAATGGGCTATTTTTATTATCTGTGTATTCACACAGACACATACATACATACATACATACATACATACATACATATATTCTCTGTCTGTCTGTCTGTCTCTCACACACACCCACATACATATATATATATCATCATCATCATGTCATGCTGCTAGCATGGATTTTCCTGACTCTCTCTTACCATTCGACTTTATCATCTATCACTTCTGGCAAGTCTTCTAGACAACATCCTGTGTCTATACAGAGCTGTTGTAGATAAGTTCTAATAGGTTGTCCAACACTTGCATATCTGTGTGAAGGGGTCTATAGGATAACGTCGCTTATGAGTTCATCCTTACTTCTCTAACAGTGTCCAGTATGTCTTGTTTGTTTTATTTGGAAGGTTTTAGAGATGGGAGGTAGGTGGCCATATAGCTGCTGTTTTGTGAGATATGGATACCAGGATTTGTTCAATATAGCTTGTAGCATTCTTGCACAATTCCTGTCTAGCTTTTTCTTTATACACTTAGTTAGCAGTGTCCTTGTGGTGGCTCCATATAATAGAATTGACATGAAGGCTGCATCCTCCCTTTCTCTAAAAAAGTTAACCTCAGAATTGCCAAGAACTACCAAAGAATAATCCTTACTTCCATAGAGGTTAAAATTTATAATGCTCTACCACTCAACGAAATTGAAGCAGAAATTGAGAAAATTCTTAGGAAGAATCAAAGTGGTTTTTAGAGAAACCGATCCACAACATCATAGATTCTGACAATGTCAAATTTTAGAAGGAGTTTGAGCAAAAAACCTTGAGGCAACTCTCTTATTTGTAGATTTCTCCAAGGCATTTGACTTCATACACAAAGGGAAGATGGAGTAAATACTTCTAGCATATGGTCTCCGCAAAGAAACTGTTATAGCCATAATAATGCTCTATAAAACAGATTAGTAAAAGTTTGCTCACTGGATGGAGACACAGACATTGTTGCTGGTGTTCTGGAAGTGGATACATTAGCCCCATATCTGTTCATAATCTGCCTAGACTACATACTTTGAACACCAATTGATCAAATTAAAGAAAATGGCTTTACACTAAAAAAGGCAAGAAGCAGATGATACTCCGCACAAACTATTACAGATGCAGGCTACACTGATGATATAGCACTTCTGGCAAATACACCTACCCAAGCTGCATAGTCTGGAGCAGGTAGCAGGTGGCATTGGTCTCCATGTCAATGCAGACAAAACAGAGTACATGTATTTTAACCAAAAAGAAGACATCTCCACACTAAATGGTGGTTCTCTGAAACCAGTGGACAAACTCACGTACCTCAGAAACAGCATCTCATCAACTGAAAATGACATCAATATGTGACTAGTAAAGGCATGGACTGTAATCAATAGGTTATTGATCATATGGAAGTCAAACTTATCTGATAATATATATATATTATTAGTATTATTATTAAAAAAACAAATATGCACAACAGCAATTATATTTTAACGAAGTCTTCATCGGATGATGTCCATGATGTCTGGCATGATTTCTTTGAGTAAGACATATGTTCTAAGTAAATACATATGTGTATCTAAGTAAATACACACACACACATATATAAATATATGTATATATATATATATAGAGAGAGAGAGAGAGAATACCTAAAAGATCCAGAAAGTACCTATCTAGGTTTCACCAACTGGTTCTTCAGAATAATTCTGACTAAAGAGTTGGCAAAAACAACATTTTATTGATAAAGTGGCCACTAGAAAGAATAAAAAATTAGCAGGAAAAAGACAAACTCACATTCTATTTGCTAAGGAGTCAGGCTTTTTTATGGCTGCAAGCATTTAGTATTTCAGATCTCTGATTGAGTAATTCATGGGGGTTATTAGCTATAGCTAACTTTTCCTCCATATATATATATATATATATATATCCAAGTTAGGATAGAGTCAGCAGTGCTTAGTGACTGTCAGTTTTTCATCAATATGATCATTAGATCAATGATTTCCGATGCAATCTTAGATAAAAGCTCTATCACTGATATTGAGCACTCTTTATTTATAGATATAACAAACTACATCATGTCTAAAGTCATTTAGCCAATTACATATATTTCAATGAATCAAATTTGGTTAGAAAAGAAGTTATTAAATTTTAAAAGATCAATTTATATATTAAAACAAAACCTGAATCAAATTTTACCTAATATCAATATGTTTTATTGAAGTTATTGGATTTATTTGATGTATTCTAAAAAACTGCAGCCTGAAATTATTAGGCAAAACTAAATAATCACATTTTACTTTAATAAAAAGCCACAGAATCATCAAAATGACAGCCAGTAATCTATTATCCATTGATTTTGTTGAATTTTTTTATTCAGCAGATTCAATTTATGACATGAGAGTTTTAATTGCTTCCCATATCTTCCCATATAATTTCATCTTCACAACTATCTGCAGATTTTCAATCAGATTCAATTCAGAACTTGATAGTTGCCATTCCATTATCTTCTCTCTAGTAAATATTTTATGCTCGAAGAATTCACAGGTCAGCCTAGATTGGTGAGAAGGAATATCGTCATGCATAAATATGCATTTCACATTGAAACTCCAAGACTGGGACTTGTACAAGGCAAAAAAAATCTTGTTCATAGTTAGCACTGTTCAGTTTAACTCCTTCATCAACTTTGAATGATCCAATAATGGTTTAGTCAACAATTCCAGTCCATATCATCAGTCTACTGCCACTTTGTTGCCTTCTTTAAGCTGCAGTCATGTCTGAATGGGATAAAATCTTTCCTTTGGCCCATCCATCAGGTACATCAAATGTCACTCAAGATTCGAGCATGAAAATTAATTTAGAAAAGTCAATTTCCATGTATTTCTTCGACCAATTTTGAAGCTTTAAAATATTTGCTTAAGTGAGAAGAGGTTGTCAAGAAGACATTTTTACTGATTCCAATTCACAAAGTATTCTACACCTTTTATCGTTCTTGACTTCCTCAATTTTCAAACATCTAAGTGCTGGTTAAAAGTGATTGTTTTACTATAAATCATTTTAATTTATGTTCATCTCAAGGAAGCAAATTCTTAAATCTTTTTCCTTTGCTTTGAGTTCTCAACTTAGTGATATTTTCAACAGCTTTCTTTTTTTGTTAAATGATTTCTACAAAGCTTCTTTGATATCTGCAAAGTTGACATTCTTTCACTCAATAACTTTTCTGTTTTTCAGCAGTTGTTAAATTCTTCCCTTTACCCATATTTCAACATATATAATGCACAAAAAGAAAAAAAAAAGTTTTTATTTGATTTGGTTTGGTTTGGTTTCTTTGTTTAATGGCATATCAACCTTTGTAGGTTATTTAATGCCAAATCTATTCTCCTAGAAGAACAGTAGTGGTACTATTTAACCCGTAGCTGGGAGGATAAGGGGGTTCATACTTTTCCCAAGGGTATTTGCCCGAAAGTGAATGTAATAGCGCGACTGGAGTACAAACTTGCGTACTACGATTTCACAGTCCATTGCTTTAACCATTACACCACAAGGACCCCCCCTTATTAGATTTCAGAGGTCTTAAGCTAATATTAGTTTAATCTACATACTAACTTCAGTCTGTCCATTTTCATAAATTCCAAATATCTCAAAAACTAACAATCAAAAATGGCAGAAAATTTAGTTAGATATCTAAGAGTAGAAATAAACAAGTTTAAATATTGGTTCAGAACTTTTTGAGTTATTGAGGTTTATTTGATCTGCCTAATCATTTCAGACAGGCTGTATATTATTAACATTATATATATATATATATATATATATATATATATATATATATATATATATATATATGTATGTATGTATGTATGTATGTGTGTGTGTGTGTGCGTGTGCGCTTTAAAGCTTCTCAATCAATTGCATAATTTAAACAATAAAACTAAATTAACATGTGAAATCTATGTAAAAATGTGATTACACATGATTATTCAAATATAATTCTACTAACAGTATCAAGCAACAGATTTATTGATCCTCTTGGTACTTACATATTGATTGATAATACCTACCGATCACTTTTAAAAATATAGAGCTCAAAACATACTCAAAAATCACTGTGAAACATTGCCAATTTGGGTCAGAATTTTCATCTGAATAAAATGTGTAATAAAGACAGAAATTAAGGGTTTAATCAAAAACCAGTTGAATTGTGTACTACAAAAAACACCAAAGCATTATAAGGACTTATGAAGAAAGAAATTGGTAAAAATTGAAAACGGGATGCAGTTTAGGGTCATACACAGGAAACACATTTTTGCAAGGGTTTTAACTATCTGCAGATGATACAATTAGCATATTTTGGGGATTGAATAATTGATTAAAAAAAAAAAACAATGCCATAAAAAAAATTAAACAAGAATAGAATAAACACAAAATAAAATAAATACAAAAATAGAAATCTCCCAGGAGGCCTCTGATAGGAAGGGCAATCTATGCATGCCTGAAAATATGGGCTTCCAGGCACCAAAAAGGAACTCTTTCTCAGATCCTGATCAACAGCTTGACTGGGAGGACGGCTATTTTACAGGTTCAGGAAAAACATTCCACTCCATGAAATAGTTGTAAACATGGGCATAAAAGTTGAGTTTGAAAGTATCTCTGTCTCATTTCCATCATTCATTCCTTTTCAGCCTGAACAACCAACAAAAGAAGATAAATAAGTGAATGAGGATAAGAAGAAAAAGTAAGTGATTAACTTCATAATCTTTCCAAACACACCTAAACTTCTTATACCCCATACATTCTTGGCCTTGTGAACAGAACTCCTTTAGAAACAGATGAGATTAGTCCAACATTATTAGAATTTTTTCATCCAGAGTTTTTCCCAAATTCTTTCAACACAAATAATTTATATCATGAACAAGAAGTCAGTACTGATAACGTTTAGTTGGCCTTGTTAAATACATAACCATTCTGCCCATGAACATTCATTCATTTGTTTATTGTGGTACAAGAGAAAGACTTTTGTACAATACAAAGCAGATAAAAAAAATTAGTAGTTGTTACTTAAAACCATATAATTTCTTGTAAAAAAAACTGACTTCATTAAATAAACCAACAAAAGTTTACATGCTATAAAACCAAAAAACATTGAGAATTAGGGAGAGCAAAACTCTTTAGTCATTCTTCTACCTCCTTTTTGATTAAATGATTGATTTTAATGACATCTTAATCTGTTTAGGGTTATTTTATGCCCAGTGGTTAGGGAATCGTATTTATTATATGTTCATATTTACATTTTTTGTCTAGTTGTTTCCTTTTTTTTGCATACTCTCTTATCAAATGCAAATAATTTTTAAGCAGATCTATTTAACCTATAGATGAAACTTTAACAGGGATGACCATTCCCGGTCAGAATGGACCAAGAAATAATGTCAATGAAGATGTACTCCACATACCACAGATCTCCAAAACTGGAGCCTTACCATTGGATGTAGTTTAGTGTCATATCAAAGACATCTCTTTTTGCAAGAGGTGGTCTTACCTCGTCCACAGGGGTTTACAGTCAGCAAATTCTAAACTCCACCAATTGAACAATACTTTATTATTTAAGCGCCAGGAAATAAGATGGAATGAATTTAGTAATAAAATCATAATAATAGTGAAAAGTTTTATTTAAAAAGTTCAGAAATAAGGAATTCACAAACTTAAATAGCTTATTTTCAGTGGTTGGTTGGTTGGTTGGTTGGTTGAGTTTTATGACATATCAACACTTGATAGGTACAATTAGTAAATAAATTGCGGGCAACATTTTTAAAGGAGCCATAACTCATTTGTTTGCACATA
Source organism: Sepioteuthis lessoniana (assembly GCA_963585895.1). Classification (NCBI taxonomy): domain Eukaryota; kingdom Metazoa; phylum Mollusca; class Cephalopoda; order Myopsida; family Loliginidae; genus Sepioteuthis; species Sepioteuthis lessoniana. The sequence continues at coordinate 95,587,049 of OY757923.1, read as the reverse complement.
GTTGAATGGTTTTTAGTATTGTTACCTAATACTAATAATTTTATTTCATATTAATCCATTGTTTTCACAAAGTTAAATGATTTCAATGATTGCTATCTAACACAAATAGTTCTGTTTAGAATTAAACATTTGTTTGCACACAGTTGAATAGTTTCAAGTATTGCTATCTAACATTAATAAATCTCAATATTATTTCTTTGAATCCTTTATATATATATTAAGTATATTATATATATATATATATATATATATATATATATATATATATGATTTGTAAATGTATAGTTTGTAGATGATATTTTTAAACGAGTCAGTGCTCATTTGTTTGCACATAGTTAAACGGTTTTAAGTATTTCTATCTAGTGCTACTAATAATTCTATCCAATATTAATCATTTGTTTGCACACAGTTAAATGGTTTCAAGTATTACCAATCATTCTATTCAATACTATTAATTCATTTATGCAGTCAATTGGTTTCATGTATTGCTATGTAATACCAATAATTCAATTTTTTCACACAGCTGAAGGCTTTCAAGTATTGTTATTCAACACTAATAATTCTATTGAACACTACTCATTTGTTTGGACATAGTTAAATGGTTCCAAGTATTGCTATATAGCACTAACAATTCAGCATCCGTTATTTGTTTGCACATAGTTAAATGGTCAAACAGTTCTATTTGACCCATAAGTGGAACTAACCTGTTTACACCAATCATGGCACATGGCAGACTGCTTCCAGTTTGTTTGGAGATCTCAGATGTCCTTAAAAATTCCTGAAAATTAATAAATATTTTGAACAGATATTTGATTTTATTATTTTACAGACAAGAAGGAGTCGAACTAACCAAATTTTTTTTCACTTTGGTTTCTGAGCCCATTTTTTAGAATGGGCAACTGTTGAAAAGAAATTTCTCCCTTTGTATTATAACGGGTCATCACAGAGAGGGCCGAAGTGTATAGAGGGAGAGAGAAAACCATCTTGTTAAGATTACTTATAACAGTCATGAAATAAATATCCTTTTACAGCAAGAGTTAAAGGGTGATACACTCACTCTTTAAGTCTTACTATCCACAAAAAAATAAGCCAAGGCTGGATCTCCCAGTACAGTTTAAAACCTTTCCAGGCATGACTCTAACAACCCCTGAAAGTTTAGTTAGATATCCTTTTAGAGGGAGGGAGATATTAAGTCATAGAGTGTGAGAAACAGATCCCACCTAAAAAGCAGTCTAAGCTGGATCTCCAAGTACACATTAAACCTTTCCAGGCATGACTCTAACAACCACTGAAAGCTTGGATGAAATCAAGCCAAAAATGGCAGAGCTTTAGCTGAATGGATAGATGGACATTTAGTGATTCAGAATCATTCTGTTCATATGTATATATGAATGTATCTATCTACTGGAATATATTCTACCTCTTATCTTTTCAGTACAATTCTTTTATTTCTATTATAATGTTTATTTTCGGTCAACCATTGTTGCTGTTTGCTCCTGTTCTCAGCTCATTGTTATATTGTTTTTTTATTTAAACTTTAGACAACCTAAGTCAGCCATGTTTATCATAGCAATTTCCTTTATTTTTGCCTAGAAGGCATTCTATACAATCGGAAAACTCTCTTATAATACATAATGGTTGGTTTATTGGTTGTTTTTTTAGGGAATATCAATCTATTATCAAGTTATTTAATGCCAAATTCTGTTTTTATATATATATATATGATTTGTTTGTGAATAGTTAGTAACTTGTTTTATTCTTATGACATGCATTTCTTTAAACAAAAAAATAAGAAGTAGTTTTCTTGGTGGTAATAAATCAAACACAGAACAACAGTTAAGTTGTATTTGATAAACAGTGTCTGTCAAAATCCGGTTCACTGATCTTAATTTATTAACTATATATACACACACTGGAATAACACATTTTAATATAACAGAAGATACAGGTTTACCTCCACAACATTTATGAACAAATAGAGCTCATTTGTTTATACACAGTTAAATGGTTTTAAGTATTGCTATCTAACATTATTAATTCTATTTATCAACTATTCCTATGTAATACAAATAATTTGCACGCAGCTATAAGGTTTCAAATAACTGATAATAATAATCCTTTCTAAATGATTAAACAATTCTATTAGATCCATAGATGGGGCCTCGACTAATACTACAACTCCAAGTTAGAGTGGACCTAGGAGTAATGGCAATGGAAAGGTAATCTACATTTCCAAAATCTTCATGAGTGAAGCCTCACCATCAAATGGACTTAAGTGTCATACCCAGGAAACTCATTGAAGGGGTCAGTGTTGCTATTTACTTCTGTTCTCATTTCATTGTTTATCTATTTTTTGCCTGAACTTTAGACAATCTAAAGCAGCCATGTTTATCATAGCAATTTCCTTTATTTTTGGTAGTAATGGTGATGAAGAAGCATTCCACCTTCTCCAAAACACCTCTCTTGGTATACTCTACAGCCTCAGCTAAATGAGCAATTTTATGATATAAGTAAGTAAAAAAGTAAAGTTGGCGAGCTTAGTCAAGGGCGACCCGAAAGCTCCCTTTTTGACAGCTACTACACTGAGGTGTTGGGGAGGGCACTACTCCTTTCCCTGGATTGCTCCACTTTACCCTTGATCCATACCTTATAATGCTGAGTGTTAAGCAAGGAGGCATCAAGTACCATTTTTTGAGTCTTGGGTATGACTTGATCTGGGATTGAACCCAGGTCTCCCAGGCCATTGGTGAACACTCTAACCATCATGTCAATGTCCGGTGTAAGTATTGTAGTGGAAACAATTCATACACAAAGAACTATTCGGTCAAAACAATATTTCTATACTGCAGTTAGTTTACTAAAATAGATATTTCAAACTTATACAATAAATACAGAAATATTAAAGATTGTATCGATAATATCTTTCATTGGAAAAAAATGTATATTTGAAATTTTCAGTTTTTTAATTCCCTTTATTATTTATATTTTTGGAATGGATTGATTTTAACTCATCTGGTGTTATTTTATCCCAAGAGATTAGGAATTGACTGATTGATTTTAATGGCATGTCAACCTGTCTAGAGTTATTTCATACATAGAGGTTAGGGAATGGCATTTATTGTATGTTCATATTCACATTTTTTGTGTGGTTGTTTCTTAACTGTTTTTGCTCACAATTATATGATATCAAATATTGCTAATAAAAGTAATCTGCCCACAGCTGTATGGTTTCAAATATTCCAATCTAATACTAATAATTATATGCTTTCAAGCAATCCTTTTTACTTAATACTAGTCATTTCTCTGCATACAGTTATATGGTTTCAAGTAACTAATAATAATCTGTAGCAGAAAGAAAGAATTTCAAATTATTATTTTGTGCGGGAATCATTTTGCCGTTCAGGATTTTGAATTTATATATTTCGTCCAATGAGAATGATTCATGCCATTCTGTCCAGATGACTTCCACCAGGCAATATAAAAGGTGGCGTAACATTCTTTCACTCTCTTCCTCACATATTTTTCGAGCAGAACAGATCAACTTGCTTTCTCACTCAATCTAGCAGCAGAGCCCCAACATTCTACACAAGGAGAGCACATTCAACCATGGGCCATTGTTCCTTTTGGAGACTAGTCCTTCGTCATCTTTTCATTCCTCCAAGACCAACTGGACCTCGAAACTACAGCTTAGATGCTTAATTCCTGTTCTAAATTCGCAACTGTTTTTCTTCCATTTTGTACGACTCACAGTACAAGGGTAATCTTTCTGGCTGTCATTAAAGATGTTGAAACTCATCAATATTCTCGTCCACATTCCTGTATTTTCCTTTCTTCTTAATGTAACAGGGCAGACCACAATTTTCCCTTTCGTTAAAATCCTTATTAAACTATTATAGCTTCAATTAACTATACTTAATACAAATAATTTAATTAAATAGCATCAAGTATTACTATTTGATACTAATAAGTTTTCAAAACAGATCTATTTGACTTTAATAAGTACTACCACTCCAAGTCTGAGTGGGAGTAATGGCAATGGAGGGGAACTCTACACTCCCTAGATCTTTTAGAACTGGGGCCTCACCATCAGATGCAGTTTAGTGTTATACCCAGGACATCTCTTTGTTTTTTTGCGGGGCAGAGAGGAGTTCTTACTCCTCTGCAGGGGAAATAGCATATTCTAAGCCTCACTAGCTAGGTATTAATTTTTTGGTTGGTTGGTTTTTTATGGCATATCAACCCTTGTAGGTTATTTAATTCCAAATTCTATTTTTACATATATTAAATCTAAGATTTCTGAATGTATACTTTGTAGATAACATTTTAAACACACAAGAGCTCATTTGTTTGCACACAAATGTTTTATTCCTCTGCAGAGATGCAGTCAGTTTATTCTGCAGCCCTAACCAATAGGGCCATAATATTTTGGTCAGATTTCAACTCATCTGATAAACTGTAATTCATCAGAAAATAGTTTTGTTTCTTATGCATTTGGGTCTGCTATGTTTATAAATTACTTTAACTTGTTTCACAAATTTTTCATTTTTGAGAAAAATAAACTTTGAAACTGAGACTGAAGTTGTGGTTCAGTTTGTAATGCATAATTAGACACTGATTTTATGTTCGATATCAAGACAACTATTGTTCAATTTACAATGTCATCATCATCATGTCGCACTGCCAACATGAATCTCCCTAACCCTCTCTCATCACCAGTCCCTATCATGAGGAGGTGCCCATGGTGTAATGGTTATCGTCGCAGGGTATGGACATGGCGACACGAGTTCAAATCCTGGACCTGACTGATTGCATTTCACATAGCACTAATACCCTTGGGAAAGGTATGAATCCAAATATTCTCCCTCCAGCTATGGGTAAATAGTAGGGCAGACTAGGTTCTTCAGCCTTGGTGAGGCAACTAGTCTAGGAGAAGGAAAACTCTGAATTCAAACCTGTTAAACTCCACTTAAAAATTGACCTTGTGTCATATCCTGCCCGAGCGGAGGGGTTGGTAAATATGATCACCGGTCCCTATCATACATTCCTCCTGGGAAATCGTCAAGGCTATATCCTGTACCAGCACAGAGCAGCTGTATATAGGGTTATGGGGATATATCCTACCATACCCCAAAGATGGACTCGTCCAACCTAAACATATTCTCCGAGCTAGCTCGCTCGGGGAAGACAACTTCTCGTTTCTTATGAGACATTTGACAGACAGACTGCAAGCCGAGAACAGCTAGTACTTCTTTTGTATGACTTTTTCTGCTAATACAATAACATTCACCTATCACCCGTTGTTTGAGTTGTTCTTCCACTGGTCTTATCTGAAGACCACGACAGATAGGTTCTAGCTGGTCATCCTGCCTTTGCTCGTCCACAGGCATCCACAAGGCATCCACAGGAGTATGTGGCTTATGAGTTTGTCCTTACTTCTTCAGCAGTGTCCCGCATGTCTGGTTCGTCTAACTTGGATAGTTTTCAAGATGAGTGGTAGGTGGCTGTATAGCTGCAGTTTTGTGAGGTGTTGCCTCCAGGACTTGCTCAATATTGCTTGCAGCATTCTTGTACAGTTGCCATCAAACTGCCCTGTGCCTTTTTTTTTTCACTTAGAATTTTGTTGTTTTTTGACAAAGTTTTTAATTTTCATGTGTAAATACCAATAACAGAATATATGATGAATAAATCACTTAAAAATATGAAAGGCATGTTTGAATATTTTTCTTTTATATTTTGGTCTTCGAAGTTTAAAAATAACTCTTACTGCTTTCAGAAATTTTTCTTTTTTTTCTTTATATATATATATATATATATATATATATATACAAATATTTGATAATGGGTCTGAGCGTGGTGACCATTAGCGTGGGGGTTTTAGTTTACAATTGATATGTAATGCATAATTGGATTCTGATTGTGTGTCCTATATTATGACACATGATGTTCAATTTACAAGGTAAATTTAATGTAAATTATCCAGTGCCTTTTTTTTTCTCTTAAAATTATGTTGTTATTTGACAAAGTTTATAATTTCAATACAGAAATGCCAAGAAGAAAATATATGATAAACTAACCACAAAAAAGAGAAAAATACGAGTAAAACTCCAAAAGTAATGCCTCCAATTCATTTCCAGGGAAACTACAACAGATGCAGGGAGCACAATAACAGCTTAACATAGAGCAAGTTTTCAGCTAAAAAACACTAGTTATTTATTTTCAAGAGCCTATTATGCTGCACCCGTGGTGTAATGGTTATCGTCGCAGGATATGGACACGGCGACATGAGTTCAAATCCTGGACTTGACTGATTGCATTTCACATACCTTGGGAAAGGTATGAATCCAATTATTCTCCCTCCACCTATGGGTAAATAGCAGGGCAGTCTAGGTTCTTCAGCCTTGGTGAGGCAACTAGTCCAGGAGAAGGAAAACTGAATTCACACCTGTTAAACTCCACTTAAAAATTGACCTTGTGTCATATCCTGCCTGAGCGGAGGGGTTGGGTAAATACGATTATGCTGCACTCATAAAAATCTGCTCCACTAGAGGAGACCCACTTTTTCACACCAGCAATGATGACATCATTATCAAGAAAATAATGTCCATGTAGTTCATCTTTCACCGGCCTAATTTGCACAAAGCAAAGTGCTCTGTATTTCATGGGTTGAGCACTGTCTTGAACTTGTCACTAATATTGCTGTTACCACCTGTAAAATGCATTAACCATCACCAAAGTGTGTTTACATCCACAGTTCAGTCACAAAAACATTCAGCAAGAATTTCATGTAATCAAATTCTTTCTGCATGGAAAAATTCAATGAAGAATGTTTACTTTCACTGCTACTCAGCTGCTATCTGTAACAAGACACAAAAACATGGATTATGGTAAAAAGGCTCAACCTCTACTGCCATGCCACCAATCACCTGCTTCTGATGTGGGGGGGGGGTAACATAATAAAATAGGATGTATTTCTTTTGGAGGCACCCACTTAAAATCAGTGTCCAATTATGACTGAGAGAGTAATAGAGAGAGATTAGTGAGTTATGAGAGAAGAAGAGGGGGGGGGGAATTAGAGAGATTGCAACCTCTTATTCATTGCTGATAAAAATACATTGCTAATGGTAGTGATTATGTTGTAAAACAGTGTTTTTTAGCTGAAAACTTGTTCTATCCAACAGTGTTTTTTTTTTTTGCTGTTTTTGTTTGGTGTAGTTTCCACGGAAATAAATAGGAAACTCTACTTTTGGAAAATTATTCATATATGGTGTTCATCAATTATTTCCTTCATTGACAAAGAAAACCACTCCACATGTTTTAATATCTTTCTTAGTGGTTTGAAGGATTTGTAAAATCTGATATAAATGTGAATGAGATTTTTATTGTAACCACATGTTTGCCTTTCTTTTCCTGATGTGAAGAACAAGTAACCCTCTCTTTGTCTTTTCAACTTTCTCTGGGAACTTTCAAGACCCAACTAAACAAAATTCATCGAAGGGATTTTTGACATTTGCCTATTTGTCTCACCTTTTGACCCTGTATAGAAATGTTCTTCTGAAAGTTAGTAATAATTGACAATGCTTCATCTAAGAAATTCAAAGACTATTAAATTTGATACTACTAATGTAATAAAAAGCAGAGGAAATAAGATGAAAGAAATATGAGTTGAAAATTAATGATAATTGATAATAATAAATTCCAAAACTAAATACTTGCTTCCAAGATCTTAATTTTTCTTTCTATGTGACATGTCATTGTCATATTGAGTGCTGAGTCAAAGCTGGTAAAATGAGTAGCCATTGAAAAGGGAGCCTTCTGGTCATTCTCTGCTACGGTCACCAACTTACTTTGCTTCTCTGTGTAAAGTAAGTTGAAGTTTTATTTTCTCTGGCTCAGATTTCATTTATATGTCATCTCAATTAGGTCAAGTCAAAAGTCAGGTCAGACATTTAAGACTCTATAAGTAGCCACCTAAGGAAATGTTCTCACAACAAAAATAATACTTGTTCAAAGATGTATTTTGTATAATAAGGCATTTAAAAATATAGCATCTTCAAAATTTATGTTTTAGATATACTTTATTCTAATGAGAAAGACTTCTTTTTCATTGAATTCCAATGAGAAAGATTTTTACAGCTTTGAATTCTAATAAGAAAGACTTTTATAACATTGAATTTTAATGCAAAAAACTTCTATTACATTGAATTTTAATGTGAAATGCTTCTATAACACTGAATTATAATGATAAAGGCTTTTATTATTGAAAATTGCTCTCTAGTCAGAGGAAAACTTATTAGGTGTGATAAAAGGATTGCAAGATTTGGATCCTAACCAACAATGCAACACTGGAAGGCTGTAAAGCATATAATGAGTTACTTAAATGGTATGTGTAACTATGAACTACTCTTTGACAAAAATAAACCGAAAAATCTAATTGGATATTTGGGTGCAGATTGGGCTGGGGATCTGGATGCCTGCAAATCAACCCCAGGATAATCTATCTTATCTATATGGAGCTGCCGTCAGTTGGAGAAGTAAAAAGCATAATTGTGTTTCATTATCTACAGCTGAAGTGGAATATATGGCTTTGACAAGGTGTTGGAATGTGGCATTGGACACTCAACTAAAAAAGGCAGCACTTTAAGCTACAGGAAAATGACCCATGTATTTATACACAGACCTTGGGAGGAGATATCTTCATAGTGGCTGTATATGTCGATGACATCATCCTGGCAAGCAAATCTCTGATTCATATCCAAGAATTCATCAAATCAACCACAGGATATCTGTTTTATCTAAGTGGAGTAGCTGTCAGTTAAAGAAGTTTGGTTTGGTCTTTTTGTTTTATGGCATATCAACCCTTGTGGGGTTTTTTGTGCCAAATCCTGTTGATATGTGGTGCATTCAATAAGCTTCTAGACGTTTTTGGACAGGCATTTAAAATTGTCATAGACTCTTGAAAATTCACTATGTTATTGCTATACATCTAATAAGATGACTGACCAATCTTTATGATTTCAGGTTCAAATGAACAGCTACAGCAGCAATTGGAATACACCCTACTAAAGCCTGATTGTCACAGCTGGTGAATTTCAAAAATGCAATCTGGACTTTAGAAGAACGATATGCAATAAAATTCTGTTTTAAACTTGGAAAAAATGCCATGCACTAAAAGCTGGATCTACTGCTATGACCCAGAGACCAAGAGACAGTGTTCCTAGTGGAAGCATGCTGGCTCTCCCAGACCCAAGAAGGCCAGACAGAGCAAATCAACCCACAAACTTTTGATAATCCCTTTTTTTGACAGCACTGGCATGATCTACATGCACTGGGTTCTCACTGAACAGACAGTCAACAAGGAATACTATGTTGAGGTTTTAAGGGAATTCAGGAAGAGATTCCATCAGAAGAGGCCAGCACTCTTCAAATCGGCTCAGTGGCATTTCCACCAAGACAATGCACCAGTCCAAAACTCCATCCTTGTCACAGACTATTTGACCAAGATGGGCATCAAGACAGTTCCTCAGCCTCCCGATAGTCCAGACCTTGCTCTCTGTGACTTTTGGTTATTCCCTAAGCTCAGAGGCTGTTGTTATGAGACAATTGAGGAGATGAAAGAGGTTGTGACAAAGGTCATTGACATGCTCACATGAGAGCACTTTGATGGGACCTTCCAGAAGTTGTTGGAACAGTACAACAAGTGCATTGCAGCCGGAGGAGATGACTTCAAAGGGGACTAGAGTTTCATGTGTTTACTATCAATAAAAGTGCCCATACGAAAAAAGTCTGAAAACTTATTTAATGATCCTTGTACATATGTGATTTGTTAGCAAATAGTTTGTAGGTAACATTTTTAAATGAGCCAGAGCTCATTTGTTTGTACATATTTAAATTGTTTCAGGTATTGCTATTTATTATTTGCACTCAGTTAAATGGTTTTAAGTATAGTTATTCAACATTAATAATCCAAGTCAACATTATTCATTTGTTTGCACATTGTTAAATGGTTGGTTAGTTGGGTTGTATGGCATATCAACCCTTGTAGGTTATTTTGTGCCAAATACTGTTAATACATATATATTAAATATTTAGCGAGGAAGAGTTGTTACATTGTTACGTTTGTTCCTCGCTATGTTGTTGTAAATAAAGGAGATGGAACGAGATATCGAAAAGTTTTTAAGAAGGTTTACTGACAGCCAGAATAAAGGGTACCTTTATGCTGCAAGTCTTGTAGGAAGGGAGGAAGGAAATATTTATTGAGTTGCGAACGAATTATAGCAGCTAAATGCCTGAGCGGAATGTGCGTCACTACAGTCAAGGCATTGTTGAATGTCTGAGCGGAATATGCGTCGCTATAGATGTAGCAAAAGTCGTGTTTGCTGGTTAAGGACAGGAATGATGTAGTCAGCCATAAATATGTGGTCTTGGTTGTTGTAGGAGAGAGGCATGAAAGTCTCCAGATAACGTTGCCCAGGAATGAGGTAGCTAGATGTCTGAGCGGAATTGTGCGTCGCTGTAGACATAGCAAAAGTTAGAGGTGACATAAAGGTGTTCCTGTAAGTGGCGGGTTACGTGCATCTAATTCATGTTCAACTGGGAACCCTTAGTCTAAGAGGGTAGACTCCAAAAGTCCATAAATTAGACGGCTTTCCTCATTGTGTTGTGATTCTGCTGCTATATGGGGAGCGGACAGAAAGTATGTCTGTCCTGTTCAAAAGGCGCTGAGGAAGAGATAGTTTGGCGGGCTTTCACCATTTTTATGTTGTCCGAGAAAATGGTCCGGGCTGAATAGGATAAGTCATCCTCATTGGGTAAAAATATGCGATGACCATAACAGTCAAATTGATTTACATGCCAAACAAAAATACAAAGTTCTTTCTGCTACAAATATATATGATTTGTAAACAAATAATTTGTAGGTAACATTTGAAACAAGCCATAGCTTATTTGTTTGAACTCAGTAAAAGGGTATCAAGCATTGCTACCTAAGATTAATAATTCTATTCAACATTACTCATTCATTTACATACAGTTAAATGGTTTCAAGTATTGCTATGTAACACTAACAATTCAATTTACTATCAGTCATTTGTTTACACTCTGTTGAATGGTTAAACAGTTCTATGTGACTTATAGATAGGATCCTGAAGGGATATCCCACAATGCCATATCAAGGATACTCATTGAGGAAGGGGTCTTACCCCACTGTAGAGATGCAGTCAGCATAATCTACAGCCCCAGCCAACTGGGCTCAGCTGGAGAATTAAAAAGCAAAACTGTGTTACATCATCTTGCTAAAGCGGAATATATGACTTTTGCAAGTAGTATGGATGTAGCATCTCCTAAACAATTTTAATGAAGCCCAGGTTGGCCCAATAATTATCTTTACGGACAAACAATCCACAACTTGTATTACAAAAAATCCACTGCATCATAGACAAGTAAAACATATTGACATTAAGTTTCATTAGATTCAAGAGCAAATGAAAATGAAAACTACCGTCAAAGTAAAGAAATGTTTGAGGATGTGCTGACAAAAGAACTGACTAGAACACAATTTGTGAAGCCTAAATGGGCTCTTCTACATTGTAAAATGTGACCTTCTATAACATAGTTGAAAGTTCAATTAAAATTTCGAACCTTCACTTTAGAACATTATATTCTAATGTAGAAATCAAAAATTGTCTTTAAAAGATTTGTAGAGTTTTTCTTTTCTCTTAAATAGCAAATTTTTTTTTTTTTTTTTTTTTTTTTCATCATACAACGTGTGGAAGCACGTGCGATACCCTAGCCTCATCAGCCGCCATCCAGGGTGATAACACAGTTTCGGTAGCTCATATGTATATATATTGAATTTGGACTAAGTTATTAACTGAATATTTAAACTTTGAGTTAAATAAAAAATTATTGAGTGTGACCTTATTAGTAGACAATAAATTTTAATGTGTCCTTTAAACATGAAAATGTCTCCCATTCTTATTTATCTACTAAATTTTGCTTACTTTGTTTATATTACCTGCTGAAATGTCCCACACTCTTGCATTTAGTTGTTTGCCCATCAGTCTCACTAGTTAAAGAGAATTTGTATTTCAACAAGTATGTTTAGCTTGTGTCCAATATTGGGTGTTGCCTGCTGTAATGAATTAATTTCTTTGCTTAAATATTCACTAACTTTTGTGACCTTTTTCAATTCATAGCCTTCAGGCATAAGGTGTGTGTTCTGTGATTAAACAAATGATTTGGATTCATAGGGAGATGGAAACAAATGATAATAGGTTTGCCCTAGAAATGAAGAATTCTTAAAACTTTTAAAAGGATTTATTTAGTAAAACAATTCATCTATATAAAAGAATTGTATCTTTATCTGAAAAGTATTGAAAATGAGTAATGAATAACAGTCCAAACATTTGTTATAGACAAGTGAATGATAATATAGAATACACATTTTTTTAGCCTTGAAATAACCAACTCCAAAAACACAGAATAAGAACATTCTAGAAATTTCGGATCAAAATTGCATTAACATTGAAGTTACACTTTTATATTTTTCAACCAATCAGCTAAAAACACAAAATAAGAACATTCTAGAAAATTTGATTCAGAAACTAATTAACAGAAAAACATTTAGGCTCCAAAATAAATAAGTAATTATACGAATCTGATTTACTCAAGAAATGTCTGTGCACTTGAATTTTAGGACTCAAAATAAAACCTAACAATTTCCTATTTTTGATTCACTTTAGTGACCCCAAAAAAGATAAATAATGAAGAATTTAATTAACTAGGGCATTCCACTACCAGAGGCAAGGTTGACAGACAAGCAGAAGACATCGAGTGAAGAAGCATACGCCGTTTTTTTGCCGACTACCGGAATGCCACACATTGTCACCAAAGATCATAAAAAACACACGTGTGAACTTAAGAAAACAAAAGGCCCATACTTACAGTCCTTCACATATGTACACACACACATACACATGTATGTAAGTAAAGTCAATTTTTTATTCTTTTTACTTCGACCAACTATGGACACATTGATTCAATAGACTTTCCCAACATGTACACAATGCACACACGGGCGAACAAATCCTATTTTTATTCAACTGGCCATAGCTGTATTTTCTACATACACACACACGCACATAAAATGAACATTGTATTTTAATTATTTTTATTATGTTTGTTATGATAATTAAATTGCTTGTTTCTTAATGTTTGTTGTTGTTACATTCCATTTGTTTATGTGTTTGAAAAATTTGTGTTGTATTTGTGGAAACTAAACCTGAAAGTAACTCCCATGAACTAAGGAAGGTACTTGGTCCCTGACAATAGCAAAGAAATTTATAATGGACATAATTTTTTAGTAAAATTTGTTTACTGTAAAACAAACACTTAAACTGCCACTTACACTTAGTGACACTTAAATAATTAAGATTTTTTAAAACTATTTACACTATCAGCCAAATAAAAGATTTTACCCATCTATCATTTAATGCAATGTCTGATAAATATGACGGATAAATAAAACTTCCCTGCAAATCTTTTATCATTTTTATCTCCCTAGCAAAGAAATATACAGTGCAGCATTAACTTTATGAAATATTAACTTCCCTAATTCTGATAAAATGTTTTAGTTTGGTTTCTTTACTTAATGGCATATCATCCTTCATGGGTTATTTTGATGCCAAAGCCATCCTTGTAGAAGGACAGTAGTGGTACTATTTAACACATAGCTGGGGGGATAAGGGAGTTCATGCCTTTCTCTGTAACTGGAGTTCAAAATCGCTTACTTCAATGTCGCAATCCAGGACATTAGCCCGTGGCATAATAATAGGAAATGGACACAGTGACACAAGTTCAACTCCTGGATGAGTCTGATTGCATTTCACATAGCACTTGTAGCAGAAAGAACTCCATATTTTTGTTTGGCGCATAAATTAATTTGACCGTTATGGTCGTTGCATATTTTCACCCAATGAAGATGACTTATCCTATTCTGCCCAGACCATTTTTCCTGGGCAACATAAAAATGGTGAAAGCCCGCCAAACTTTCTCTTCCTCAGAATCTTTCGAGCAGGATGGACGTACTTTCTGTCCTCTCTCTTCATAGCAGCAGAACCATTACATCATGAGGAAAGCCATCTAATTTATGGATGTTTGAGTCTACTCTTCTAGACCAAAGGCTCCCAGTTGAATATAAATCAGATGTATTTATTCCGCCACTTACAGGAACACTTTTATGTCACCTGTAACTTTTGCTATGTCTACAGCGATGCACAATTCCGCTCAGACATTCAGCTATTTCATTCCTCCTAACTCTGTGGGAGATCATCATTCTTCTCTCTCCCACTGCTATAGGACTATGCTTATGGCTGACTACATCATTCCTGTCCTTATTCAGCAACAAAACCTTTGCTATGACTGTAGCGATACAAATCCCGCATAGACAGCTAGCTGCCTTATTCCATCTCCGTTCTGCTTATCTATTTTGAAGACATTTATTCCTCACTCCAAAATCTATGGGACTTAGGACTACTGGCTGAACGCCAAATGCCTGCTCATCACTTTTTAACTGTTTTCTTCCCACTACGACGACCAGCACAAAGGTTTCCTCTCCAACAAACCTTTATTAAACTTCTAAATTGAAACTTTCGGTATCTTCGTTCGACTCATGTATTTTTACTTTAAATATAACGGAGAGGGTAATGTAACCACCTTCTTCGTTATACACTAATACTCTTGAGAAAGGCATGAATCCAATCATTCTCTCTCCAGTTATAGATAAATAGTATGGCAGATTGGATTCTTTAGCCTTGGTAAGGCAATTAGTTTAGAAGGAAAACTCCAAATTCAAACCTGTTAAAATCCACTTAAAAACTGACCTTGTGTCACATCCTCCCCATGTAGAGGGGTTGGTAAATGCATTCATTAGCCACTATATCATGGGCACTCCCCTCTCTGATAATACAGTATTACTCTTAAATAAATAATGTCCTGGGTAGGACACTAAACTGCATGTGGTAGAGACTCCTAGAGTTCAAGATAGTGTGGAGTCATCTCTTAGTAACCATTACTCCCAGGTCAACCCAGTGTGGTAGTACCTATTAAAGTCTTTTCTATAGATCTAGATATATTTGAAAATTTATTAGGCATACTTGAAACCATGTGCACATTATTTGTATAAAGAATTGTTACTTGAAGCCAAAATACAATAAATATTGTGAATTTAAAAAAAAAAGCAATGTGTTACGGACCAAATGGTTGTCAGAATGGGTGAATGAAATTAAAGCAAAAATGTAGATAAGTTTCTAGTCTCCCAATTATTTCATCACTCCTTATCTTCGACTCTGCCAGCAATCATAAATACTGCTTAAATGGGTCTATAATAAAGCATAAATATCATTCACGTGACCATTCCTCCAACAATCTGTGGAATCAATCTGTGATACATTGAAAATAAAAACAAGGTAGGAATTCCCCAAAGAATGTAAGCTGAAGACAATTTAACAAAAAATTTTATTCACTCAAATGTGAATGAAAATAAAAGGATAAAGAGGATTAAACATGAATATCACACACAATTTAAACATTTCTATTCTTGGAATGGTGCATGCAATATGTAAGTGCAATGTGGTGATAATCTCATTAGAGAAAAGGAGTTAGTCATAATGTTTACTTTTCTCGTTGGAGATTTCATAAACGTCTTTCTTTTCTTTCCTTTTTTTTTTTTATCTTCTCTTCTTTTATTTTCTTTGGTCAGTGGAGGGTTTCCTTACTTTCATCTTTCCAAGAGTTGCTTATTAGCAATATAGGACTTGATTAATTCAGGATGTTTTCTTTTCCTTTCTCCTTTTTTCTCCTGGTTTCTTCATTTGAGAATTAGGCTTGGTGTTTGCAGTGAATGAGTTGGCCATGTTATTTCTTTTCTACCAGTGGCATTTCATGTGTGTCTTTCGACGGAAAGCTTGACATTGTCTGATTTCTCAGTTCACTTTTCTGTTGCGTGAACTCTCAAGTTTTTTTGCACTTTTCATCCAGTCACCAGTTTTTATGTTCAAACCCCAATGTCAATTACAAATTCCCCAGGTTAGCATGGAAGGGGAGCTGTGAGCTTTGTCCAGTTCCTGTGATCTGCTTTCAGTGAAAATCAACTCACTTGTCGACCTCAAACAAGGAATCTATTGCCATGCTCTGGAACGAGAACTATGTCCCATAACAAAAGTAATTTTTTTCAGAATTCTTTTCCATAAATGAAAACTCTACATTGTTTGGAATTGGTTCATTGCAAAAATTATCTTAAATTCTAAATCATCTTAATTCTACATAAATATTTGTTCTGAGTCTATTCAAAATCTGACTCCATTTGTTTTCTTCTTCTTATCCCATCTAACTTGTTGGCTTCTTTGTCTGTTAAGGCTGCAGGAGAATTACAAAAGGAAGGAAGAAAAGAGACAAAGATACCTTTCAACTCACACTTTATTTTTGGGTTTAATACGCCTATTCCGTAGCAAAGAAATGTTTTCCTGGGCTATTAGAAAATGGCTGCATCTCCCAAATAAGGTGTTGTCCTTTTTCAATGGGTTTATGAAGTTGAGGTTTGTGGTAATGTCTGGTTAGTGTTTTTCAATAGAAGCCACTGCTAGCAGTAGACAGTCTTCCGCCAAGCCCGAGACTTGGGTGAACATGTGCATTGCCTGCTAGCAGCAGAGAGAAAAAAGGTCCTTTCAGTTCTTGGGTGAAGGCTGAAGTGAGAGTGGGCTTCTTCTTGGTGCCAGTAGATCTGTTTTACAGGCATGCATGGATTTCGCTTCTTGTCATAGGGTTTCTGGGAACTGTTACACTTTTGAATTTATTTAATTTTTTCTTTTTATTTTATTATTCTCCACAAATTATATTCAATTGTAAAAATGAAACAAAAAAATAAGAAGTCTTAGCATTCTTGTTATAGTAATAATGATAATAATAATAGTAGAATGCCAAGACATTTTTTCATTTCATCTTTAAAATTGAATATAATCCAGAAGATTACTGCATCACATATTAACAATGGCCTGAAGATGGTTTGATATAAAAAAACCAAAGCATTGGCAGAATATTTAACTAACATAAAAATATCCCCTAAATACTTAATGTTTTCATATTTACATACCATCAGATTAATTTCCATTTTCTGAGATATATTTTTTTTTTAAATTTTCATCATACGTGTGAAAGCACGTGCGATACCATATCCTCATCAGCCGCCATCCAGGGGTGATAACACAGTTTCAGTAGCTCAAGGCGGTACTGCCACCCCTGGCACTACCAAGCAGCTTTTGCCACCGGACAGGGTATTAAGAGAATCATATATATATATATATATATATACATATATACGCCAGATCAATTAAATGCAGAGACTACATTGGACGTTAATCTTCATTTTCTGAGTGCAGTTTGTGATTTAAAAAAAACGCGTTTACTTTCAGCGGTTGATGTTATTACGCGTTTACAGTAACCGTTTCTTATGTAATCACACGGGAAAGGTGATTCCGCGTGTATTACCTTCATGCTGAAAACTTTCTCGCTTTCGACCAAATCCAACTTGATGCATATCGCGCCGTGGTCTGAAGACGATTCGAGGCAACTTTCAAACTGCGGCCAGTGATTCCTATTTTTGAAAGAAACGAAATGACTGAATGTCCTATAAAACCACGACAACCAACCTCAATAGGAATCACATGGCATATCCAACCCTTTTCCATGCAGTCAGCACGCAGTGTCTCGTAGCGGTTTTTCTTCCGCTCGTGCGCTTCCTCTCGGTTTTCTTCCCAAGGGACAGTCAATTCTATGAGGTGGACACTCTTCTTTGAATCGGACCATGCTACAATGTCCGGTCGCTTTTCTGTTTGAATAATGTGAACTGGAAATTCATATATATATATATATGCCGCGACCGGCCGATAAACCCTTGCCGCGACCTGCTGATAAACCTAAACATATCAAATTACACGCCCGAGTTAGGACGATTATATCCGAGTACGACCGGAACTGACTAAGCCCTTTTTTCTTGCTAACGACCTTGACAACTAGTTATAGCTAAAAGAAAAGGGAGAATTAAAATTAATAACATTCACAAAACACTTCGGCCAAAAATTACCTGATAAGACTTGAACTAATAGTCGTCGCCAGCCTATAGCAGGTTAGGAAAGTACTTTACGGCTACACTCATTTTTTATCAAAGAATTTTATATCCACGCGGCTGGAGCTGTGTGTCACAGCACCTTCGAAATATCAGCAAGCCCTTTTCAACGCTTAAACGGCGCGCTCCTGGACCCGGAGCGTGGCCCTGGAAAAGGAACAATGGCAGACTTGGGGCCTTTAATTAGGCACCTAGTTTCGACTAGGCTACCTTCGGGTGGGCGAGCTGCATTTTTGTCTCCTTTGTCCCCCTTGTACGGCACTAGACCAAGCGTCTAGTTTAAGCCGTTTACTGGCATACGTGCCCGGACCCACATTTGGGTTCGTGAAACCGCTTGCCTCATCAGGCTCACATTGCACTAAGTGAGCCGATGAGCAGCACTGACAAGCAGGGTTCGAGTCTCGGCTCCTTCCCGACCTTCCCCTCCCCTTTATCCCCACTTTAATTGGCCTTCGGGCTTTTGACCTTGTGTCAAGTCGTGTCTGGTGGGAGGCAGCGACAAATACTACGGCGCGCTCCTGGCGAGCGTTCTTTTGTGTCCTGTGGTGGGGCGCTCTCGACCGGCTGTGGTTGCGTGCTGCACGGTTCGGTCGGGTGTGTTCCACCACTGGATACATCACCTCTGGCCTCAGGGGGCCTTCCCCCCAGGCTTTAACCCTCTTCGGAGGGGTTGGGTTTATCGCCCGGCGCCTGAGGCGCCCCGAAAAGGGGAATGCCGACGGGGTCCGAGGCATTTTTGGAACTGCCTATCGCGTTGGGCTACGGCCCTGCGACAGGACCCACCTTAAAAACGGCCTTGTGCCATATTCGTATGTTGGTGGGACGTAGGATAAATACAGCGCGCTCCTGGCGAAGCTCATTAAGGAGGAATCCCGCATTCTGTGCGGTCGCATTCACCTTAACTTACGGCGTTGGCCCCACTTCTCGTGGTAGACCTGCCTTTCTCCCACCTACATAGGTATGCACAAAGGTCCTTTTTAGGACCATAAGAGGTCTCTGTCTGCGGGTCAGAGCATCTCTGACTGGTCAGTAATGATCAGTCGAAGTAGACGGCCAGGCGGCAAACACGAAGACGGATTCTAAGACCAACCGGTCTTAACTCTCACTCGGTTCCGATAGTCCGATAAGCTGCACATCGCTAATGGCACGGTCCAGCCTTTAGCTACGGCTTCACTATCTGCGCAGCGCTAAGATAACGCCCATCTTAGCCTCGGCCTCATGGCCTGTTCGCTCGTCAGCTCGGCTTTGACCCGACAAAGCCTTCGCTGCTGTCCGCTCGTCCGCACGGCTTTGACCCGACAAAGCCTTCGTTCCCGTCAGCTCTCCCGCACGGCTTTGACCCGACAAAGCCTTCGCTCTCGTCCGCTCGTCCGCACGGCTTTGACCCGACAAAGCCTTCGCTCTCGTCCGCTCGCCCGCACGGCTTTGACCCGACAAAGCCTTCGCTCTCGTCCGCTCGCCCGCACGGCTTTGACCCGACAAAGCCTTCGTTCCCGTCAGCTCGCCCGCACGGCTTCGACTCGACAAAGCCTTCGCTCTCGTCCGTACGGCTTTTGACCCGACAAAGCCTTCGCTCTCGTCCGCTCGCCCGCACGGCTTTGGACCCAACAAAGCTTTCGCTCTCATCCGCTCGTCCGCACGGCTTTGGTGCGAACCTAGCCATAGCCATTGTCTGCACGGCTTTGACACGGCAAAGCTTTCGTTCCCGTCCGATACGTCCGCACGGCTAGGGGGCCCAGCAAGGCCCTAGCCTTTCCTCGACCTCGACACTCTTGCAAGGTACAACGCAGTCCACGTAACGACTCGCTGTTACGGACTGTTCTACCACTGCAACAACTGGCTCACGTACGACCCGCTGTACGAGCCAGAAACCAGGCCGACACACCCCCGGTTAATCCAACATATCGTCATAACCGAGGATGTCGATCTACCAAACTCGACGCTCTTGCAAGGTACCACGCAGTCCACGTAACGACTCGCTGTTACGGACTGTTCTACCACTGCAACAACTGGCTCACGTACGACCCGCTGTACGAGCCAGGAACCAGGTCGACACACCCCCGGTTAATCCAACATATCGTCATAACCGAGGATGTCGATCTACCGAACACGACGCTCTTGCAAGGTACAACGCAGTCCACGTAACGACTCGCTGTTACGGACTGTTCTACCACTGCAACAACCGGCTCACGTACGACCCGCTGTACGAGCCAGAAACCAGGCCGACACACCCCCGGTTAATCCAACATATCGTCATAACCGAGGATGTCGATCTACCGAACTCGACGCTCTTGCAAGGTACCACGCAGTCCACGTAACGACTCGCTGTTACGGACTGTTCTACCACTGCAACACCTGACTCACGTACGACCCGCTGTACGAGCCAGAAACCAGATCAACACACCCCTGGTTAACCACAACATACCGTCACAACCAGGGATATCGATCTACCAACCTCGACCGACCATCTAGCTGTACTCAACGACCAGCACCGACCATCTAGCTGTACTCAACGACCAGCACCGACCATCTAGCTGTACTCAACGACCAGCACCGACCATCTAGCTGTACTCAACGACCAGCACCGACCATCTAGCTGTACCCAACGACCAGCACCGACCATCTAGCTGAACTCAACGACTCGACCGACCTCAGCTTACCAGTATCCAACATCTAGCTGTACTCAACGACTCGACCTACGCCAGCGACCCTCGTCGAACGCCCAACTGCGAACACATACAACCGCCACGGACATTTACATTCACGATTGTAAATACGACGAAATAAATTGTCATTTGTAATCATCATAATCTCACCTTTGTTCCTTCATATTGCTTTGGCTGTTCTCATTCACATAAATTCATTTGCGGGGTCGACATATTTATCGGCTCCGCAACATATATATAAGGTTGAGATAGCACAGACATAGAGTCAATGGTGCTTGGTGTATAATCAAATTAAACCTCCTTCCCATAATAATCAGCAATAATGTTTATCAGCATAAGATAAAAAGCACTTCTAGTCAGGAACAGGAAGTTTGATACACTGACCAGTTAAGTTGTACAAAGTAGTTGAAAGAAAATAAACGTTGTAATAAGTTCAAACTTAGTTCAAGACAACACATTTTTGTTTAAACTCATGATTTGTGATTTTTTTTTTTTTTTTTTTTTTTTTTTTTGCTTTTTTTTCAATAAAACAGTATGTAACAAAAAAATGTAAAAATTGGTTAGTTTGAAAACAAAATTTAGAAAGAATGGCTACTGTTCATGTTTGTCAGATGATAAAGGGAGGTAATCTTAACTTCTATTTCTGATTCAATTTACCAATTTCAGAACTTTTTAAATAATAAATTTCTTATCATCGTTTTTCAAATAATAATTTTAAAAATTTCTAAATAATGACAATAATTTTTTGAAATATAAAACAAATAAAAACGGCAAATTTTAATTTCATTCAATTTACTATAAGTAAAGTGATGAATTGTAAAATCTATAAAAAGTTTCATTTTGTTTTGTTTTTTAAATAACGACAATTTTTTTAAAAAATAAGTATTTAAATTTTACTGATAAAGTTTGAACCTTGAAATTGTAAAAAAAACAAAAAAAGTGGGAAAATTGTGAAGTTTCATATTAGGTTGTTTTTTTTTTAAATAAATAAAATAATTCATGTTCTTTTATGTTGCATTTTTTGATTTTATTTAATACCCAGAGGAATAATCTCTAGAGAAACATTATAGAAAATTAATCAATTTTATTGTAAAACGTCTAATTTTCAGATATTTAAACAAATATTCAAATGAAGATATTTCCTGTTCTTTTTGATTTCCTCAAATAAAATTTTCTCCCATATTTCTTGATAATGATAAAAAAGAATTTATTGATATAATTTATAAAAGTTTTAGAGATTGATTTATTTTTAAAATTGTTCTCCAAAATGCCTTTTTTTAATACCCTACTTTTAAAAATGTGGTCAAAATTTTGAAAATTTAATCGTTTTTTCTTAGTTTTGCTAAAAAGATAATTACTATATAAAAAACAGTTTTTTTTTGGGTTGTAATAAAGAAAAAAATCCTCAGAAAATCTTTGCTTAAATTTGAATTTTCATTTTTTGCAAAAATAAAAATTTCAATTTAAACAAAATAACTGTTCATTTTTTTTAACATTTTTAGCTTCATTTGTTAAAATTATATTTTAATGCAATGTGAATTTTTAAATGCTGTTTTCTTTCAGCAGAATTAGATTAATATTAAATTTGAAAATTTACATTTTAAAGCCATTCTTAACTCTTTGATATTTAATGAGTCATAATGACTCAGTTATTTTTTTTTAAATAAACAGGGGATGAAAGTGAATGTATGTAAATTCTTAATTTAAATTAACTTTTCATAAATAAAATTAGAACTTTTTTAGAATAAAACATTTTATCAATTATATTTATTATTTAGTTGAATTTCAGTACACAATTAAATTTCAGAAATTTTTCTATCCAATCCATATAATTCTACACTTCCCACTTTACCACTTAAGAGTAAAGAAATAAATCTAAAGTCTGATATTTGCAGTTGGAAATCAGGAAGTGTGACTTATTTAAAATTGGAAATTTGTTGATTGGTTAACAGGTTATTGAAGAATTTGATGGAATGAGAAAAAGGGCACCCTCACGCTTTTTAGAGGCTAATTTTTTAAACAAATTAGCCTTTAAAAAGTGTATGGGGGGAACATGAAGGAGAGCCAGCTCCAGTTTTTGTGGGGTTGGAATGAAAGCTGCTCCAAAATTAGTGGAGTATGAAAAGCCCTTTGGAATGCTATATATTTATATCTTAGGCAACAGAGTTTCAATGTTGTAGCATTTGCTAAATAAATAAGAATTGATTGTAAAGTTTCACAAGAAATAATGAAAACCTGGTATCTTTGGTTTTAGAAGAGAATTAACAAAAATTTTAAGCAGGCCACATAGCGTAACGGTTATAGGCATTGGTTCCCTAAGCTTCTAAGGAGATACTCATCGGGAGGTTGCAGGTTCAATCCTGACTGCAGGCAAGTAACAATACAGGAATACTTAACACTTGTACCCGGTTATGGCTAACGGAATCAGAACAGGTGACCCCCATGGATTCAATAAAGGACGTAGTTCGAAGTTCCGTGAAGGTTCCAGAGTTCGACAAACACCTAAAGAAGGCTGGAGGACATATTGGCTGAAATGTTGTGGAAATAACAATAAAGATGAAGACAATAGTCCGAAAATCCTTAATGATAAAAATCATCAAGCTTCGTCTCAGAAATTTAGACAACTAAAAATTTTAAGGATGTACTTAGTTATGGGCAATACATTGATAGATGAAACATTGTTGATCATGATTTTTATTAATAATTTTAACAAATATTTTCTTTTTTTTAAGTTCCAAATTTACTAGAATAAATAAATAATATTTCTTTGCATGGTATTGTACAATATTCCACCATAAACAATAAAATCCTGTGATCTTTGGTTTAGAAGACATTAATTTTTTTTATAAAAACCCAATTGGTGGAGGTGTACTTATTTATGGAATATATATATATATATATATATATATAAGTGATGCCAAATTAACTAGTCATGGTGAAATGCGCGACCACTTAACATGACTAGTTAATTTGGCATCACTTATGTGTGATATGGACTGGTGGCCCAGTGGTAAAGTTTCGGCTTCTGCATTCTATGGTTGTTGGTTTGATCTCCAGTGGTGGAGATCATGGTATGCACTGCTGATGAGATCCAATAAGGTTGAAACAGCTGTTCAGTGTTCCGTATGTCACATGTAGGAGTTTGCCAAATTTTCTTGTCATGGTAATTCAATAAATATAACATCAATTCCTCTATTCAAATTTAAAAAGATAAATATATATATGTGTGTTAAAGAAAAAAGTGACAACTTTTATTACATATATATATGGATATATATTTGTATGTATGTACATATATATATATATATATGTGTGTGTGTGTGTGTGTGTGTGTGTGTCTGTTTAGATTTAATTAAAGTAAATGTACTTTGGATTTGAGTATATATGTTTTAAGATTTGATCGAAATTAATTCTTATATTTTAAACAACTGTTTTTTTTATTTATTTAAATTATGTAACAAGCGATATGAGGTATTAATTTATTTTAATTACAGAGTGCACATTATGAATGACATTTTTGTAGTACATAGTAATAATCATTGATATTAGTTAGAATGATTTGCTATTGGTATTAATTATTAAATGTTAATTATTATATTAAATAATAACATATTGTGGTAGTTGTTGATGTCTGTTATTGTTTTTGTTATAGTTGGCATTGATGTTATCAATATTTATATAATAATGAGTTGATGTTTAGTTTATAACATAATTAGGTTTGACGATTAGTAGTCATAATTGTAATAGTAATATTAATTGTGATGATTATTCTTAATATGATATTATCTATAAAATGATTTTATTTATAAATTTAAGGATTTGAGGTTTAGTAATATGAATATTATGATAATGTGTATAATCTAATTGTAATCTTGAGGATATATAATAATATTATGTTGTATTTGTTTATAATTTTAGATAATGTCTTAACAGTAACAGGTATAATTTTTATTTTTACTTTTAATGTGATCAGTTATATTGAATAGTATTAAAATGATAATTTTCTTTTTTTTTTTTTTTTGATAGAATGATATTAACATACAATATAATATTTTATAATATAATTTTATATTTGTTAAGAGGTTATTAATTCCCATGTAAGTTGTTTATAGTAGATAATTTTCTCTTCCTAAATCAATTTATTCCTTTATTCTATATTTTTCACTTCTCTCCTTCATTGGGTTTTAAAATTTGTTTGCCATTAAATAAAAAAATAAGTGGAAAGGAAAGAGAATTCAAAAATTGAAACATCTTGATACAGGAATTGAATGTCATTTGTCAACCAGACAGGAAAAATTTAATGTTCTGGTCTTTACTTAATAAAAAAAACAAATGAAATTTGTGTGAGGGAAATAGGGTGGCCAGAATTTTCTGGGTTTTTCTAAATCTTCATTAGAAATTTCTCATTATTTCTTTGCCTGAAGACGCAGATCTAACATTTTAGAAATGTAGGGTCTGCTGAAATAACTATTATTAAAAAAAATATGAGTAATTTTTAAAGGTTTTTCTTTTATTTATATATATATATATATATATATATATATATATATGGGGGGGGGTATATAATACCTTATACACAAAATTTTAAATCATTTCTGAGGAAATATTTCAAGAGAAGTAATATGTATATTTATCAAAATACACTAGAATATAATCTTTACAAAAATCAGGATCAATATGTCACACAAAGTAATTAAAAAAAAAGAAGTATAATTCAGATTTTGTTGCAAATAATATTCTGCTGTACATCGATTTTTTTTAGTCTCGAAAGAAAAGAAAAAAATAGACACCAGGTTTGATAAAGACAAATATTGAATTAAGACAGGTAGTTGCCTTCTCAACAATTCAGTAGCTCCAGCTAAGTTTATGCAACGTTAACGCTGCATTTTATTATTTGGATAACTATTTTGCTCTATCACCGACTTTAATCGGTTACCAAGTTTTCATGATGTCGGGACTTATCTTAAGTATGATGATATCGTGTTCTGAATTTTTTTGCTAAACATTCCTTATTCTAATTGAATCTATTTACATTTCATTCAAAATTTAAAGAAAAATACAGGCTATGATTGGCGGTGTGTTGACGTATTTTTGGAGATGTGGTTCTTCGCTTGGTAGCCGATCGCATCAATCCTGTGGGGTCAGATCAGTTCATGAAGGACAGAGTTTGTCGAAATATTTTAGTAGAGCTATGGGCCTCAATCTTTTATCAATCAATTCAGTTTCTTCTTTATATGCTCGAGGGATGGCCACCCATATCCAGAATCTGGCCCGAACTCGAACCCCTTTACTCGATTCTACTCAGTTTAAGAAGGGCTTACCTCATCGTCGAATTTGGACTTGTGTTGGCTTAAATGTTCAACATTCAACAAGCCGTGTGTGGCCCCCAACAGTTAGGGCTGGACTTTTTGGACGGATATTGGTGCCCACCCGTGGTGGTACTAATAAAAGCATTAGTGGTGATGTTGCTACCCTTAAAAAAAATATATCTTCGGGGAAGAAAACAATGCGATTACCCCAAAATACAGAACTAAAACGACTTCTAAGTCAGACCAAAGGAGAAAAGTGGAAGATAGCAGGTCTGGTATTATTTAAACTTTTTTGAACAATATTTATGAGCTAGTTGATAATATTGTTATTCAAATTCTTGTTTTCTTCTTGCGAAGTGTCGTAACAACAACAAATCAGTTGTGAAAATATCACAAAAAAGTGAGTGAAAATTATCAACAAAATTCAGTTAACGCTCTTTGAAGTAAAGCTGCTTTTTTTTTTTTTTTTTTTTTTTAAGTTTCAGTCATTTAGTTCACTTTTTAAAAAACTGAAGTTACATTTTAGTCCCCAAAATTATATATCAGCAATTGGCTTTAAGTAACCATCTACTTAACGGAGGGAGAGAAAGACTTAAGAAACATGGACGATTGGTGAATTGTAGGGAGTTGAAGATGTAAATTTGGGATTTAATTGTTCAGTAAAAAAAAATGAAGCAAATGACTGGAATTTAATCTTATCTGTATGTATTTATGTATTACATTTTTATATATTTTTCTTTTTTTTTTTCTTTTGTATATTAATGCAAATTTTCTTTGATGTGCTATACAAGCATCTTCAGTTTTCTTTCACACTTAAAAAAAAAATATCATTGCCATCTTGGTTCGGCTGAAAACTTTTTATTACCTCCTTGTATAAACTTGGTAAATAAACAATTAATAACTGTCTGGTTGGGCCCTGTCAAAGTCAATTATAGGGTAAACAGTTTTTTTGCTGCTACTTACACAGCTTAGACAGACAGGTAGGCAGGTAAGGTAGTTGGTGAAGTGAAGAAGAGTAATCCAGGTTCCTTACAAAAAACAAATTAAAATTTGTGTCCCTTCCTACAGAGTTTCCTAATAGCTATTTATCAGTGCTGTACTCTCAAGAAAATAACTGACTTGACGTGTTTCGGCATTGTGTAATAAATAAATAAATAACCTTGAGCTTTCTAAAGTAAATAACTTTACTGGCCTAGAAGTAAGGATTAAGGTATAGTATCTGTTCATCTCTTTCAGCCATGTTCTTTTTGGGGAGATGCAGCAAATAAACAAAGTGAGACTGGTCCTGGAGGTTCTAACTCTGTGGCAGTGCCTCCTCCATTGTATTAATGTAGACAGGGATCAGAACTAGACCAAGGCTTCTCAAAATGGTTCTTATTAGACCCCTGGGAGGTGAGTAAAATTTGGTAGGGTGAATAAAAGCATAGGGGTCTACAAGGGGGTGAATTTACTTGTCTGTATTTATAAATCCCTTTATAACCTTTAATAATAAAAACTGCTGGATCATGTAGACTAATTGCTTGATATCAAAAATTGTAGCAATTGTTGAATCCATTTTACTAGTGTTTTAAAGTTTATAAATGGTGGAATATTAGTTTAGCCATGTGTATTATTTTCTTAGTAAATATAGAATGTAGTGATTTGCAACTAAAACGGACAAGTCTGCAACCTAATATTTATAATCTCCTATGAAACCCGTCTTTACCATTAAAAATTAGTTCAAGAATTAAAGATGTATTTCTATTTATAATTTACTGATTCTTTTTTATATAAATTGTATTAAACACTAGTAAATTAATTGTTTTATAATTTAATATTTAATTAATTTGAGGATGAATTGAAATCAAAGGGGTAAAATGTCTGAAAAGTCCTGTGTTGGATGTTATATTTAAAGTTTGTCCTCTTGAAAGTATTTGCAATATTTAGAATGCAAGATTGTTGGGTTTTCTTTTTTTAGGGAGGTGGGACTTTGAATGATCATTTTTCATAGTGTGTATCTGTTAAGGGGATATCTTGGAAGTCTTCATGCCAAAAATTACATCAATAGGCTGTTTCATTTTAATGTTTATCATCCACAAAAAGAAAAATAATTTATTAATGTTGATTTATGATTCTCTCTGATAAAATAAAACTGGAATTCTTCCAATCTGTATCCATATCTGTACTATTAAATGGTTGCACCAAGCACCTGGAAAAAAAGATATGAACTATACAAGGATGCCCTGTATTGTTTTGAATAAATCCTTGAAGCAGCACCCCATAAAATAGCAGCTGTACAACCACTTACCTCCTATTACACAAACCATCCAAATAAAATAAGGAAGGGAGAGTTGCTATGGTATAGTGGCTAACATGATGAACTGTAACATCATAATAATCAAGTCTGAACTCCAATCCTGCTATTACGTTCACTTTTAGATTAATGCCCCTTGGCAAAGGTATGAATCCCCTTACATCCCGCCCAGATGTTGGTTAAATACTACCATCAGTGTTCTTCTTAGATCTCTATCTGATAAAATGAAACTGGATTTCTTCCAAGCTGTACGTATGTCTATACTACTTTATAAGTGCACCATATCGATGCTAAGAAAACGACATGGAGAAAAAGCGAGATGGGACTGCAGAAGAATGTTGCATGTAGTATTAACCAAGTCCTGGAAGCAGCACCTCTACAGCTACCTGCCTCCTATCTCACAAACTATTCAAGATGAACAAGGCAAGTGGGGCACTGCTGAATAAGTAAGAACAAACTCATAAGCAACATTCTCTTCTGGACTCCTGTATGTGGACATGCCAGTGTAGGCCGACCAGCAAAGACACAGTTTCATCAGATCTGTGTAAACACAAGATGCAACATAGAAGACCTGCCAGGAACAATGGATGATAGGGACAAATAGTGAGAGAATGTCAGGGAACTCTGGTGTGTCCTCGTCGTGTAATGGTTAAAGCGATGGACTACGGAATCGTAGTAAGCGAGTTTGTACTCCAGTCGTGCTATTACATTCACTTTCAGGCAAATACCCTTGGGAAAGGTATGAACCCCCTTATCCTCCCAGCTATGGGTTAAATAGTACCACTACTTTTCTTCTTGGAGAATGGCTTTAGCATTTAATAACCCACAAAGGTTGATATGCCATTAAACAAAGAAAGCAAACCAAATTATGACAAGCAAGACATGCTGGGTAATGTCGGAGAAATAAGGACAAACTCATCATCAACGTTCTCCTATGGACTCCTCCGCATGGACACACTAGTATTGGCTGACTGGCAAAAACTTATATTCATCAACTCTTAGTGGACATTGAATGCTGCTAGTGGACTTTGCAGGAGTAATGATTTATAGGGATGGATGATGAGAGGTAATCAAAGGAATCAGTGCTCTCAGCCTGTTTCGATGATGATGAATTTTAAATAAACAAGAAAATTACAGTGTAGACTGCATAACAGTCGATAAAGGAATTTTTAACTTTCCTCACAGGTACTCATGTTAAATTGACCTTGTGTCAAAATACCACTATGGAGAGTTAAATTTTATCTTGGTTACACCAACTGAATTTTTCTCCAGCAGACAGAGATATCACAAACTTAGTTCCTTATGAGTACAATAAATATTTTAAGGGTTTCTGTAAGAAAGTAATGAGTGTGTGAAGTCTCGCGGATCATGTTACTAGTGAGTGTATTTATTAGAGTGAATCAAAAGTTTTGCAATATTTTTATACGTGATTAAAGCAGTTCCAGCTGTAGAAGGTACTTGCTGTGGTGGATAGTATTGCGCTAGTTAGTGTGCTGATGTGTTGTGCATTGCTTCACTCCATGTGTGATTTGAAATCTGCACTGAGGAACATGCAATATAGTATATTTTGGGAACTTATGCTTTATGAGTTCAAATTAGACCCTAATGTTGCGGAAGCAACCGAAAACATTTGTTGTGCAAAAGATGAAGGCAAATTTGATCACAGTAACCAGATGGTTGAAGAAATTTTGCTTGGTTTGCAAAAGCCTCAATGATAAGGCTAGGTGAAGGTTAGGCCTAAAACTGTGGATTCTGAGGCTGTGCTCAAAGTCATAGAAGCAAATCTGATGAGTAGCACTAGGAGAGTATCAGGTGAGCTTGGCATCTTACAGTCCTGTCTGATTTGTCACTTTCACAACCTTGGTAAAAACATTCTGAGTTGCTAAATTGCACTTTGCTTTACCAAAATATTGCAAAAGTTTTGACTCAACTCTAGTAGTTTGAGCCTGACTGTTTTTTTATTTAATTTTATAGACATTTACACACTTTATTCTCATCAAATTCAAATGACAAAAGCATAATCTTATTTGATTAATATACTTATGAAAAATAAAGATGCTACTAATTTTGGTGTCTGTGCATGCTCAGGAGTATTCTAATAAAATTTTCAAAATCTTCAGCCATCTTGTGACATGGTAACATTCATATCAGTATATGTATTCAAGAATACAGGCTTGGAATAAGACCCAAAGAGGATATAAAAAGCAGTAAAGTTGGCGACCAAATCGGAGGCAATCTAAAGGCTCCCTTTTCATTAACTACTACACCGAGGTGTCGGGGAGGATGCGACTCCTTTCCCTGGATTGCTCCACTTTACCCTTGATACGTACCTTATAATGCTGAGTGTTAAGCAAGGAGGCATCAAGTACCATTTTTTGAGTATTTGGTATGACTTGACCTGGGATTGAACCCAGGTCTCCTGGATTGCCCTTATTTTGGAACCTATGCACATCTTGATCTGTATATTTAATCATTTATTATAATGCAACGATATTACGTGTACGAGGATCATTAAATAAGTTTCCAGACTTTTTTGTATGGGCAGTTTTATTGATAGTACACACATGAAACTCTAGTCCCTCTTCAAAGTAATCTCCTCCGGCTGCAATGCACTTGTTGTACCGTTCCAACAACTTCTGGAAGACCCCATGGAAGTCCTCTTGTGTGAGCGTGTCAATGACCTTCGTCACAGCCTCTTTCATCTACTCACTTGTCTCATAACGACAGTCTCTGAGCTTAGGAAATAGGCAAAAGTCACAGGGAGCAAGGTCTGGACTATCGGGAGGCTGAGGAACTCTCTTGATGCCCATCTTGGTCAAATAGTCTATAACAAGGATGGAATTGTGGACTGGTGCATTGTCCTGGTGGAAATGCCACTGACCCGATTTGAAGAGTGCTGGCCTCTTCCACTGGAATCTCTTCCTGAACTCCCTTAAAACCTCAACATAGTAACTTTAACCCTAACCGTTTGGCCAATCAACTCTGGTGTATTGACTTCTTTACTCCTCCCACACCTCTCATAATCCCTCATAGACTCAGTGCCTTCCTTGAATCTCTTATATCACTCAAAAACTAATGCTCGATTCATGCAAGATGGTTGAAAAGCAGTCTGAAGCATTCCATACGTTTCTGTGGGATTTTTTCCAAGTTTAAAACAGAATTTTATTGCATATCGTTCTTCTAAAGTGTCGTCACGTCCAGATTGCATTTTTGAAATTCACCAGCTGTGATAATCAGGCTTTAGTAGGGTGTATTCCAATTCCTGCTGTAGCTGTTCATTTGTAGCTGAAATCATAAAAATTGGGCAGTCATCTCATAAAATGTATAGCAATAACATATTGAATTTTCAAGAGTCTACAACAATTTTAAAGGCCTGTACAAAAAAAGTCTGGAAACTTATTGAATGCACCACGTTTAATCTTGAGTAAATTAAACCATATATTCGGAGTGTTGCAATTCTATTTTCATTTGTGTATTTTTAAAACTCATGTTGCTTCAGGAATTTTTTGAGTTTTATAACACCTTCATTTTATAGTCTTGAATTTTTTTGAAAGTGTTATATTTTGTGGGGGATTCACATACCAGTCACCTATTTAACTTATTATTTCAGGCAATCTATGAAGAATCCTCCCTGACTGCACTTTTACAGAGGGATAAAACCCTCTCCCAATGAAACCACCTGTTGGTTGTGGTTGGTGACCTGAAATGCCTAGAATAGGATCCTGGTGACTGGGTGGTCCATGACCTATGTACTAAGTGCAGCACTCCACTTTGGCCCTTACTTGGGCTAGACAAGCTGTATGAGAGGCCCAGTGCTGGTGGCTGAGTAGTTTGTGACCTGGTATCCAAAGTAGTCATGTGTGACCTACAGTCCTCCACTTTTGGCCCTTACTAGGCAGATAGGTGGTTGGAGAGGCCTGGTCTGATCAATTGGCTGGTCATGTCGAGTATTGGCACCTATGTAATTAAATCTTGACCATATTCTTCTAATCGTTTTTATGGCAAAAAAACACCCAACTCTTTTTATCTTAAGGATGATAGAAGGCAGTCGCTGAGGGTCAATGTTGAGAAAAACAGTTAATGAAAATTATTATATTAATACACATGAACTTAATGAAAAATCTAACATAAAAATTGTTTCTATCAGTTTATTAATATGTATGAAATCATACCAAAAAATTTGGCATTAAATAGCCCACAAAGATTTATATGCCATTAATCAAACCAAACTATAAATAATATGCTACTTACTCAGGACAAATATGTAAGAGAAATGAAATAAAGTGTGTTTGATAGATCAGTGTGTACTGCATAAGAGATCAAAATGGTGGTGTAATGGTTATTGTCGCTGGAATTGGACACGGCGACACGAGTTCAAATCCTGGACTGATTGCATTTCGCATAGCACTAATACCCTTGGGAAAGGTATGAATCCAATTATTCTCCCTCCAGCTATGGGTAAATAGTAGGGCAGACTAGGTTCTTCAGCCTTGGTGAGGCAACTAGTCTAGGAGAAGGAAAACTCTGAATTCAAACCTGTTAAACTCCGCTTAAAAAATTGACCTTGTGTCATATCCTGCCCGAGCGGAGGGGTTGGGTAAATATGATAATAGATCAAAAGTTTACCACCAAAAATTGAATGGAACAGATTCAATTGATTGGAACAGTTTTAGATGATTTCTTGATCTTCATTAGTTTTTTTTTGTTTAATTAGTAAAGCTTCTGATGATACAAATGATAAAGTCACACACAACTGTGTAGTTTTTATTTTTTTGGTCATATGAAGTTTGTTATTTTATTGCATAACAACCATACATAAAACAAATAATTGACCGCCCAGTTGGTTGGGGCAGTATAATGCACCAACTGAATTTTTGCAGAGGAGTAAGACCCTACTACTCAATGAGTGTCCTGGATATATGACACTAAACCATCTGATAGTGAGTCTCCAGTTAGGCTGGAGCTTTGGGAAATGTGAAGTACCCCTTCATTGCCATCATTCCCAGGTCCACTTTGGTTTGGAGTGGTAGCAACAGATAGAGTTCCATGTATGGGTTAACTAGAACTGTTTGACACTTAAACAGTGTACTGCTAAATTGAATTGTAAGAAATAGAACTGTTTGATCATTTAACAGGGTGTAAACAAATGACTGATGTTTAATTGAATTGTTAGTGATACGTAGCAATACTTAGAACCATTTAACTGTGCAAAATTTGGCATTAAATAACCTACAAAGATTGATATGCCATAAAACCCAAACAACTAGCAAATAATAGAATCAGACCAAATTAATGAGTAAAGTATGAATTATTTGTCTTAATCAGTGACGTTTCACAGTTTTAACATTTTTCAACTGGCATAATCCACATTGTTATTAGTTGTCATAATCAGACTTAGAATCTGTTTCCACTATTAAACTGGCTATGTTGGAACCAATGGCCTTTACAGTCTAAACAAGCTAGGGAATGAACCAAACCTTGCTTACCTACAAGAACGCATTATGTTATTCCAACCAGATCTTGTAGATGTAGTAAATATCTCGAGTGCCTTACGTGCTGTAATGGTTAGCAGATCATTGTTAGGGAATTTAATTCTCACTAGGTACATATTTTTTTGGCCTTGTGCCATAATTCAGATAAGCTTAGTAAATAAGTTGCCTAGCTTACATAGTGATGTGTTAGTGAGCTAGGTTGGCTGACTATTACAAGTGAGTTATATTCTCACTGTGTATACCATAAATTTGGCCTTGTGCCACAACAAAGCTAAAAAAAACTCATAAACAACTTTGCAAAAAATGTAAATATGAACAAGGAATGTGATTTCCTAACCTCTTGACATAACTTAACCCTAAATGGATTGATATGCTGTTAAAATTAGTCGATCAATTTATTAAACCTGATTCATTAGATATGACAAAGATTGTTTATTCAGTTTTCCCCTACCAATAAGGCATTACAAATTTTTTTCCCTACCAATAAGGCATTACAAATTTTCTCCCTACCAATAAGGCATTACAAATTTTTCCCCTACCAATAAGGTATTACAAATTTTTTCCCCTACCAATAAGGCATTACAAATTTTCTCCCTACCAATAAGGCATTACAAATTTTTTCCCTACCAATAAGGCATTACAAATTTTCTCCCTACCAATAAAGCATTACAAATTTTCTCCCTACCAATAAGGCATTACAAATTTTTTCCCCTACCAATAAGGGATTACAAATTTTCTCCCTACCAATAAGGCATTACAAATTTTCTCCCTATCAATAAGGCACTACAAATTTTCTCCCTACCAATAATGCATTACAAATTTTATCCCCAACCAATAAGGCACTACAAATTTTCTCCCTACCAATAAGGCATTACAAATTTTTCCCTACCAATAAGGCACTACAAATTTTCTCCCTACCAATAAGGCATTACAAATTTTTTCCCTACCAATAAGGCACTACAAATTTTCTCCCTACCAATAAGGCATTACAAATTTTTCCCCTACCAATAAGGCACTACAAATTTTCTCCCTACCAATAAGGCATTACAAATTTTCTCCCTACCAATAAGGCACTACAAATTTTCTCCCTACCAATAAGGCATTACAAATTTTTTCCCTACGAATAAGGCACTACAAATTTTCTCCCTACCAATAAGGCATTACAAATTTTTCCCTACCAATAAGGCACTACAAATTTTTCCCCTACCAATAAGGCATTACAAATTTTCTCCCTACCAATAAGGCATTAAAAATATTTTCCCTACCAATAAGGCACTACAAATTTTTTCCCTACCAATAAGGCACTTCAAATTTTCTCCCTACCAATAAGGCATTACAAATTTTTTCCCTACCAATAAGGCACTACAAATTTTCTCCCTACCAATAAGGCACTTCAAATTTTCTCCCTACCAATAAGGCATTACAAATTTTTTCCCTACCAATAAGGCACTACAAATTTTCTCCCTACCAATAAGGCACTACAAATTTTTTCCCTACCAATAAAGCACTACAAATTTTCTCCCTACCAATAAGGCATTACAAATTTTTTCCCTACCAATAAGGCACTACAAATTTTCTCCCTACCAATAGGCACTTCAAATTTTCTCCCTACCAATAAGGCATTACAAATTTTCTTCCTACCAATAAGGCATTACAAATTTTTTCGCTACCAATAAGGCACGACAAATTTTCTCCCTACCAATAAGGCACTTCAAATTTTCTCCCAACCAATAAGGCACTACAAATTTTCTCCCTACCAATAAGGCACTTCAAATTTTCTCCCTACCAATAAGGCATTACAAATTTTCTCCCTACCAATAAGGCATTACAAATTTTTTCCCCTACCAATAAGGCACTTCAAATTTTCTCCCTACCAATGAGGCACTTCAAACTTTCTCCCTACCAATAAGGCACTACAAATTTTCTCCCTACCAATAAGGCACTACAAATTTTCTCCCTATCAATAAGGCACTACAAATTTTTTCCCTACCAATAAAGCACTACAAATTTTCTCCCTACCAATAAGGCATTACAAATTTTTTCCCTACCAATAAGGCACTACAAATTTTTTCCCTACCAATAGGCACTTCAAAATTTCTCCCTACCAATAAGGCATTACAAATTTTCTCCCTACAAATAAGGCATTACAAATTTTTTCCCTACCAACAAGGCACTACAAATTTTCTCCCTACCAATAAGGCACTACAAATTTTTTCCCTACCAATAAGGCACTTCAAATTTTCTCCCAACCATTAAGGCATTACAAATTTTTCCCATACCAATAAGGCATTACAAATTTTTTCCCAACCAATAAGGCATTACAAATTTTTTCCCAACCAATAAGGCATTACAAATTTTTTCACTACCAATAAGGCACTACAAATTTTCTCCCTTCCAATAAGGCATTACAAATTTTCTCCCTACCAATAAGGCATTACAAATTTTCTCCCTACCAATAAGGCATTACAAATTTTTTCCCTACCAACAAGGCACTACAAATTTTCTCCCTACCAATAAGGCACTACAAATTTTCTCCCTTCCAATAAGGCATTACAAATTTTCTCCCTACCAATAAGGCATTACAAATTTTCTCCCTACCAATAAGGCACTACAAATTTTTCCCATACCAATAAGGCACTACAAATTTTCTCCCTACCAATAAGGCATTACAAATTTTCTCCCTACCAATAAGGCATTACAAATTTTTTCCCTACCAATAAGGCACTACAAATTTTTCCCATACCAATAAGGCACTTCAAATTTTCTCCCTACCAATAAGGCACTTCAAATTTTTCCCCTACCAATAAGGCACTACAAATTTTTCCCCTACCAATAAGGCACTACAAATTTTCTCCCTACCAATAAGGCACTATAAATTTTTTCCCTACCAATAAGGCATTACAAATTTTCTCCCTACCAATAAGGCATTACAAATTTTTCCCCTACCAATAAGGCACTACAAATTTTTCCCCTACCAATAAGGCACTATAAATTTTTCCCCTACCAATAAGGCACTACAAATTTTTCCCCTACCAATAAGGCATTACAAATTTTCTCCCTACCAATAAGGCATTACAAATTTTTTCCCTACCAATAAGGCATTACAAATTTTCTCCCTACCAATAAGGCATTACAAATTTTTCCCCTACCAATAAGGCACTACAAATTTTTCCCCTACCAATAAGGCACTATAAATTTTTCCCCTACCAATAAGGCACTACAAATTTTTCCCCTACCAATAAGGCATTACAAATTTTCTCCCTACCAATAAGGCACTACAAATTTTTCCCCTACCAATAAGGCACTACAAATTTTTCCCCTACCAATAAGGCACTACAAATTTTCTCCCTACCAATAAGGCAATACAAATTTTTTCCCTACCAATAAGGCACTACAAATTTTCTCCCTACCAATAAGGCATTACAAATTTTTTCCCTACCAATAAGGCACTACAAATTTTCTCCCTACCAATAAGGCATTACAAATTTTTCCCCTACCAATAAGGCACTTCAAATTTTCTCCCTATCAATAAGGCATTACAAATTTTTTCCCTACCAATAAGGCACTACAAATTTTTCCCCTACCATTAAGGCATTAAAAATATTTTCCCTACCAATAAGGCACTTCAAATTTTCTCCCTACCAATAAGGCATTACAAATTTTTTCTCCCTACCAATAAGGCATTACAAATTTTTCCCCTACCAATAAGGCAGTACAAATTTTTTCCCTACCAATAAGGCACTACAAATTTTTCCCATACCAATAAGGCACTACAAATTTTCTCTCTATCAATAAGGCACTACAAATTTTTTCCCTACCAATAAGGCAGTACAAATTTTTTCCCTACCAATAAGGCACTACAAATTTTCTCCCTACCAATAAGGCACTACAAATTTTCTCCCTACCAATAAGGCATTACAAATTTTTTCCCTACCAATAAGGCACTACAAATTTTTCCCCTACCAATAAGGCATTACAAATTTTCTCCCTACCAATAAGGCACTGCAAATTTTTCCCCTACCAATAAGGCATTACAAATTTTCTCCCTACCAATAAGGCATTACAAATTTTCTCCCTACCAATAAGGCATTACAAATTTTTCCCCTACCAATAAGGCACTTCAAATTTTCTCCCTACCAATAAGGCATTACAAATTTTTTCCCTACCAATAAGGCATTACAAATTTTTTTTCCCTACCAATAAGGCACTACAAATTTTCTCCCTACCAATAAGGCACTACAAATTTTTCCCCTACCAATAAGGCATTACAAATTTTCTCCCTACCAATAAGGCACTACAAATTTTTCCCCTACCAATAAGGCACTACAAATTTTCTCCCTACCAATAAGGCACTACAAATTTTTCCCCTACCAATAAGGCACTACAAATTTTTCCCCTACCAATAAGGCACTACAAATCTAAATCAATGCTGAATAAAAACTTAATAATCCTTATCCATCTGAATTTTTGAGAAGAGGCTTGATGTACAATATTTTTTGACTGTTGTCCTCTTCTTTATTGTTGTTAGTTGTAACACAATGTTTTAGCCGCTCTATTCTCCAGCCTTCCTCAGGTGTCCCTTGTTGACCTCTTAAGTAGACCAAGTATGGAAATGAACACAATATGAGAACCAATAATTGAAAAGGCCAAATCAAATTTTTTTTAAAGAAAATTACTTAAAAGTAACAAGAATAACTGCTGCCATTGGATTTTACGTTTCGAATTCATCTCATGACGCTTCTCAAGAAATTTCTTGTGATGCTTCTTGGATTGATAAACGTGAAAAACAATGACATCATTATTTGAATAACATCTTCATATTTCTTGAACGCCTTTGTTTGATCAACAGTCAATCTTTAAAAATGATTTCCCAGTTTGAATCATTTCCATACCCAGATAAACAAAGAACACCTGAGGAAAGCTGGAGGATATAGTGGCTGAAACGTTGTGTTACAACTAACAACAATAAAGATGAGGACAGCAGTCTGAAAAATCACACACAAAATATTTAACAATCCTTGTCTATTTAATGAAATATATGCTCGACAGCCTGTGAACTTATCGAATTTCCATTATAACAGTGGTCCATGATGATACTGATGCTTCTATTTAGGAAAGAGTGAAAAATTCAAATTAACATTTCATAGTTATCTCTATTAAATTGAGAATTTGAATGATTAAAAAAATGACCTTCAGCAATAGACAAAGATCCGACAAAATTCACTTGTGAATTGAACTAGAAATAGATTTTAATTTAATCCTCTTCATAAAACTTTTGCTATGATATTTTTGTTTTTGTTTGGATTAATGTTACATACATGATGAAAAATTTTCTAATATATATATTAATATTCCAAATCTCATTGATTTTCAGGAGCCATTGTTTTGCTACTGGTTTCCAGCACGGTAACAATGTCAGTGCCATTTTGCATTGGAAAAGTTGTTGATGTCATCAACACAGCTTGTAAAGAAGGAGATCTTATCAGCAAACTGAACAATGTGTGCAAATCATTGACAGTTATTTTTCTCTTAGGTGGATTAGCCAACTGTGGCCGAGTCTACCTTATCCAGGTTGCAGGTTTGTATCTTTCTGTTGATTTTGTTTTATGATAAAGGTTGATTGAACAATTTCTGTATTCATAAATGCTATCTTTCTCTTGATCTCCTCCAATTTTAGCTTTAATTTAACATTAAAATTTAAGGAATCTTGAAATTTTTAATAAATCACTACTCACATTGAAATTTTCTAAAGCTATTTTTATAAAGATTATTGTAAATATACGTATCGTATGTCATAAAACTAACCAATTTCTACCCACCATTCCTTTAACAATTGATAAATTGGCTTTTGTCGTGTTCTAAGCCATAAAGAGTTATAGCCCTTGTCTGTGCAATATCTAACCTGCACACTCTTTTGCAGCTATTATAGCAACATAAACATCTCTGTGTGTGTATACACTCCAAGTGGAACAATGGCTACAATTATTTTAGACTTTGAGTCAGGGAATAAACTGGGAGTAAAGATTCAACATGATTGGACTACATTACAGGCATCATTTGTCTATGGCTTTGAATTGTAGATTATGAATATTATTTTATCTAAATTATATATATATATATATATACTCAAGAGTCATTCAGTAAATAATGAAAAATTTTTGGAAAAAAAGAAAAAAAAAAATTTTTCAGAATTTTTTTTTCATAAATGTTAAACTCTGCAATGTTTGGAATTGGTTTATTGCAAAAATTATTTGAATCTTGTAAAAATATTTGTTTTGAGGCTATTCAAAATGGCAGCAAATCAGAGTGCTCCAGGCTTAAA
This sequence comes from Sepioteuthis lessoniana, assembly GCA_963585895.1. NCBI lineage: Eukaryota > Metazoa > Mollusca > Cephalopoda > Myopsida > Loliginidae > Sepioteuthis > Sepioteuthis lessoniana. The sequence goes on along the minus strand of OY757923.1, from coordinate 95,546,789 downwards.
CAGAGGTCTGAAATAAAATTTTTGGTGGCTGAGAAGTGCAAACCATATAAAATTTTAGAAGAATGTGTGAGGTGTATGGAGAAGAAACATGTTTTAATAAAAAAAAATGTTTACAAATGGGTTAAACATGGGTTTGTTACTATGAGCCTAAGTTGAATAGACAGTCCACAGAGTGGAAACACACTCTCTGGTAAAAAAAAAATTCTGAGTGCAGCAGTCAGTAAAGAAGGTCATGCTGACATTCTTCTGGGACATGACAGGACTCATTACTATTACTTTCTTTGAAAAAGTTGCAACTGTAAACAGTGCTTCCGATAATGAAATCTTTAGATAATATTTAATCTAATTTATTGAATGACCCTCTTATATATATATATATATATGTATATATTTATCCTACCCCTCTGCCATGTGCAAGATGTTACTCATGGTCAATTTTTAAGCAGTCTATAGCTAGTTTGAGTTTTTCTTCTAGATCAGTTGCCATGCCAAGGTTAAAGAGCCCACTCTGCCCTACTATTTACCCATAGCTCATGGGGAGATGAGAGAGATTCTTTTTTTTGCCAAGGACATTATTACCAAAGGAAATGCAAACAGCCTCATTCAAGATTTGAACCCAGATTGCCAATTTGGTTTCATACTTTTCCCAAAGGTATTAGAGTTGTGTGAATTGCAAACAGCCTAGTCAAGGATTTAAACTTGTCCAGCAAGTCTGTTTCCTATATTAATAACTGTTAAGTTTTGAGCACCTTCCCACTGAATTATATATATATATATATATATATATATATATATATATATATATATATATATATAAGGATAATTCAAGAAGTTCCAAGTCTCATATAGAAAAAAGAGCATAGCTGAACATTTTTGTTGTGGTAACACTCTACCACTTCTTATAAAACTATAAAAGTCTGAATTAGTTTTTAGTTTTATAAAAAATATTAATGCGTTGTCACAGTAAAAAAAAGTTCAGCTATGGCTCTTCTTTCTGTGTGAAACTTAGAACTTTTTTAACTAGACTTATATATACTTTAAAAGGAATCGGTCCACAAGGGGATTTATTTTTTAAGTTATTTATTTTTCTTCAACACGTGTTTCTCATGTTTTACACTTTCCTTGGTAAGTTATAGTATGAAACACAATAGAAATGTGTTGAATAAAAATAAATAACTTAGAAAATAAATCCTCTTGTGGACTTATTCAAGTACTTACTTTTTTCTCTCATTGGACCCATGAAAAAAAAATATATATATACATAATATACACACTAACAAATGTTGCATTTTTCAGGGCAAAACATTGTGCAGAAACTGAGAGAAAGAGTCTACAATTCGGTTTTGAAACAAGAAATTGCCTTTTTTGACAAAATGAAAAGTGGAGATTTGGTGACACGCCTGTCCAGTGATACATTATTAGTAGGACAATCACTAACTGGGAACATATCAGATGGTCTCCGATCTGCCTGTCAGGCTGTTGGTGGGCTGGGTATGATGGTAAGAATTCATCTATTTAAATTCTTTATTACAGGGTGGAATGATAAAATTTTAAAACTTTTATTGAAAAAATCAATTCAGGTAACTTGATTATGTTGTAGAGCGGACATCTATTCAATGTTGCTGCCTTCAGCCTCAATCACTGCCTCAATACGGATTCAGAACTCGGAGCATGCTTTTTCCACAAGCGACGGCGGGACCTTGGCAAATACTTGGCGGATGACGGCTTTGGTGTTGCGGGAGGTTATGTTGATGATGTTCTTGATGTATGACCAAACAAAGTAGTCCAGTGGGTTCATGTCAGGGGAGGAGGGGGGCCAGTGAGAGAAGGGTACAAAGTCATAGCACTCCTTCTGAAGCCAAGCCTGGGTCTCTTTGGACTTGTGGGCCAGCACCAAGTCCTACTGCCACACCCAGGGTCTGCCACCGGCCACCTGATTGCACCAGGGGATCACCACACTCTTCAGCACATCCAGGTACACTTTGGTTTTGACTTTCAAGGTGACTTTGAAGATGTGAGGTGGCATGATGTGGCCCTCACTTGAAACCACACCAAAGACCATAACCGTAGCTGGAAACTTTGTTTTCATCACCCTGGGCACGTCCCTGTTATTTGTGGCAATCCAGATTTGCATTTTAAGGGTGCTGGCAATGGTCCTGTTGTCATAACTTGGATTGGTAGAGAGCATGAGTTGTACAGCGGTGCATCTCTGATCTCGTTCGTTGAACATTGTGTCACTTTCAGACATGATAGAAGGCTCCTATCACTCTTGGGATTTGTACACAACTGGCCAACTAGTAGATGGTCTGCAACAAAAAAAGAAAACCGGTTTTCATTAGAAAGAAATGAAATCATGTCGTATTTTCTAGGGCGACAATTTTATCGTTCCACCCTGTACTTTTATGTGTTAATTTTAAAGTTATTTCTTATCTTTTTACATATACTAAGGCACTGAGTAATCAATTAGCTATTCTGTTTGAAACTGGACTTTTGAAAAAATTATTTTTCAGGCTGGTAACCTTGGCTTATCTATTACAATTATATATGGTTAAATGAGCCACAGGTTCAGATTCTGTGTCTAACCTCAAGATAATGCTACAGAAACATTTAACAAGTTCATACAAGCTTATAGAGACTAGGTTTTTAAACGGCCCAAGGCATTTTTGGATGGCCAAGAAACTGGAAAAAAATTAACCCTGTTCTGGTCAGTTAGTTACTTCATGAACTGAAGAGGATCTGACAAAAGTGAAGATTCTTATCAGATTGATTGTGAGAATAATTGGTATGAATTAACATAAATCAACTGAAATTCAGTCAGGGTTGACAACTTGAAAAATTTTTCATTTTCATTATTTTAATAGATTGCCCTTGTAAGTTTGGGTAACAAATAAAGACACTTTGTTGACTGATTTATTTTTTGGTTGACAACATGTTGACGTGATAGAGTGAATGATATTTTAAGATATTTGTAATCATTAATCTTCTTTCCTAAAAAAATCATTTTTTAGAAATACGTATCCTCTTATGGGCCAATTAGATTAAAAATAAACAAGTGGGACTTACATATATGACTCCAATCTGGGAATCTGCTTGAAGCCATCTTAATATTTCTATCATAAGTTGATGAATTTTCATGACTGTAGAGACTGAATATTGTGACGGCAAATTAGAATATTAAAGATCCTCGGACGAGCAACCATTTAAAAGCGTATGGGAACTGGTGCATTTAAATATTGTTATCACCAAATGGGGAGTTTATTTTTCACACTTGTGAAGACGGGGCAGCCTGGTACTTGATCCCTCGCAGAATAAGTTCCAGTTAAGATTCCCCTTTTGGGTGTAGGGAAACTGGCAGATTATGTTGGGGTTAATTTGGGGCTAGACTGACCGCCGCTGGCAAGGGGTTTCCAAATTTCACGTTACACACACACCCACCAGACCACTATCTCTTCCTACCCCTAGGATAATGGAAGATATGGGCCTCTAGGTTTAGATATAGTAATATTAATTTTAGTCGTCAACAATTCCGGTTTCCCGTATAATATTTTTAAAGGAAAGAATAGGACAATTTAGGCGAGAATAACATGAGGCGAAAGAAGGTGAAAAAGGAGCATGCAAAAGACAACTTGATAGGTTGACAACACAATGAACAAATTTCAACACGTGGGGACATTAAAATGTAACAATCTTTTTAATACATGCGGACACACACATTTAACGTGTCGGCTATATTATCAGCGGACAATACAAAAATACAAATGTCTTTCTTCCTTCCTTTTTCTTTTCTTTCTTCTTTCTTTAAATTGAGAGGGAGAAAGAGTATGTAATTGCAATACTTAGGAAGAGTGTAGGGAGAAACAGTCTGAAGGTTTACTTATCTTTTTGAGGGGTTCCTTCTGAGAATATTTTCTCTTTTACGGGCTAGCAGGATTTTACATAGCTTGGCTTGAATACATCTGTCAACTTGTCCAAGAGCTTTCCGCTTCTTCACCCGGAGTTTGGCATCAGATCCCACGTCCTCTCACGGCGACCTCTGTCCTCTAAACTGATATTCTTTATCCCTATTTCCGCTGACAAAAAAAGGGTGCTACTTCCGCTTTAGGATTCTAGCCAATCATTTAGCCTCTTTCTTCTTCCCTCCGGTCACAGAGTGCAAACATCTGTTGGCTTTCATTCTGACCTGGATTTGTTACTTCGGCCGCGAGGAATTGACCTACATTCTTTTCTTCCTTCAACAGCCGGCCAAAGTTGACCCACATTCCTTTTTCCTCTTTTAACAGTCAGTCTTTGGCGTCCTGCTAATTCAAACACGGAGAGGTAGTAGAAATTCCTTATTTCTCTCCTCTCAGTAGTAGACCACGTGACAATATTAACTTTTTTAATTCTAAAATTTAAATGAAGACGTTTGCACGATTGAGAAATTGATACGATAAAAGAATGTCTAGACTGCTCTCTAAATGAATCAATGCTGATTTAAAAAAAAGAATTATGAAACCAATTTCAAAATCTTTATGGACAGTAGATTTTAGTGAAACACAGGATTGTGCAAGTGCAGCACTCTTCATATTTATCAGACTCCTTTGCTTCATGTGACTTGTTTTTTTAAACTAAAAATTCATCCCTAGGATAACATTTGAGGATGTTGAAAACATTAAAAATAATATTTATGGTGATACAGCTTCACACCATATCAAAAGAGAAGTTTCAGAGGTGCCTCGATCAATGAAAAACTCATTAGAATAAGTATGTTGAATGCCAATGAGACTGTTTTAAAGAAAATAGAGCTTCAAAAATCAAGCCAGTCAGCTGGGGCTGTAGAATACACCAACTGTCTCTCTGTAGTGGGGTAAGAACCCCCCCACCTCTTCTGAGTGTCCTGGATATGACACTAAACAATCTGATGGCAAGGCTCCAGTAATGCTGGAGCTTTGGAGAATGTGGAGTAGCCCTTCATTGCCATCAGTACTAGGTCCACTCTGGCCCAGAGCTGCATCAAATAGAACTGGTTGACATTTAAACTGAGTGCAAACAAATGACTTAGGCTAAATTGAATTGTTAGAAATAGAGCTGTTTGTAAACAAATGACTGATGTTTAATTGAATTATTAGTGATACATTGCAATATTTGGAACTATTTAATTTTGTTGACTTATGATTACAGATCATATATATTTCATATATATGTATAAACCGGATTTGGCATTGAATAACCTACAATGTTTGATATGTTATAAAACCAAACAAAACCAGCTTCAGAATTGATACTTTTGAACATATTTTGTATGCAATGTTTTATATAAGAAAATTAAAGAAAAGTTATTTATCATAAAAGTTTAATTATTTTGTTTGTAGTGCTAGATATAATTGAAAGTTTATAGTTTAAAAAGAAAAGAAATTATCATATCTAGTTTATACGATGCATATTTTCTTTTAACCTTTTCCTTTTGTTTAACAAAAGAAAAGTACTAAAATATATTGTATTTATCACTCTGGTGTAGAAGTCAAATGACTCCCCTTCTAACATGGCTACCTTCTTTGCTAGCTTAAGGATGGCTAGGGCATGTCCCATGGTTGTAACACCTAGTTCTTTGAGGACTTCCCGGTCTATCATGGTGAGGCTATCCTTGGTAATGCTTTCTTCCTCGAAAGTTTTAGCATAAGTCCTGGCAGAGTCAGCTGGAATGCAAATTTTGGTAAGTAGCTCTTGCCAATCATCAGATTCTGCCTACAGCGCCATGATGAATATTGGTTGACTTGAAAGTGGTCTGACACACAAGTAGAATGATTCCCATTGCTATTTACTGGATGAATATATGGGTGAATAGACCTCACTCATGCAAATGTGTTGGGCAGGTTATCCTGGCACCATAGACCAACCCACCTGCTGCATTAGGTGCTCTCCTATAAAATCAGGTAAGCTTAGCTGACTTGCTTTTACCAAGAACATTCAAGAAGGCAACCATGTTAGAAGGTGAGTCATTTGACTTCTACATCTGGTATTATGGATAAAAGACTAAACACTATATAAAATTCATGATGGAATAAAGTAAACAAATATATATTATGCCTTTGAAAAAACAAGAGAATTTTATTGACCAGCAGATATAGAACTTAGTGTCATATAGTCTAATAAACACTCTTTTTATTCAATTAATGCCAGTTAGAAATGTTCTACCATTTATATATAAAATACAATATGACTTGTATATTTATCTGTCATACGATCTGGTCTCACTAGAAAGTAATAAAAATTCCATTGTTATTTAACATAATGATGTAAAAATAGAATTTTATTTTGTGCCATCACAGCACTCTCCATACTCCACAGACCTTCAGCTGTGTGCAACTTTTTGTTCTTTTCTAAACTGAAAATTCATTTAATGGGTAAGATTTGAGGCTATGGAAGACATTAAAAGACAAATAATTAAATACACTCTATATCAAATAAGGAGTTTCAGAGGTGCTTCAACCAATGGGAAAACTCACTGGAATAAGTGTGTTAAATGTCAAGGGGATTATTTTAAAGAGAATTATTGTTTTATTCAAGTTCAATAAAACAAATAAAATTATATTATATATCCAATAGTTAATAGAATGTTATTTGACAGTTTTGAGTTTTCATCTGAAAAATTGGCTTGATATCTATATAAGAAATATGTTAAAATAACTTTTGATTGAAGAATTTGATAAATGAACTTTTAAAGAATGTATTTACCCAACCCCTCCACAACAATCGAGATTCAACAGAAGATCAATCTTTTTTTTTTAAGCTGATCTATGTTGGTTTGAATTCAGAGTTTCCATTCTCTTTGATTGATTGCCTTATTAAGTCTAAAGGACTAGGTTTACTTTCAGTCCAGTCGGCTGGAGCTTTAGAATACACCGACTGCCCCTCTGCAGAGGGGTAAGACCCCTCCTCCAATGAATACCCTGAATATGGCATCAAACCATTTGATGGTGAGGCTCCTGTAATGCTGGAGCTTAGGGGAATACGGAGTATCTCTTCATTGCCATTGCTCCCAGGTCTACTCTGGCCCAGAGTGGTAGCACCTGATAGGGTCTTATCTATGGGTCAAATAGAACTTTTTGACATTTAAACTGAGTGCAAACAAATGTCTTATGCTAAAATGAATTGTAAGAAATAGAACTGTTTGATCATTTAACTGTATGTAAAGAAATGACTAATGTTTAATTGAATTGTTAGTGATACATAGCAATACTTGGAACCATTTCATATTGTTGACTTATGCTAAACTGATTTATTAGAAATAGAACTGTTTGATCATTTAACTGGTTGTATCTAAAAAATGTGTTTACAAATTATATATTTAATATGTATGTAAAAACAGGATTTGGCATTAGATAACCAACAATGGTTGATATGCCATAAAACCAAATCAAACAATCAGTTTGACTGAGGAAGAAGGGATGGATTCATGCCTTTTCTCGAGGTCATTAGAACAATGTGAAATGCAAACAGTTTTATCTAAGACTTGAACTTGGCTTCCCAAGTCCATTTTCTCTGGGGATAACCATTATAACATTCACCTCTACAAAAGTAAGATGCATTTAAACATTTCTTCCAAGCTGCAGCTGTATCAGTACTACTGTATAGATGCACCCCCTGGTTTCTAATGAAATGCACAGAGAAAAAGTTTGAGAGGAACTGCACAAGAATACTACATGCTGTTATGAAAAATCCTGGAAGCAACACCTCCCAAAACACCAGCTGTACAGTTACTTACCTCTCATCTTACAAATCATCCAAGTAAGACGTGCTGAGTACTGTAGGAGAAGCAAGAATGAATTCATAAGTGACATTCTCTTATGGACTCCTAAACATGGACGTGCCAGTGTTGGTCGACCATATCTGATAAAGGGGAACAAGACAGATGATCAATTATTATCTTTATATTATTTTACTTTTAGATTAACATTCAGAAAGTATTAAAAACATAAACAAGGAAATAAGAGCAAGTTATTGATGATTGCAAAATGATTTTGATATTGTCTGTCCAGAGTATGATACTAAATTGCATCTGATGGTGAGGCTTCAGTTCTGGAGGTCTGCAGAGTGTTGAATCATCTCTTCATTGCCATTACTCTCAGGTTCACTGACCCAGTGTTGTAGTATCTATTTGCGTGCCATCTAAAGGTCAAATAGATCTGTTGGAAAATTATTAGTATTTGATAGGAATACTTGAAACCATATGACTGAAAATTATTTGTATTAAGAACAGTTACTTAAAACTTTGTTTACAAATGATCATTAATGAATTGAAACTATATAAGTGCCTGTAAAAAAAAAAAGACTGACTTCAGCATTAAATAATGCAACAAAAGTTGACATGTTTTAAAACCAATCAACCAATGGGAGAGTCCCCATGGCATAATGGCTAACATGCTAGACTGCGACATTGTTCACTTTTGGACTAATTCCCTTGAGAAAGGCATGAACCTCCTTATCCCCCAGCTATGGATTAAATAGTACCCCTACTGTTCTTCTTCAAGGATGGCTTTGGCATTAAATAACCCATAAAGGTTGATATTCCATTAAACAAAGAAACTAAACCTACCAACCAACAATAAATACTGCCATTTTTGACAGCTTGAGTTAACCAGTTTTTGATATAAAAGTCATTTCCTATTTTTAACTCTAAAATTTAATTCATAATGAATCATATATTCATGTTTGTTGTCTAAATTTCTGAGATGAAGCTTGGTGATTTTTATCATTAAGGGTTTTTCGGACTATTGTCTTTATCTTTATTGTTATTTCCACAACGTTTCGGCTGATATGTCCTCCGGCCTTTGTCAGGTGTTTGTCGAACTCAGGAATCTTCATGGAACTTTGAACTACGTCCTTTATTGAATCCACGGGGTCACCTGTTCTGATTCTGTTAGCCATAACCGGGTACAAGTATTAAGTATTCCTGTATTGTTACTCGCCTGCCGTCAGGATTAAATCTGCAACCTCCTTAGAAGCTTAGGGAACCAACACCTATAAGAAGGTTCCTGAGTTCGACAAACACCTGAAGAAGGCCAAAGGACATATCAGCTGAAACATTGTGGAAATAACAATAAAGATGAAGACAATAGTCCGAAAACCCTTAATGATAAAAATATTCATGTTTGTCATTTTTTTTTTTTCCTTTTTTCAGATTTATGTATCTCCACAGCTTTCTTTAGCTTCTATGGCAGTTGTTCCTTCTGTGGCAATATTAGCTATCATTTATGGTAGATACATCAAGAAAGTTACTGCTAATGTTCAAGGATCATTGGCAAGTGCAACTAATGTAAGTATCTTGTAATCACAGTTTCACTACATCACTAGATTCTTTATATGATTCGATTAAGGTTCATTGTATGAGCTATGATCAGAAAGTATTGAGACTGAATCTTTAAATCTTAACATTCAAATAAAGACATGCACAGTTTGAACAACTTATATACCATAATTATTTGTGTATAACACATCCCTAACTTTGGACTATGAAATTCTGGGAAAAAAAATTCTTGTGTATAATTTGCTCTGACTTTTTAGAATTTGTAGCAGATTGGATTATATTCTTATTATAAGTAATAGGCAACTTTCTGAAGGAAGTTGATTGCAATTTAACATTTCATTCTGAGGAAAAATAAATCTTCTAATGATTATAAAATGCTTAAACTAAGTTGATGATTTTAATTTAAAGTTTTTGCCTTCCAGAAGCATCCATCTTGTGACTGTTTGTACATGTTAAAAACTGGATATTGAATTGGTACATTGACCAACTTTTTGTGAGCTTACAAATTTTATTGTCTGTATTTCCATTTAATATATCAAATCGATTAACAAAATTTAAACCAAATTTAGAACTTGTTCAATTTATTGGTTCATAGTGACTAAAAATAAGAATTCATATAGTTTACATTGTCTTAAAACACAAAATTTACATCAAGCAAACATGAAGATGTTTGTACAAACATATGGAGATATATATGCAATAATCCTACTGTGAAAATAAGCTCACATTAAGAGAAACCCAAATATAAATAAACACAAATCCTAATGGCATAAAATATATTAGTTTGGACTATAGATATAATTTAGTTTTAACCATCCTGTTCCAAATATAATGAGATATGTGGTTAGAAAAAAAAAGATGATTATATAGTTCTGAGGCTGGAAAATAGTGCATTTAAGATGCACAAATAATTATGGTAAGAAAGTGATGATACTTAAATAAAATCTTGATGAAGCTCTGCCAATTTGAAAATGATGAAGCTAGCTTCAATACTTTTTCAATAACAGTTTTTGCTAAAACATATAATTGTACATACTTAGCTGCCTCCATACTCATCAGACCCCTCCCCAGCTCCATTTCCTGAGGGTCCTGGTTATGACATTAAACTGCATCTGATGATGAGGCTCCATTCTAGAACTTTGGAAAATGTAGAGTATCCCTTCATTGCTATTACTCCCAGGTCCACTCTGACCCAGAGTGGTGGTATTAATTTACTAAGCTTTTTGCTTAGATGTAGCACAAGGCCGCATGAATGGGGCACCCAATGAGAATCGAACTCACTCGTGTAGGTTTGCTAGTCTACCTTGCTAACCATTACACCACCCGAGGTGCCCTGACCCAGAGTGGTGGTACCTGTTATCTGTGGGTCAAATAGATCTGTTTGAAAATTATCAATATTAGATAGGAATGATGTGTATGACTGTGTGCAAATAAATTTTTATTATTAGATAGGAGTAGTTACTTGAAACCATATAATTGTGTATAAATTATTAGTATTGAATAGAAATATTTGATACCATTTAACTGCAAACAAATGAATATTATAGTCAAATAAAAAAAATTGGAATTTAAAAAAATGATTTCAAGGGAACATTAAAAATATAGTTATGATTATTATCAAACATTTACAAATGACTCAAATTTCAGCTTTAAATAACCCATAAGGGGTTGATATCCTGTTAAATAAACTAAATCTAAATTATCAGAATTAAATAGGAATAGAATGGAAATAATAATAATAATATATGATAGACCATCTGAGCAGACCACAGAGTGAAAATCAAAGCAAACAGAGACAAGTACTTGGACTTTGCCGCCAGAGAACTAAAAAAGCTATGGAACATGAAAGCAACAGTAATACCAATTATAATTGGTGCACTAGGAACAATCTCCAAAGGCTTGGTAAAGGGGCTGGAAGAGTTGGAAATTGGAGAATGAGCCAAGACCATCCAAACTACAGCATTGTTAAGATTGGTCAGAATATTGAGAAGAGTCCTGGAGAATTGAGGAAACATGCTGTCACTCAGATTTCAGTGAAAGACCAGCTAACACTGGTGTGAAAAACTTGCAAAGAAAAAATGATGATAGATTGGAATAATTTAAAAAAAATAAACCAAGTTTGACTGCATAAAAAAATAAATTCATTTTCAGTTATTGTAATATATAAAAGTCAAGTTGATGACCATAATTGAGGGTGACCCGAAGGCTCTCTTTTCAATAGCGACTACACTGAGGTCTAGGGAAGGGTGCTACTCCTTTCCCTGAATTGTTCCACTTTACCCTTAATATGTACCATATAATGCTGAGTGTTAAGCAAGGAGGTATCGAATACCATTTTTTTTTAGTTTTTGGTATGACTCGACCTGGGATTGAACCCCAATCTCCTGGGCCATTGACTAACGCTCTACCCATAAGGCCAATGGGCTGGTCATATCGCTTGAAATACTTGAGACCATATAATTGTGAATAAATTATTTGTATTAGATCAGTATGCTTAAAACTATATAACTGTGTGCAAACAAATAATCATAGGCAAATAAAAAAAAATTGCAATTTAAAGAAAAATGTAATGAATATTGAAAATATAATTATTATAATTAAACATTTACAAATGCATCAAATTTTGTTATCAAAAAGAGGTAAAAAGGAGCATTAAAAATCTTTGTTATTAATTTAATGTTCAGATTTGTATGTTGTTTAGCCATGGTCTATTCATTGCCGAATTAGTTAATGCATCTTTCATGAAAGACAAGTTTTTTTTTTAGATACGAGTTTTTCTATTCTTGCCTCATTCGACTTTATACGAGAGTCGACTGAAATGTTCATAGACTGACAAAGATTCATTGAAGGTAACTAAATGAGGTTTATTTTTTAATATAGTCCCCCTTTTCCATAGGTGTTACAATGCTTGGATCCTATTGGTCAAAAAAGTTATCAACAGCAAATGATTTGACATCATCTTATAAACTTTTCAGCTGATCCTCTTAGTCTACGTTTTAGTGGTATTTATTTTTTGTTTTTATTTTTCAGGTGGCAAATGAAAGGTTTTCAAATATACGTACAGTTCAGTCTTTTGTACAGGAAAAAACAGAGTCTGAACTTTTCAATTCAAAGCTTCAAGATGTTCTTGTATTTTTGAAGAAAGAGGCTAGAGCAAAAGCCATATTTTATGGCTTTGTAAGTTAAAATCTTTCTCTTTATTTATTCCTTTTTTTTTTTTTTCTTTTTAATGAATTTAATCTTTTGAACTTAATCATAGGAGAGTGATATTCTTTAAAAATATTTTATTCCTTTTATTGATTGTTTATTACCTAGTTTAATTGTAATTATAAAAGTGTTCATTTTTTTTCTTCTACACATTATCTATATGAAATAGATATATAAAAAATGAGTAGAAGAACAAAATGAAGAATGCTTTGGGGGTGTCCTCCTCGTGGTGTAATGGTTAAAGCGATGGACTGCGGAATCGTAGTAAGTGAGTTCGTACTCCAGTCGCACTATTACATTCACTTTCGGGCAAATACCCTTGGGCAAGGTATGAACCCCCTTATCCTCCCAGCTATGGGTTAAATAGTACTACAACTGTTCTTCTAGGAGAATGGCTTTGCATTAAATAACCTACAATGGTTGATATGCCATTAAACAGAGAAACTAAACCAAACCAAGAATGCTTTTATTTGTACTATAAGTATCTAATGTATAGCATTATTACTTCTCTCTCTTCCTCTCATTATATTTGCTTTCTTTTTCTCTCTATTCCTTTTCTTCTTTTTTCCTCCCAATCAAAATGGAAGGGTTCATTATTTATCTGAGGTGATGACAGGGCATAACTTTTAAACATATGCATTCCTGTATTATTCTATCAATATTATAAATCGTTTATATACTGTTTACCATCACTCAAGAAACCACTTAATTGAGCCAAATGAGTCTTTTCATTGTGTCCCAATTCATCAGAATTTACAGGAAGGAGAGATTTATTGTGAAGTTGAGACTATAGCATTTCGGTTCTACTGAACCATCATCAAGACCATGAGGGGTGATATTAGCGATGTTAAGTCAATGATGGATGTTTAAAAATGCAAAAAACACCCATCGTTGACTTAAAATCGCTAATATCACCCTTCATGGTCCTGATGATGGTTCAGTAGAACTGAAACGCTATAGTGTCGACTTCTCAATAAATCTCTCCTTTGACTCGGATTACCTTGTTATCAATTTTTCTACATATTGTCGGATTACAATCCTTTATTTACTTTCATCAGAATTTATTGTATTTCTATTGATTTGGCATTGGATAACCCATAATGGTTGATGTGCCATAACATCAAACCAAACCGAATGTGAGTGTAATAGCATGACTGTAGTTCAAACACACTTATTTGAAGCCATAGTCCAGTACTTTATTTTTTCTCTCTTAACTCATTGGGACCCAATATTTATGCTCATTCAGTTTCCAATATGAGACACTTGCTTAGCTCTTAACTTCTCTCCAGGCATTTTCAATTGACACCTACACTTCCTCGTAATGACTCCAATAACATCAGAATCATTTCCAGGTTATTGCATCACATAACTGCTCAGATAGTGAAGGGAGTCTCTATAGCAAAGTGGCTAACGTATTGGACCGCAACATTGTAGTAAGTGGATTCAAACTCCAGTCACCTTATTACATTCACTTTTGAACTAATACCCTTGGGAAAGGTATAAACTACCTTATTCTTCCAACTATGGGTTAAATAGTACCACTACTGTTCTTCTACAAGGATGGCTTTGGCATTGAATAACCCACAAAGGTTAATATGCCATTAAACAAAGGAACAAACAAACCGGCTCTTGGATATCCCAAATTAGATTGTCATCTTAATACATTTATATTGTATTTGTGTCCTATAATACTTGTTACGTTTGCATGTAAATTTCATACGTTATTTGTACCAACTATTGTGGGATAAATGTAATAGTATATATCACTGCTATTTTTCTTTTAATTATTATCCATAAAATCTACATAAAAACTACATCGAATTAATCTTCATTATATTTGTTACTGTTTTATATTAACTAGTAGTAATAGTACTTATTATATCATTATGAATTTGAAAGAAAAAAAATGACAGTTAAATTTATGTTTGCTTTATTTCTTTTTTTTGTTTGTTCTTTGTTTTAGACTGGTCTTTCCGGAAATCTTGTTGTATTGTCTGTATTTTATTATGGTGGAATAATGATGTCTGAAGCCCAATTGACTATTGGCGAGTTGTATTCATTCCTTGTCTATGCTGTTTATGTAGGTATTTCTATGGGAGGTGAGTTGTCTTTTTTTTCCCTTATGCACATACACACCTCTGTGATGGTTTACTATTATTATCAAAATAAGACAAAAAAGTAGGACTCTAGTGAAAAGAAGCCATTGTGCTCTTAAAGGTGTGGCCACTTGAGTGTCTGGAAAAAAGATCAATCAATAATAAAAGTACAAAATTTCTAAAAATAAAATGTGACAATCCAGGATGAATTGTGTATTTATCCAACTCCTCTGAAGGAGCAGAATGTGACACAAGGTCAATTTTTACTTGGAGTACAACTGGTTTGAATTCAGAATTTTCCTTCTCCTAGACTTGTTGCCATATCAAATTTATTACCATTTACCTATAGCTGCAGAGGAGAATAGTTTGATTCTTGTTTTTCCCAGAGTAGATGAATTATTTACATGCCTCTGATTATTGTTCTCATCTTGGTTGTCACAAAATGTTGGTTGTTGTAATCTATGGCCTTCTTCAGGTGTCTTTTGTCACCTTTAACTTTTAGGAAATTTCCAACCAAACTTTTTATTCAGTCTACAGGCTACCATGTCATCAGAGCTTAGAATATACTGACTGTAACCTCTGCCAAAGGGTAAAACTCTATCTTCACCTCTCCAAAAAAGAGCTGTCCTGAGTATGACACTAATCTGTATTTGATAGTGAGTTCTAAAGAGTATAGAGTACCTCTTCATTGCTCCCTGGTCCACTGTGATTTGGTATAGAGTACCTCTTCATGTATAGAGTACCTCTTCATGCTCCCTGGTCCACTGTGATTTGGAGTGGTAGCTCCTGTTAGGGATCCATCTAGGAATCAAATAGATGCGTTTGAAAATTATTAATATTAGATAGGAATACTTGATATCATATAATTATGTGCAAAAACTCTTAAGAAATAACTTTAAATGTATGCAATTCCTTAACCTCTAGGTATGAAATAGCCCCTGATGGGTTGCCATGCTGTTAAAATCAATCATCTAATTTTTCTGTCTATTTTCTTCTACTCATGACTTATTTGGCTGCTGTTGATTGATTTTTTTTGTGAATTGCTGTGGTTCTATCAATATATTTGTTAAATATTTGTTTATGATGATATACCACTCGAAATAAATATCTCATTTGTCTAAATTTCTGATATGAAGCTCAATAATTTTTACCTTTTAGAATATTTGGACTATTGATCTCATTTTCATTGTTGTTATCCTCACAATGGAAATATTCCTTGTTATTCTTATCTGTAGTTGCAGGTTCAATCCCAACTACAGGTAAGACTAACAAGGAATATAGCTTAACACTTGTATGGCTAACAGAATTGGAACAGTCTACCCCATGAATTAAATAAAGAGTTCAGTTTGGTTAGACACAAAATACCTGAAGAAGGCCACAGGATATATCATCCGAAACATTATGAGGTCAATTGTCCAAATATTCTAAGTGATAAAAATAGACATCTCAATTTCTATTTTATTTATTTATTAATTTAAAAATTTCTTCTTTTTTTTTTTTTTTTTTTTTTTTTTTTGAGATATGGAATTTCAGAAAAAAATCTGCTTAAAATATTTGCATGGAAGGGATGGTAAGATGGTTTTAAAGAACCACTAACCCTTTTTACCCAGTAAATCTTTCCCTTCTTATTCATTAAGTCTTGTATAATTCCACACTTGCATCACTTCTTGCAAATTATTTGTGTGGTCTGCTGAATAAGTATTGATGCCTGATAGTAATATACATGCAAAAAGAGATCATTAAAATGTATTATTCCTATGATTTGTCTAAAATCCTAAAAAATGGAGCTGTATTTTGAACCTTTCTTATTACTTGATGATGTAGAAAAGAAAAAAGTTTACAGTTTTGTATTTTATTTACAGGTCTAAGTACCTTTTATTCTGAACTCATGCGGGGTCTTGGTGCTAGCACAAGACTTTGGGAACTTTTGGACAGAAAACCTCTCATTCCACATTCTGGTAAGTTAAATTTTGTTAAACTTTTCCTTACTCTTAAATAAATTTCATTGTTAACATTTTGAGAATTTTAATTTCTTTAAATGAAAACATAGAAAAGAATATACCCCTCTGTTCTGTTGATAGAAGATAACATAAGAACAATTTTGTTCTCTCATTTATTACTCTGTCCTAAATATGACACTAAATTTCATTCAATGGTTAAGCTCCAGAATTGGAGTTCTTGGGAGTGTGGACTAGTTCTTCATAGCCATTACTCCCAGGTTCACTTTGGTGTTGTGTGCTAGTACCTGTTAGATCTCATTGATAGATCAAATAGATCTGTTTGAAAATTATTTCTGTTTGATAGGAATACTTGAAACCATTTAACTGTGCAAACTATTAGTATAAGATAGGTTTATTGTAATTGTTTACGAATAATTCGACTTCAACATTAAATAACCCAACAAGTCTTTGTAGAATTTGGTGGTTGTTGTTGTTGTTTAGTATTGATGAATTAGAAAGTGATGTTTTCTTATAATGCATTTGTCAACATCAGTTTACAGTCGATGATTTATCGGATGGATTGTATCATGTGGCAGGACTCAAAAGTGAAGTGTGTTATGGTATCATTGCGTTAATGAGCTTACACACATCAGTGAGCAGAGGGAAGTAGTTGCCAAAATATTGTTACAGTGTTGGCATACCATAAACCAACCAAGCAACCATTAACATTTTAGATGATTAAAAACATTAAAACATGAATATGAATTCTACAAAATTATTATTTTTATATATCATTTTATGAAGTTTATATTGTTCTGGGAAAAAATTTCATGAAGATTTGTAGCAAAAGTATATTTTTTCAAATAGCCACACTTAAGAGTTTTCTTAATTTAAACTTTTTTGTTTTTTGTCCAGATTGTTAGTCTTAACAAAGCAATAAGGCTATATAATTATTTTACATCTCCAACTGAAGAACTACTGACTCTCTCTCGCCATTTCTGTCTCATCCATTGTTTCTGGCAGGTGTTCTCGATTACATCCTGTGTACATAGAAGATTGCTTATGAATTTGTCTTTACTTCTCTATCAATGTCTCGTATGTCTTGTTCATCGTATTTGGATGGTTTTAGAGATGGGAGGTAGGTGGCCATACAGCAGCTGTTTTATGGGATGTTGCTTCCAGGATTTGTTCAATATACTTCAAAGTATTCTTGTGCAATTCCCATCTAGCTTTTTCTTGATACACTTACTCAACATCCATGTGGTGCATCCATATAATAGAATTGATACAACCACTGCTTGGAAGAAATTGCGTTTTATTTTATTGGATATGTCTGACTTCCCTATAATTGATAACTTATCAATAGCAGTCCATGTCTTTGCTAGTCCCATTTTTGTGAGGCACTACACTTACATTCAAAGTCCTTAGCTTACTTAAAATTTTACCAAATAAATAAAATAATTAATCACCCTAATTATTTTACAAGAATACATGTATTCCATTTTGTCTGTATATTTGTCAGAAGTACGATGTCATTTTCTGTAGATGAGATGCTGTTTACGAGGTACATGAACTTGTCCACTAATTTCAAGGAACCACCATTTAATGTGGAGATGTCTCCTTTTTGATTAAAATGTAATTCAATGGACCATGTTTAATATTCAAAATTCAAAAATAACAGGCGACTCATGTTGTTCAGATACGAAACTGCTTTATTCAGACTGATACAATTTCATAGTAGTAAACACAAATAGGAGGGAGAAAGGAAGACCTTGTAAGGGTTTATCAACGTGTCTTCTTTGCAGCCACCCTGTCTCTCACCAACATCTAACCCCAAATTTCTCTCTTTGGGTTTAAAAATTCAACTCGCATCAATTTTCAAATTCTCTTATATATTCACTGATTTTTTAATTACTTACTTTCTAGAATCTTCACCCATGTCACAAACACTTATTTCCCCCCACGCTGGTTGACAAGCCTTGATTTGTTTATTATCCATATCCTGTTTTCCCCCAACTTTATTTTGACATGACGTGTTAAACCTGGTAGCCACCTGTGCACATGTACAACTTTTGCGAGGCACTACACTTAGATTCAAAGTACTTAGCTTACTTAAAATTTTACCAAATAAATAAAATAATTAATCACCCTAATTATTTTACTAGAATGCATGTATTCCATTTTGTCTGCATTTACATGGAGGACAATGCCACCTGCTGCCTGCTCCAGACTATGCAGCTGGGATTTGGCTTGGTTAGGTATATTTGCAAGAAGTACAATATCCTCTTCTTAGTTTGCGTCCGTAATAGTTTGTGTAGGGTATCGTCTGCTTCTTGCTTTTTTAGTGTAAAACCATTTTCTTTCATTAGATCTATCGATGTTCGAAGTACATAGTCTAGGCAGATTATGAACAGATATGGAGCTAATGTATCCCCTTGCAGAACACCAGCAGTGATATCAAAGATGTCCGTGTCTCCAACTAGAGAGCAAACTTTTTCTTTTATGTTTTTATTGAGCATCATTATGGTTATAACAGTTTCTTTGGGAAGACTATATGCAAGAAGTATTTGTTCCATCTTCCCTTTGTGTATGAAGTCAAATGCCTTAGAGAAATCTATAGTGTCACCTCTAGGTTTTTTTGCACAAACTCCTTCTAAAATTTGATAAATTATCAGAATCTGTAATGTTGGGGATTGGTTTCTCTAAAAACTAATTTGATTTTTCCTAAGAATTTTCTCAGTTTCTTGTTAAATTTGGTTGGGTAGCAGAGCATTATAAATCTTAGCTGCTATGGAAGTAAGGGTTATGCCTTGGTAGTTCTTGGCAATTCCGAGGTAACCTTTCTTGGGGTTGCCCAGTTGGTTGGGGCTGTAGAATACACTGACTGCACCTCTGCAGAGGGATAAGACCCTCCCAACAAGTGTCCTGACAATAAACAATCTCATGGTGAGGTTCCAGTGATGCTGGAGCTTTGGGAAATGTCGAGCACCCCTTCATTGTCATTGCTCCCAGGTCCACTCTGGCCTGGAGTGGTAGCACCTGATAGGGCCCTATCTATGGGTTTATTAGAATTAAACTGAGTACTTATGCTAAACTGAATTATTTGAATTAGAACTGTTTGACTAAACTGAATAGCTTGAAATAGAAATGTTTTTGACAATTAAACTGTGTACTTATGCTTAACTGAATTGTTTGAAATTGAACTGTTTTTGACATTGGAATTGTACTTCTACTAAACTGAATTGTTTAATATAGAACTGTTTTGATATTTAACTGTGTGTAAACAAAATCCATACTTATACTCAACTGAATTGTTTGAATTAGAACTGTTTGGCTAAACTGAATAGCTTGAAATAGAAATGTTTTTGACAATTAAACTGTGTACTTATGCTAAACTGAATTTAGTATTAAGTCATGTTAGTCCATTTTCATGTGAGAATTCTGTTAGATGTTCCCCGTTTCAGTTAAACAAGTTGTGTAAGCAGAATTTGTTGTTTTCGTCTTTACCTATTTGAGTATTCATGTCTTCACCGATTATTAGAATGTTGTGTTTGGGGATGCTACAAACAAGGTAGGATAGCTCATTGTAGTAGGTGATAAGGTCCCTTTCATTGGTAGGACTGTAGCAGGAGATGATCGTTGTGCTGGGGCTGCTATTAAACATAGCTACCATCATTCTCAGTTGTATTTTCTCAATGATATTAAGTAATTTTATGGTGCAAAAAGTGGGAATCATTCCTACACCCTCTATTGACAGAGTTTTTCCATGTAAATGCTGAGATAAATGTCCATTCATTGCCATTATTGTGATATTTTATTTCAACTTCGTTATGATGGTATCTGTGTTCTTGTACACATACTATGTTTATATTATGCTCTGCCACAAATGCTGTCAGCTCTGGTAGTTTGCCTCTTCTATTTAAAGTTCTCATGTTAAGTGTCGCTATATGTATTATGATTTTGCATTTAAGTAATTTTGTTTGAGTTCTGTAGCTGATTTTTCCAACACTGGGGCCAGAGCTCCAATCTCAGCAGAATGCACCCTTTGTTTACCCACGTGAAGGGTGATGTGGTTTGGACATATGGTTTGAGTGAGAGACATGGTAATCTTTTGATGGCTGTATTTTTACCTCATCAATAGACACCACCCTTATAGATGAATAGCAGTAGTTTCCTGATTGAATTATTTGATTGTGGCTGTTGACCTGTGGAGTTCTTCTGCCTCGCATCAGGTAAAGCATGCTATTGTTCTGATGTTGTGTTCATCCACCTTACTTCACATCCACCATGCTGCTTCCCACAGCTTAACCCACATGTTAAACAACAAATAATAAAAAGCTTTATTAGAGATGTGAACCTTCCCATAACAGTTTGACCTTCCCCAAAAATGTAGGTTCACCACTTCAAACTTTTTATTAATAAAAATCACCCTTTTATTGCAGGAGGATTGATTCCAAGTAATAAAACAAGTGGCAACATTGAGTTCAAAGATGTGGTATTCAGTTATCCAACTCGTCCCGATGTGAATGTCATATCTGGCTTCAATCTGTCTGTACCTCAGGGTTCCATCACAGCCATTGTCGGTCCCAGTGGGTGTGGAAAATCTACTTTGGCTTCATTACTAATGAGATTTTATGACCCACAAGCAGGTAACTATAAACATTCTCAAATTATTAATCAGTGTCTGATTTCTCATATCCATTGTTAAAGTTTACTCTTGATTTGGTACTCATAACAAGACAATGTATAATAACATAGAGTTTGGCAAATTGTTCAAGTCAGCACTCAGCTGAGTCAAATCTAAAGCTGAACTCCAGAAAGAAGAGAGTTATTTCATGGCACATTGAGATAGTCTATTATGCAAATGTGGGCCAGCCCATTCCCTAGGTTGTGATTGACTGCTGGTCTTTAAGTGGATATATTCGTGTCTAAATATCAGCTTCAGCTTAATAGTAGCACGGGGTCTGGATTTCTTTTTTACTTACCGTCCTGGCCCACTGGGCTGAGACACATTTTGGTTGGCCGTGTTCCTTGGTTCACGGATCAGGTAGCAGTTGGTTGAGGCTATCTGATGTGGATCCCGGAAAGCTGGCATTCACATCATTTGCGTAAAGACCAGCGCTCCTTGAGCCTCAGGGGGCCGTCTTGCCAGGCTCTAACTCTCTCCAGAGGGGCTAGGTGCCTGAGGCCCCTGTTTTTTTGTTTTTTTTAGTGAAATGCCAACAAGGCTCAAGGCATTTTTGGAACTGCTGGGTGTGTGTGGACTATGGTCCTGTGCCTGTTTACCCACAATAAAAAAGGCCATGTGCCATACTCGTGCATATGTGGGGTGCCAACAAATATCAGGGTCTGTATTTTGTTATACCCTGGCCCACTGGACTGTGACACATTTTGGTTAGCTATGTTTCCATGGATCAGGTCAGGTGTGTCTTGGTTTCGATGGCACTTGGTTGAGGCTGTCTGTTGCTGATGCTGAGGAGGCCCAGTATTTGCATCTTGTGGCTGAGACAAGCACTCCTTGAGCTTCAGGGGGTTGTTCCCCCAGACTCTTACCCTCTCCAGAGGGGCTCAGTTTATCGCCTAGTGCTTGAGGTGCCCTTATTTTTGAGGACTGCTGACTGGGTTCGAGGCATTTTTAGAATCGCCGGGCATGTGTGGGCTATGGCCCTGCACCTAGTTCCCACAATAAAAAAGGCTTTGTGCGATCTTGTGCGTATTTGGAACTGTCAACAAATACTGGGTCTGTATTGAGTTACAGCCTGTGTTATTTTTGTTTGCCTACTGGACACTAGTTGGAACCTCTGGACCAATAAGTGTTATTGTGATTCTACACATAACGAATTCTTTATTAAATCATAAAAGAGTATTTTGAAAAATTCTCATTTTATCAGAGAGATAATAATAAAAGAATATAATACTAGAATAAACTTATTATTTTACCAAAAATCTGATGATCAAATTGGGATGGAATTGATTGAAAGATTTAGTAACATCACTGATATTAAGAGGGTTAGGGTTTTTATATTGTTTGGTAATTGGTTTCTTGAGTTTTAAGGAACCAGAAGTACCAGTTCCACCATTGTTATTTTGTCAATGAAAAGGTGGTAGAAGTTTCACTCTCAGGAGCTAATATCTGATTGGAGTCTTGTATCAAATTTATTAGTTATATTCCTGAGCAAATGTGATGCATAGTAAAATAATTGATTCAACAAAAACGCAAACAAGTCCATTGTCATTTGAAAAGACTTTCACTCTTGACTTAGAACCAGCTGAACCATGCTAAACTACCATTGGGATGGTACCCTCCTTAACCTTTGTCTTTAAAGGTTTTATTCAAATGTTTGCTACTACAGAAGGTGCAATTGTGTAATAGTTTTCATCAAGGAAAATGAAATTGGCGACCTGGCTTCAAATCCTTAGTGAAGCTGTCTGCATTTCACTTAGTACTAATGCGTTTAGAAAAAAGCAGTTGAAAGAAGCAGGGTGGATGGTACGCCTCCTCAGCCACAGAAAGAAAAGAATACATGGAATCAATTTCTTTAATAGAAGGTGGGCAGCCGAGTTTCTATGCTGAAAATATTCCTTTTTCTTCCTCAACAATCTTCTCCAGCAGTCCTACATCCAAGCTCGTCTCTTGTCTTGTGTCGCCAAGACTCAAAATGCTTTGTGCCCCCGGTGCATTCAAGCAGGACTTATAAAATCATGCCAAAATACCACGTCCGGGTCAATCGCACAATGTGGTAATTTACATGCACGCTGATGCCAAATACGATTCACGGGGATGTGTGTTCGATCTTCCCAATTGCCCTTTTCTCTCTCCCTGATCTCATTTTACATGCTAGACATATTTGTGCAAGCTTTGAGCTGCCGTGTGCGTGATTTCTCTCACTACACTCCCCCCCTGATCTCAAGATCACAAAGATGGCGGTATGACGGCGGGCACTTTCGTCTGGTACTTCTTCGTAAAGGCAGGAAGTGGGGTCCTGCTTCTGCTTCTTCAGTGGGTGCATTGTCTGGCTCAGAATCTTCTCCATCGTCCTGCAGCAGACTCTCTACCCTTCTCTCAGAGGATGTTGTGCTGTCAGAGTCTTCCTCCGGTGTGATGACACAGTGGTGAGGGCGCAGATCTTTTACGTGGCGGGGTATCCCATCCACCAAAATTGACTGTGGGCTAATTATTTCAGTCACCTCACCCTTGCTGAACTTCGTGGTGCATCGACTCTGCAGCACTTTGACCCACACACGTTCTCCGACTTGGTAAGAGCTGTGCTTGGTACCTAGGGACGCTGTCGCATGATTAGTCCCCTTCACTCCAACTTTGTATCGATAAATCCTGTTGGCAGGTGCAATGGAGGGTGATACGTCCTCTCTGGATGTGATGTTATACCAGTAGACAGCCTCCTGTATGGGACAGCACATCCCAGCTGCAATTCGTTTCACTGTGTGGTGACATTGCTCTGCTATGCCATTCCTGGCTGGGGCATATGCACAACGAAATCATAGGTGAATTCCCCACTCATGTGCAAAAGCTTGAAACTCTTTGCTACAGAAGGCTGTGTCATTGTCTGTAAGGATTTCGTGCAGTGGGCCACGCTCGAAGAACACTGCTTCCAGCTGACGAATCACGCTTGCCAAGTCTTGCCTCGCGAATTGCTTCCAAATGGAGAAACACGATGAGCCACAGTCCATGAGCGTTAGGAAATGGCGTGATGTCCATTCCTAACCTCTGCTAGTTCCTATTCATTTCCAACTTTCCCTTTTCCCACTGGATTGGTGCCAGGTCTATGGACTGGCATTCCTTGCACATCCATATGGCTGACTTAACAGCTACTTTCGCCATTGTTGGGCAATTTCTCCTGACAAAATAGGTTATGCGTCGCACTCCTGGGTGTCCACTACCTCTGTGGATAGCCATGATTTGACTTGCATCTAGTTCATCTACATGGGCTGCGCCGATCAGCGGTTTGGGCTCGTTTTCCTTTTCCATCGCTTCAAACCACTGCTGCGGTACTCGTGTCAGTCAGTCGGCAATGTTCCGTGTCAACGGAACCAACATCAAATCCACGGTCAGCACATACTCTTTCACAAGCTCCTTGAGTATCCTCAGTTGCCTCCCAATGAGCATCTCTCTTGCTGCCTTGGTGCGGACACATGCTTTTCCAGTCAGTGTGTCCAATATCCAGTAGTACACGCACACAGAATCCGTCTTTTTGTGTAACACCTTGCTCTGCTACTGGAGAGCCAAATTGATGCCTTTAAATACGGTGTCTATTTCGGCTAAGTTGATCGGTTTAAATACGGTGTCTATTTCGGCTAAGTTGATCGGTTTCAGATCGCAGCCAACAAGCATCCTCCAACACCGTCTCAGACCACTCCAGTCATGTGCATCACCCTATTCAGGATGGCATGACTAAAAGTTATATCTATCGTCCAAACTAAGTAAAGTTTAACAAACACTTCTGTTTTGTAACAGAGTAATGACCACTAGAATATGTGTTTGTTTATAATTTGTTTCTTCCATTTTGAACCTATTTTTGCTGAAAGTTTGTTACATTTTTGTGTAAAAATGTTCTTTCTTTTTACCCAAAATTTTGTGTAAATTTTCTGTTTCAAAACATTATGTAAAGTATGTAAATCCTTATTTTTAGTCGATAGAAATGAAATAAAAAGTTAAACAAATGTTAAATCTTGTGGTTACAAATTTTAAAAAATCCATTCGTATTGTACATGAGAGATATTTTTCCCAGAATTTTGTTGCCGAAAGTTAGCAATGCATATTATATATGAAAGAAGCAGGCACCCTGTACCAATTTCTGGGACAAACTGGAATCAATCGGCGTAATAGAAGCAAAAGTATGAAACGCCTTACAGAAATAACTGAAAACTGTTCAATGTGGATATGGAATAAAAGAAACATCCTGTGGAACATTTCAAAATGAACACGTCATAGCATCACCTGCTCGCGAATGTGTAACAACATTCTAATTACGCAAGCAGATTTGAAAATTTACATTTCGCCGTTAGACGTTGATTTGACAGGATGCTTTAATGGGGCCTCATGTCAGTGAGGGGGGCCAATTTGCAAATAAAACAGTCAAGAAGAAGGCCCCAAAACGGTGCACATTCTCTCCTGATGACCCCAAAACAAGCATGGAGTTAGACTGCTCGGTGGAAATGAGAATGGCTAAAGGAGCGTTTTCTATCCACTCACTTTTTGGTGAGTTTCTGTTACTTGGTAAGTAACTTCCTTCTTATATATGAAATGTATGTTAAATACGACTGATTACAGTATCTTTTTGTATAACAGGTTGTATAAAAATTGATGATTATAATGTGAATACTTTGGATACAGCCTGGTTGAGGAACCAAATTGGTACCGTAAGTCAAGTAAGTGTTGCTTGGTACATTTTTTTTTATTCTTATGTATTAAACATTGATTGAGATGACATTTAGTACAAATAGAAAATTGAGTCTTTCTATTTGATTCTCTTCTTAGAAAATACATATTACAAAAACTATAAAAGTTAATTTCATATTCCATAAATATTCAATAACCAGAATGGGATTCAACTGCTACTGTTATACATTAAATTGAATATGTCAGATTTCTAGTTTAAGGAAATATACAGATATTTAATATTTATGAGTTTTCTCATGATTGTACCTATCGTTCATGTATGTCACAGTGGTTAAAGAAAGAATACATTCGTACTATATCTATTTCTAATCTGCCTAGATTATGTACTATGAACATCAATAGACATAATAAAAGAAAATGGTCTCGCTAAAAAAGGCAAGAGTAAATGATGTTCTGCAGAAATTATCACTTCTCACAAATACACTTGCCTAAGCTGAATGTCTGCTGCATAGCCTGGAACAGGCAGCAAAAGGGATTGGTCTCTATATGAAATCAGATAAAACAGAGTTCATGTGTTTTAAACAAGATTGTGCCATCTCCACATTAAATAACAAGCCTCTGAAATTTGTGGACAATTTCATGTACCATGGTAGCAATATTTCATCTACTGAAAGCAGAGTCAAAATACGTATTGAAAAGACAGGTCATCAACCATACTGAAATCTAATTTCTCTGATAAAATAAAAAGAAAATTCTTACAAGTTGTCGCCATGTCAGTAGTATGTGTTACTTTAACAAAACGTCTGGAGAAAAAGCTAGAGAAGAACTACACAAGAATGCTGAGTATTGTTTTGACCAAATCCTGGAAGCAGCATTCCACAAAACTGCAAATGTATGGCCACTTACTCCTATCTCACAAACCATCCAAGTAAAATGAACAATACATGCTGGGCATTGCTGGATTCATCAGCCAAGTTCTCCTGTGGACCTCCATACATGGACACATCAATATTGACCAACTAGTAAAGACTTATATTTATCAGTTCTGTTTGGACACTGGATACTGACGAAAGGACCTGCCAAGAGCAATAGATGACAGAGATGATGAAAGAGAGTCAAGTTCTTTCAGGCATGTATTTCACTAATTTAAAGCAATATTCTTTTCTAAAATCTTAATTTTATATTCTGTAATAAATCTATTATTATTATTATTATTATTATTATTATTATTTATAATGATGATGATACTACTATTATTTTTATGATAAAGGTCGATCATAGGAAATATAATTTGCTATATAAAATCTTGTATTATTGTTTTTATCATTCCAAGGAACCTGTTCTATTTTCCTGCTCAATAGCTGAGAATATTGCATATGGCCAACCAGATCCCCAAAGTGTTTCGATGATCGACATTGCAGAAGCAGCAAAGAAAGCCAATGCCTTTGATTTCATCATGAAATTTCCTGATGGATTTGATACTCTTGTTGGAGAAAGAGGTACAATGCTTTCAGGTAAGTGTAATGTGCCATTGAGTCTTGAGGTTTAAGGCAAATTAGCTGCTCAGGGTCGACACCTGTGAAGGTGATGATTGACACCCAAGAGGTTATAGGTCATTTCCCTTTCAGGGGTCTAGACACACACAATGAAGCAGTTTTGGTTTTGAAGGTTTTGTATTTTGACATCATTTTGGCTCCAGACTAAATTTCTTCACCACTGACCCAAAATCAAATGAAGAAAATATTTATTTTGGTCTATTTACTCCAGAAATTCTGGTTTTCTGAGCTTCAGAAATTTCTCTAATTTAACATTTAAAACTAAAACTTTCACATAAAGAATTAAAACTTTTTTTTTTTTAATTCATTACAATATACATTTCTGGGGGTTTGTGAGGTCCAAAAAGAAATTGTTTTACTTTTAGTGGCAGAAATTATTTTTTTTGAAAAAGTCATTTCTAAAATGTAAAAGAAAAAAATCAGATATTATAATAAAATATCAGGGTGTAAATTCCCAAAATATCAATTTCAATTCGTGATAATCAGGGCTGTGGAATTGGTAAACCAAACCCACAGGTTCAATATCCAGCTCCAGCAATATTCTTCTTTCACTGTAGTATTTATATATTAACTAACTTACATAACAAAAAGTAAAAAGTAAATTTTGTTTATTTACTCCTCCCCCCGCCCCAAGAAAAACAAAAAGCAAAGGTATTTGATAAAAGTTTTAAAATCAAAACCAAGTTATACTTACTTTTTATTTTTATTATGTAAATTGATTTTCTTGTTGTTATTTTGAGTGTTCAAATTTAACATTTTTTTTTCTAATAAATTCTTTAGAGTCTATTCATGAAAATAAACTGTTATGTCCTCGGAAAATCATAAAATAAGACATTACAGTCAAATGTTATATCTTTATTGGTAGAGTCTATTGTGTATTAAAAATAGGGATGATACCTGAACATAAACGAGCAAGCAAAAACAAAACAAAATTGTTGAATTCAAAGTCTTGAAAAATGCATCTGTTCCCTTTGAAATCAAAATGCTATAAAAAATGAATAAATAAATAAATACTATGATAAAAGAAGAATATTTCTTGGGTCACAGCAGGAGTTTATTTCAGAACACAAATATCCATAAAAAATAAAGAAATTAGAAAAACAATTTTAGATCAAAATAATGTCATTGAACGAAAATAGAATTTATTTTTATGCTTTTGTTTATTTCTCTTTTCTGTTCATTTTTTTATTCCAGTGTCGACAAATTCTTTTCTATATTTCTGTTCCCTTCAATGGATCTCAACTTGTCATGATATTTTATTTTATTTTATTTATCTATTTTTTAACTAAAATGTAAAAATCCTCATAAATTTTTCATCATTTAATTGTCAGTTGTATTTATTTAAATTACAAAAAAAATTGATTGCCTTCTGGGGTAATTAAATAATTATGACAAAATTTTATAGAGAATTTCTTCTCTTCTCCAATTTGACACTATAAAAACAAACCCTGTTTTCAGAGTCAACCTGAATATGGAAATGTTCTAATAAAAAAAGAAAGAAAAACATAAATATGTGTTAATATTTATCTGACCCCCCCTTCACCACAAGTCAGTTTTTAAGTGGAGTTAAGCTGGTTTGAGTTCCAAATTTTCCTTCTCCTAGACTAGTTTACCCTACTATTTAGCGGAGGGGATGGATTTCTGCCTTCTCCAAGGACATTAATATGAAAGGAAATCAACAGCTTCATCAAACATTTGAAATTGGGTTACCATATTCCTATCCTAAGATAACTGTCACACTATTAGCATACACTTAAATGCATGTGATGGTCATAGTTAATATCGTTGGACATGGACATGGCAACTAGAATTAAAATTCTAGCTGTTTACATTTCATATAGCACTAAAAAATATCCTTGGGAAAGGTATGAATCCAACTATTCTCCCTCCAGCTATGGGTAAATAGTAGGGCAGACTGGACTCTTTGACTTTGGTATGGCAACCAGTCTAGAAGGAAAACTAATACTCTTGGGAAAGGTATGAATCCAACTATTCTCTCTCCAGCTATCGGTAAATAGTAGGGCAGACTGGGCTCTTTAACCTTTGTATGGTAACCAATGTAGGAGAAGGAAAACTGAATTCAAACCTGTTAAACTCTGCTTAAAAAATCGACCTTGTGTTGCATTTTGCTCATGTATAGGTATAAGTAAATATATACACTTAAATGCTTACTTGTCGGCTTCTTTTGAAAAATTCTTTTTGTAAAAGACAAACAAACAAACAGACAAAGTCCTCAGACCAATATCTGTGAAGGTGATGATTAACAGCCAAGAAGTTAGAGGTCATTTTCTGTGTGTATAAAAACCCAAGCAAATGACTTTTAAGTCTCAGCAGAGAATAAACCGAAAGACTCCTTTAAAATGTAATATAAATATTGGAAAATTAAATAAAAATATTATGTATTGTATGGAGATATTAGATTAAATAATCAAGATGCTGCCATCTCCTCATTAAATAGTAAGCCTCGGTAATTAGGAGACCAGTTCATATATCTTGATAGAAATATTTTATCTACTGAAAGTGATGTCAACATACACATCGGTAAAGCATGGACTGCTGTTGATAGGTTATCAACCATATGGAAATTTGATCTCTCTGATAAAATAAAATGAAAATTCTTCCACGTTGTAACTGTGACAGTACTATTGTATGGTTGCACCACTTGGACTTTAATGAAACACGTAGAGAAAATACTAAATGCGAATTACACAAGGATGCTCTGTGCTGAACAAATCCAACTAGCAACTAAATGTTTATTTATCTCCGAAACCATCAAAGTAAAATGAACACTACATGCTGGGTGCTTAGGACAAACTCTTGAGTAGAGTTCTTCTATGGACTCCTACGCATGGATGCACCAGTGTTGGCCAACCAGCAATAACTTTTTGCCCAGTCGGCTGGGGCTGTAGAATACACTGACTGCACCTATGCAGAGGGGTAAGACCCCCTTAACGAGTGTCCTGGATATGACACTAAACAATCTGATGGTGAGGTTCCAGTAGTGCTGGAGCTTTGGGGAATACGGAGTACCTCTTCATTGCAATCGCTCCCAGGTCCACTCTGGCCCGGAGTGGTTGCACCTGATAGGGCCCTATCTACGGGTTAAATAGAACTAATGGCATACTTATGCTAAACTGAATTGTTTGAGTAAACTGAATAGCTTGAAATAGAAATATTTTTGACAATTAAACCATACTTACATTTAAACTGCGTGCTTATGCTTAACTGAATTATTTGATATAGAACTGTTTTTCGACATTAAAACTGTATTTACACTAAACTGAATTGTTATATATAACTGCTTGAATAATTTGAAATAGAAATGTTTTTGACAATTAAACTGTGCACTTATGCTAAACTGAATTGTTTTAAATAGAACAGATTATTTACATAAAAATGGATTTGGCGTTAAATAACCTACAAAGGTTGATATGCCATAAAACCCACCAAACCAAACCAAGCAATAACTTACATTCATTAGCTCTGTGTGGACACTGGGTGTAGTCTAGAGGACTTTCCAAGATAGGAACGGATGGTGAGAGAGAGAGAGAGTCAAACGAAACTGTGCTGTTAGCACACTTTGATGAGGATGACATCGCTATTCGACTTAGCACATTTAGATTCATACCTTTTTAATGGTTGTTTGAAAATGGCTTTCCACCAAATTTGTTTTTGTCTATCAAATCTTATCATTTTGTCTGACTATTTCTCATTCACTATCACTGTGACTGTATCACTCACACTCCCTTATAAAATTATTTTTATAAATTGAGGGAAGTCTCTCTCTTAAATGTGTTACAAAAGTCACTCATCTTTTCTACATAGACAACTACTCATCATAGTGAGAAATGTGTATCTGGTTTTAGCAGTTTTGATTTCTATTTCTGGATTATTAAGAAAATCAAAAAAACATCTCTTTCAAATTTTGTTTACATCAGAACTTGTTTTTTATTTTTGACCTGAAAAGTTGATTCCATAGCATTAAATTTCAATGTTGTTCTAAATCTTTTCGTATTCAACTTTTGTACTTTGTGTTATTTACGACTATTTTTTGGTTCGAGAAGGAAAAAGTTTTGGTTGACTGAAATCCTTTGAAATCACTCAAGTAAACAGAAGCAAGCAAAAAAGAAACAAACAAAGAAAGAAAGAGAAGAAAAAAGTGGAGAGAGAATAAGTTAGAAGGAAAGAAGACAAAGAATCCAGTGATGCAGATAAGGGAAAAGACTCAAGTATAGAAAGTTCTAGTGAAAAAGAACAAAAAAAAGAGAGAGAGAGAGAGAATTAGATTTGGTAGTGTCGTCCACTTAGTTACTCTCTTTCTCTGATTGGTGTTGAATAATGACTGGTTTTATCATCAAAATTTCTCATTACTCTATCATAGATTAACTTGTGCAACCATTATAAATGTGTGTGTGTGTGTGTGTATATATATATATATATATATATATATATATATATATATGTGCATGCACATATCTATTTACCCAATTCCTCCACTATGAGCATGATGTGACACAAGAACTAGAGCCTCACCCCTAGATGTGTGTGTGTGTATATATATATATATATATATATGTATATGAAACATACCCATGATATTGATATGTGAAATAGACATCATCATCATCATCATCACATCGCGCTGGTAGCACGGATATTCCTGACCCACTCTCGCCACTCCTCCCTATCGTTCATCGCCCTAGGTAGGTCTTCAGGACAGCATCCCGTATCCTCACATAGCTGCCGAATGTATGTTCGTGCTGGTCGTCCTGCTTTTGCATGGCCATGTGTGGGGGTCCATAAGAGTACATCTCTTATGAGTTCGTCCCTGCTTCTCCAGCAGTGTCCTGCATGTCTGGTTCATCTAACTTGAATAGTTTTCGTGATAGGGGGCAGGTGGCCGTACAGTTGGTGTCTTGTGGGGTGTTGTCGCCAGGACTTGTTTAAGATTGCACGTAGCATTCTTGTGTAATTGCCATCTAGCTTCTTCTCCAGCCGTCTTGTTAGCGTCCATGTAGTGCAGCCATATAGCAGTATCAATGTGACCGCTGCCTGGAAGAAACTGCGTTTCATTTTATCGGTTAGGTCTGATTTCCATATAATCAATAGCCTATTGATAGCTATCCATGCTTTCGTTAACCTGGTTTCGATGTCCTTTTCGGTTGATTCGACGCTGCTTCCTGGGTATGTGAATTTGTCTACTAGTTTAAGAGGGGTTCCTTCTAGAGTGGAGATGTCCCCCGTTTGATTATAGCACATATATTCCGTTTTGTGTGCATTAACATAGAGGCCTATGCTTGTTGCTGCTCGTTCCAAACTATGCAGTAGTGTTTCGGCTTGGTCAGGTGTATTTGCCAGTATCGCTATGTCATCGGCGTAGTCAGCATCGGTAATTGTTGTTGGGGGGTATCTTCTGCTTCTTTTCTTTGTCAGTTCGAAGCCATTCTCTCTGATTTTGTCAATCGATGTTCTAAGTACGTAGTCTAGACAAATGATAAAGAGGTACGGGGCAAGCATGTCCCCTTGTAGTACTCCTGCTACAATGTCAAAGTATTCTGTGTCTCCATCTGGTGATCATACTTTTACTTTAGTGTTTCTATAGAGAATCGTTATTGCCGCTACGGTTTCTTTAGGTATGCCGCACGCTAGTAGGATTTGTTCCATCTTTCCTCTGTGAATGGAATCGAAAGCCTTGGTAAAGTCAACAAATATTAATGTCGCTTGTAGGTTTTTTGCCTGTACACCTTCAAGGATTCTACGGATGGTTAATATTTGTGAGGTCGTGGATCTATTTCTTCGGAAGCCATTTTGGTTTTTTCTAAGTATGTTGTCGATTTTGGGTTCTATGCGGTTTCATAGTAGGGCATTGTAGATTTTGGCTGCTATGGATGTAAGTGTTATGCCTCGGTAGTTTTTGGCTAATCCGAGGTCCCCCTTTTTAAGGAAGGGGAGTATGCATCCCTTCATCCATCTATCTATCGGATTTTGATTGTATACTGCGTTGCAGTGAATCCGAAAACATGAAATTGGTTCAGGTACGAAACTTTTATTCACCTTTTTGAGTTTAAAGGTTTTTTGACATAAGGAGAGAGAGACACAATCTTTCTATGCTGACTGCTTTTACATTGTCAGCTCTCAACCCAACCAACGTGCGGCGCCTGTAGCACACAAAGTCATCAACTCTCTCATTCGGAGGCAGGAACTCAACTCACTGCTTTTTCACAAATCCCAAAATCCTCAGCCCACACTTCCAGTGCGTAACGTCACTCACATCCCCTGGTCTCAATTCCTATCTGGGATTTTTATTTTGACATCTCTGAATGACACATCCTCTCCGCGCACGTGTGAACACCTGCATTAATGTTGCACCTAACTAACTCCTGCGCTAAGCGAAAGGTTCTCATTCTAACTAAACAGAAAGGCAAGATATACAAAACGAAATCCCTCCGCAATTATATTAAATATATATATATACACAAACGCATATATACATATAGATACAAAAATAAACATACACACACACATATATATAAATATACTCCTAATTTCTTTGCCACAAGGTCAATTTTTAAGCAAAGTACAACTGGTTTGAATTCAGTTTTATTCTTTTTCCTTGATCAATTTCCATCCCAAAGTTAAAGAACAGTCTGACCTACTATTTACTAGTAGCTGGGGAGTTAATAGTTGGATTTGTCCCTTTCCCAAGAGTATTAACGCTATGTGAAATGTAAACAGTCTCATCCAGGATTTGAACTCTAGTCACCAAATCCATTTTTTTTTTCACAATAATGGTTACATCAGGAGCACTTCTCTGCATGTATATTTACATAAATGCAAAGCCATCATTAAAATCGCTTTTTAAAAAACTTAAAATAAACTTGTAAAAACATTTAAGATCACAATAATTACCAGCCCCTTAGCATAACTGTCAGTTTCACGATATTTCTGCCTAAATAGAAACATAGACGTGTATGTATGTGTTTTGGCAGCAATTTTCCTTTTCCATAAATAGCAAAACAACTGACAATCAATAATTTAATAGCAGATATTTTGAAATTCCTCCAATACTTGGAACATAAGTGACCAACATGTAATGTTTTAATTTTTTTTTTTTTTTTTAAATACAATTAAAATATTGGACTTATCATTTTTTTCTTTTAACAATGGTTGATAATAGTCAAAAGTACCCATACATTTATGAATATAATTTTGATCCTCAACTTGAGACCTCAAATCCAAAAACAGGAAAAGCTTCTAAAAAGTATAATAGACTTAAATTGTCTGTTATATTTATGAAATCCTGCCCACCCCATATATATATATATATATATATATATATAATGAATAAAGTGATAAAACAAAAAGGAATATTCCTTTTATAAAATTTATTTTTTGATTGTCCTCAACTAATTTCATTGTCAGGAGAAAAGTTTTTTAAAAGATTTTAAGAGAAGCAACAAAAAATGCACTGGTGGCGTATTTATTTGTGGAATGAAAATTCTTTTCTGTTATCCAAATGTCTTTAGCTGACTTTTATATATCTGTGGTAAGGATACCTAACTGCTGAGTTTTTCATTTGAGAAATATATGTTAAGCCTGAGAGAAGTGTATTTCAAATTAGCCATGATTGCCTATAGTCACTTCTGCTCCATAATAGTTTTTCTTTTTTTAATATAAGTAATATGTATTCAAATGCCACAACTATTATGGGACAGGAGAGTCTCTGTTGGCATAGTGTCAAACGTGTTGAACTGGGACATCATAGTGAGTTTGAACTCCATTTTCACTTTTATATTCACTTTTGAATGTAAACAAGTATAAACCTTTTTATCTCTTGAGTTTTTAGTTAAATAATATGCTAGTATTATTATGGATGCGGCCCTGTTGACTGAAGCTGTAGAATACACTGGCAGCATCTCTGCAGAGGGGTAAGATTCCCCCAACGAGTGTCTTGGATATGACACTAAATAATCTAATGGTGAAACTTCAGTAATCCTGGAGCTTTGAGGGATGCAGAGTACCCCTCATTGCCATCACTCCCAGGTCCACATAGGATTCTATATATGGGTTAAATAGAACTGTTTAACATTTAAACTGTGTATTTATGTTAAACTGAGTTGTTTGGGATAGAACCGTGTTTACATTTAACTGTGTATAAATAAAAACTGTACTTATGCTAAACTAAATTGTTTGAAATAGAACTGTTTGATCAGTTAACTGTGTGTAAACAAATGACTGATGTTTAATTGAATTATTAGTGATACATAGCAATACTTGAACCATTTAACTTTGACATGCTAAACTGAATTATTTGAAATAGAACTGTTTTTACATTTAACTATGTGTAAACAAAAAACTATTCAAACTAATGTAAAATAAAAAATATGTGCTTATGCTAAACTGAATTGTTTGAAATAGAACTGTTTTTACATTTAACTGTATATTCATATTAGATAGAAATAAGTTAAACCATTTAACTGTGTGCAAAAAATGAGATCCAGCTCATTTAAAAATGTTATCTACAAAATGTGTTTAGAAATAAAATATATTTAATATATTTGTATAAAAAGTATTTAGCATTAAATGACCCACAATGGTATAAAACCAAACCAACCCAAACCTGGAGGA
Organism: Sepioteuthis lessoniana; assembly: GCA_963585895.1. Taxonomy (NCBI): domain Eukaryota; kingdom Metazoa; phylum Mollusca; class Cephalopoda; order Myopsida; family Loliginidae; genus Sepioteuthis; species Sepioteuthis lessoniana. The sequence goes on along the minus strand of OY757923.1, from coordinate 95,510,718 downwards.
GATAAGAGAGTTTATATCTTTCTCCAGGGGCATTAGCCTGAAAGGGAATGTAACATAGCAACTGGATTTCAAACTCACTCACTGCCATGTTGCAGTCCAGTGCATTTGCCACTATGCCATTAGGACTCACTTTCATCTATTTATAAAAACTCTCTCAAACTCATATGCCATAAGGATTCCCTCTCATCTATTTGTAGGGGATGTCCTCGTGGTGTAATGATTAAAGCAATCGACTGCGGAGTCGTAGTAAGCGAGTTTGAATTCCATTTGCGCTATTACGTTCACTTTCGGACAAATACCCTTGGGAAATGTATGAACCCCCTTATCCTCCCAGCTATGGGTTAAATAGTACCACAACAGTTCTCCTAGAAGGATTGCTTTGGCATTAAATAACCTACAAAGGTTGATATGCCGTTGAATAAAGAAACCAGGCAGTCATATATTTATAAAAACTCTCTCAACCTCATATGCTCAATAACTTCCTGAGAAAAACCTTCCCTAACCGCAGGTATCTGGTAAATGACTTTGGAAGGGATTATATCAAATAGCAAATGAAATTTTTAAAGATAAATAATAATAATAATGATGATGATAATCTTGTGGAAGGGGATAAATTTACAGATTGATTCAATTTTTTTATTCTATAAATTGAAATTATTTTATAGAACCTGAACCTTTCTTGTGATTTTTTATTCTATTTAATTCACTTATTTTATTTTTAACAGGAGGCCAACGTCAAAGAATTGCAATTGCCCGTGCTATATTGAAGGTTAGTCTAACAGTTTTGACATTTTCATTGTCTTAGTTTTATTGAATTTCTTTTTCATTTTGATCCAAACACAGAATTTGTTTTCTTAGCATTCAATAAATATTTTAGCATGATAGAATTAACAAACCACAAAAAGCAAAACTGTAATCTTAAAACATTTGATTTTTTTTTAAAAATTGTTTATCTAAAAGAATGGGTAAAACATTTTGCAATATTCTGAGGCACAATTCAGCAACTGGATGCTTTTGTCAAGGTCATGAGAGTGACAAACCATATTGTGAGATTCTCAGCTCGCCTGATACTCTCTGAGTACAACTCATTAGATTTGCCTCTATGGCTTGGAACACTCATAATCCATGCGTCAAAGTTTTTGTAACCTTAGTAAAATTTCTTAACCCATCTGATTACTGTAATCAACTACATGTTCAGTTTTTTGCACAGTAAATGTTTTTAGTTGCTCCCACGACATTATGACTCAATTTGACCAAATAAAGCTTAAGTTCCTGAATTAGACTACATTGCATGTTCATCTGTGTGATTTTCAAATCCCACATGGAAGGAAGGAAGGAATACACATGTCAGCACATCAACTAGCACAACACTACCAACCACAGTGGGTACATTCCATGGCTTGAACTGTTTTGGTCATGTGATATACATTCTGCAAACTGACATGGATGAAAACATTTTTTTGACTCAATATTGTATCATAAATATATTAGCAGTTATTGTCTATATTTTGTTCGATGAGTTTTTAATTCCTATTTTTTCTCTTAATTGGACCCTTTCATTTGTTTATATGTTTCACATTTGTCATTGTTGTGAAGACTTGCTACAACACAGTTTAAATATTTTCAAGCAATAAAAAAATAATGTTAACATTTGAATTTTAATAAACATCAGGCATCACCTACCACCAGTTGTATAAATTAAATACCATCAGGGTTAGGTGGTAGGTTCCCATGGTGTTATGGCTAATGTGCTGGATTGTAATGAGTGAGAGTTCAAACACCAGTTGTGCTATTACATTCCCTTTTGGACTAATGCCCCTTTAGGGAACGGTATGCCCTTCCTTGTCTTCCACAGCTATGGGTTAAAAAGAACCCCTGCTGTTCTTCTATAAGGATGATTTTGGCATTAAATAACCCATGAAGGTTGATATGCCATTAAACAAAGAACCCAAATTAACTCCAACAGAAGGTCAGAGATTAGATGGCTGGAATGAAAAGACCCTAGAGGAGCTGCAAATCCTTCTTAAGTGCATCATCATGGCACAGTAGATGCAATGGCTGCCCAGTAGCCATGACCTGCCAGGCAGACATCCTGGCAGGTCAAACCAAACTACCAAAGTATCAAACTCCCAATTCTACAATATGACTGATTTGCAAACACAAAAGCATGTGGTCTTTTTTTGCTAGATCTTGAAGCTTATTAAATTGGAAGGGTAACAAAAACCTGCTTGCTGCACTAGTGGAGTGGCATCATAAATGGTTAAAACAATGCAAAGAACGAAAGTACTGTCAGATAATTGGACCATTCTCTGATGACAAAGTGAAATCTGAGAGCATCCAGAGGTTGCTAAAAATTTCAAATGAAGGAAAGAGTCCAATTAAAATAAAAAAAAAGAAAATTTATTAGGATATTTATAAAGTCAATATTGAAGACTTGGTATTTTCAATAAGTTTCTTGTCATGTCATCTGTTGTATATTGCCAAGAAAAATATGACAAAAGGAAACTAATTGCTATGACAACCAATCCTGATGTATATGCTTGTTATTTAATATCTATTAAAAATCAATACATAAATACTGTTTCTTGCCTTAGTAATAAATATAAACTTGGTGACTTTAACCCAACTTTTCTCATATGTGTGTGTATAATATAAATGTTTTAGGCAATTTGTGAATTTTTTAAAATAAAGTGCTGAAATCCATTGAGTTGAGCAGATTTAATGAACATTCCATATTTGAATCATCCGACTCAAACAAGTCATCGACACAAGCATGTACCAGGTGGGGAATGCCTGTGGCTAATGTACTCGACCGCAACATCATAATGAGTTCAAACTCCAGTCACACTATTACATTCACATTTGGACTAATGCCCTTGGGAAAGGTATGAGCTCCCTTATCTTCCCTCCAGTTAAGGGTTAAATAGTACCACTACTGTTCTTCTATAAGGATAGTTTTGATATTAAATAACCCCCAAAGGTTGATATGCCATTAAAACAAAGAAATCAAACCAAACGTGTACCTTACGACAGTAATTTATGTTCTTTTCTTTACAGGATCCACAAATTCTAATTTTGGACGAAGCCACGAGGTTAGTATCATCATCATCATTAACTAATTGAAGCAATCATTTATGTCGAGTAAGAAGTTAAGACTTGAATCACAGCTCATCATTTTACACTCTTTATCTATTAAAAGATTTACCCGGAACAATAAAAAATGTTAATTGTTACTATAAAAGATAAATCCACTAAATTGAAAGGAGAATTAAAAACTGTCTTTTTTCTGTATTGACATTGTGTGAAAAATTTCAATTTTGTATGGAAATATTGAAAAAATTTAAATGAATGACTTAATAGATTTATTGATTTAAATGCTTTTGTTTTTTGTCTAAATTGTTAGTCCTAACTATACTTGTTTTAGATCTCCAGTTTGAAAAACTCTACCCATTGTCTTAATTAGTAATGTTTAATTGAATATGAATGATTATTTTACTTAAGCAATTCATTAATTTTTTTTTTTTTAGGTTTTGAAATTTAAATTCTCTATAATTTTTTATGTCTTGCAACATAATGACTTTCTCATTACTATTGTTAGAAACTCACTTTTTCTCTAATAGAAATAAAACATTCACCTGGACCCAATAAGTGTAATGCCAATCCTCTCGCCCTGTGTCAATTGTAACACAATCTCTGGTCAAGGTGTCCATGTGATACCGTATCCTAACCCCACTGGGCTGATGTCATCCCCAAGACCGGCTGTTGGTCCTGTATGGTCCAGTATTACAGGTTAGACCTAAGTCTCTGGTTTCAAATGTCGATTCAATTTCACACACCAGCCACATTGTGATTTTTAATCCTGGCGAGTAGTTATTGGGTCATAGAATTCCAAAAGCTCTACGTTGGTCCACCTGCAAGCTTGTTGGGTGAGAAATTGGTTAACAGCAAATAAATATGACCAAGTCGATCCAATTTTAGAGAGAGAGACAAAAGTTTTTATATATATATATATATATATATATATAACCTCAACAATACATATAATAAATACAATTCCGGTGGCAAAATATTGAATGTCTCTTGGATTTGAACGATAATCAACAAAACAACAAAAAATACTTTGTGTAATTTCGTTAAAGAAGAGCGGTGGTTTCGTTTTAACCCTTTTTGACGTTTCCGTTCTCAGTGGTAGTAATAGTAGTAACAATAGTTGTCTTAGCTGTAAGAGGAAGTAATTTGCTTCTTTGTACTTATATCAACAGCACATGTTAGCGGATGTTTTTAGACTGGCCCATTGACCTAATGGTAGAGTGTTTGCCTATGGCCCGGGAGACTGAGGTACAATCTCAGGTTGAGTTATACCCTTGGTTAACACTCAGCATTATAAGGTAAGGATCAAGGGTAAAGTGGAGCAATCTAGGGAAAGGAGTCGTGCCCTCCCCTACATCTTAGTGTAGTAACTATTTAAAAGGGAGCTTTTGGATAGCCCTCAACTACAGTTGCCAACTTTATAACTTACTTGTTTCAATCTCTGATGTCTCTTCTCTTCTTCGAGTCTCCAACTCAACTCTCCGACTCTGTCTGACCCAACTCAATTTAACTGCCTGCTTGCTCCTTTCATTAGGAACGGGATCGACCCATTTCCCAACACACTTCTAAAATACAAAAATTTTACACTCATTTCATCTTTCAGTACCCTGAGCATATTGTCATTGTCAAAAGATTGTATTTCATTTTCAAATCTGTAACATTAATATTTCAAAGTTTTTACGGCATATCAACATCAAAGATCCTCTCTCTTTCACTGAGCATTTTCTTTTTTACAGCATGTCTACCTTTATTAATAGTATTATTATCATCATCATTATTCCGTGATGATATTGCCCCTACCACATAAGTATATATATATATATATATACACCAAATTTAATAGGTCTACATGAAACCATTTGGATAGGCAAAGAAACCAATTACTTGCAGGCTTATCAAGATTTAAAGGATTTCAAAAATCAATATTTACTTGCTATCTTTATTTAATCCACATCTCCACAGCCGTATTTAATTGAAATGTAGAAAAAATATAAACAGCCTCTTTGTTTTTTGTTGGATTATGGTGATGCACACACACATATTTTTGGAGTAATGATTGTGTGTGTGTGTGTGTGTGTGTGTGTGTGTGTGTGTGTGTGTGTGTGTATATTTCTGTTCAAATCTCATCTGAAGAACCAGTTGTGATGAGCTGGTGAAATAAATTTATAGTGCAGTATATCTATTAATTTTCTTGTTATTAATGATATGTGTTGCTCGGCATGTGAATTTTTTTTATATATGTTAATATATATCTATATATTAAATAGCCGTGCATTAAGCACTCTATTTAGATTATTCTTTTAAAGTCTATTCACAAACTTAAATGATATGGTGTATATATATATATATATATATATATATATATATATATATATATATATATGCCAAGGGTAATGTAATATATGTGTATGTGTGTATATATATATATATATATATATACACACACATAAAGATGTGTGTATATATATATATATATATATATATACACACACACACACACACACTACCGCTAGCAAATATTGAATTAGCACACTAAGAGAATGTTCACCTACATTTTTTTTATTTAGCAGTAAATACACTAATAATAGATAAGATGCAAAACATTTTTTCTTTAATAGCTGAACCTTCTAGCATCATAAAATATTCCTTAAACAAACAAGATTAAATTATATAAATTAATCGTGTAATTTTTTTTACCAATCACTACTACTAAATAATTTAATCTAGTTTGTTTACCATTCAGAGTTTTCAGACTATTGTCTTCGTCTTTATTGTTATATTCACAATGTTTCAACCAATGTGTCCTCCAGCCTTCACCAGTTTCTTGTTGAACTTGGATTTGATTGCTCTGATTCTATTAACCATACCCGGGTACAAGTATTAAGTATTCCTGTATTTTTACTTGCCTACAGTCAGGATTGAACCTGCAACCTCCAAATGATTATCACTTAAAAGCTTAGGGAACCAACACCTATAACATCTTCAAAGTGTGCTAATTCCATAATTTTTGCCAGCCGTAGTATAAATATGCCGATAATTTTTCTGTTATTGTGAAACAGGTTTTTAATGTTATATTAAATTCCTACTTGTTTATGAAAACTTCAAGTTTCCAGATAGAAAATAAAATCCACTTTATAAAACGTGTCTCTTAGACATTAAATAAGACACAAGCCTCAATTTTACTTTTCTTTCAATTAATCTGTTTTTGAAGATTATTTCTTCATTGTTTATAAATGTTTTCAGCAAAGGAGATTACGTAGAGAATTTCAGTACACACACCAAATATTTAATTCTTTCCAGATCTAGATGACTAAATGTGAGTTTGTTTACAACCAAACCTGATAATACTAATTTGTTCTAGAGATAAGTGTGTGTGTGTGTATATATATATATATATTTGAATTATCTTAAGAACTGTAAAGGATTAAGTAATTTCTTTTTGGCTAAATATCTTTTTAACATGTGTGCTGATGACATTGGAATCTGCTGTCTTCACTGACTGATCATTTTACATTAACATAAAACTAATTTATTTTAATCTTTTAAAAAAAAGACGAGTGGGATTTTAATTAGAAATAGGATAAAAATAATTTATAAGATAATAGATTTTATGAAAAAATCGAAATTGTTACAATTTAGGTATGAAGTCATGGTCAGTAAGAAGTCAAAGAAAATGTAAATCATTGCAGTGTGAAACAATGAGATGAATAAATACTAACATATAATTTATGGTGACTTTTATTTATTTCAATTTTAGATTAAAAGATCCTTTTTTTCTATTAACATGATTTTAGTTGAATACGAGACCATTTGGTCACTGGAAAGACGACTCGTTTCATTGATTTTAATTATTTTAACTTCTCACGCTACTAAAATAGACACAAGGTCATTTTTTTTTCATGTGGGGCTGCTATGCAGGTTTAAAGATTGCTTAGTTTCCATTGGCATTTTCTTGGAACTAAAGTAAAAAAAAACCCAAAAAAACAAATTTTATTAAAATCCAAGTCTTTTTTCTTTTTTATTCTCTATTTCTAGTGCTTTGGATGCTGAAAGCGAACACGTTGTGCAGGAAGCCTTGGAGCGTGTGATGGTCGGACGGACAGTCATTACAATTGCCCATAGACTTTCAACCATTCGCAATGTTAATCAGGTGGCTGTATTGAATGACGGTGCCATAGCTGAACAAGGAAGCTATACAGATTTATTAAAGATTCCAGACGGAATTTTTAAAAGGCTTGTAGAACGTCAGACTTCAAATTAAAATGCCAGTTTTGATATAAAGGCAACCAAAATTGGTCAGTCAATTTCCAAACATCATTTTCTACATAAATTCTATATTCCTATAAGAATATTTAGACATTTGCTGAGAGTTCTTAAAATTCTTTTCATAAAAAGGGCAAAAAAAATGTCAGGTGTATATTTTAAAACATTACAGAAGTAACCCCACCTCTTAATCAAAATAATTTTGCTAAATTGTTTGTATATACTAGCTGATGTACCTGTCTATGCTAAGTAGGAGGTCATGATTATGATCTTTGAAATTCAGAAAAAATAATTCCTGTGTACAGTGTGTATCTTGGTCTTTGAACAATGCTGAAATTTTGTTGTTTTTTTTAAATAAATTGTATTCAGTATACAGTTAGGGTATCTATAAAAAAAGATTTTTCTTAAAACTTCTAAGACTTTTCAGAAGTCTCTCTCTATTTTTTTTTTTTCATCATACAACATGTGAAAGCACGTGCGATACCCTAACCTCATCAGCCGCCAACCAGGGGTGATAACACAGTTTCGGTAGCTCAATGCGGTACTGCCACTCCTAGTGCTACCAAGCAGCTTTTGCCACTGGACAGGGTATCTAAAAGAAATATATATCTATATATACACCAGATCAACTAAAAGCAGACATTACATTGGACATTCGTTCAATATATATATATATATATATATATAACGTTCTATATATATATATATATATATATATATATATATATAGAACGTTCTATATATATATATATATATATATATATATATATATATATATATATATAACAGTGTTGGTTGTCACTAAATCACTTTGTGGGTTTGTGTCGAACCAAGTGCAATGTAATATGGAGAGTGCTCAATATCTAGGATAGAGCTATTATATAATAATAATATATATATATATATATATATATATATATATATAGTGACTGCCACTTGTTTACAGAAGGCGGCTATTTCCACAATCCTTTAAAGAGCAGTGGCTCATAACAAAAGACCAGGCTTTGATGTTGACACATAAGCCTGAACACTGTCAAATATATAATGTGTCTGTGTAGTTGGGCAGCAGTCCTTCATTTAAGCATGATTGATTAAATAATACATTTTGTGTATTTAATTTTAATAGGATTCTTTCAAGTTTCCTGACAAGTGCTTTGGTTTTAGGTTGGAGTTGGTAGAAGAATTTACCAATTTGTCCTGAGCGTTTTTGGATCTTTCATAGGTGATCATCTTGGGTTGTTTGCAAGTGTAAAGATTTTTTCAAAAAGATTTTAGGTTTTTTTTTGCAAAAATTACGTAAATGTATAGTTGGATTAAACTGAGAAATAAAATATCTATAAAAAAAAAAAAGGGCCTAAAGGCATTTTAAAACATTGTTGCTATTTTCAAAGTTAATTCTATTAATTCTAAGTTTATTTTTGTTTTTATATGTACAGCTTCTAGGATTTGAAATTGTAGCTTATTAATTTTGTGTGCTATTATAGTAGTGTTTTCAACTAGAATTTTTTAAAATTTGGTTTTGGGAATAGAGTGGGTTTTAAGATGTAGGGGTATAGAGCTAGAATCATTAAGGTCCTTAGTAAGACGCTTTGAAAGAGTTGTAGTGGTAAGACCAATGTACGTATTATTTTTGTTCGAGAAACAGTCTCTCAAGGGATATTTGAACATATATAGGATGTTTGTCCTATCAAGAAGTTCAGTGGAAGGGGAAGAGTTATTCTAGCTTCATAGCTCTACATCTTAAAATTGGAAAATTTGTTGAAAACACCGCTATAATAGCACACAAAATTAATAAGCTACAATTACAAATCCTAGAAGTCCTACATATAAAAATAAAAAAACCTAGAATTATTAGAATTAACTTTGAAAATAGCAACAATGTTTTGAGATACCTTTTGTCCTTTTTTTTTTTAATATTTTCTTTCTCTTGATAATATTCTATTTGCGTTGATAGCATTCTGTTTGGAATTTGTTTGATGTCATCAGCATCTCAGTTTAATCCAACTTTACATTTACGTAATTTTGTAATGATATAAAAAACCTAAAAACAATTAAAAAAAACAAAAACAATCTTTACACTTGCAAACAACCCCTGATGATGGCTTATGAAACGCCTGAAAGCACTCAGGACAATTTCGGTAAATTCATCGACCGACTCCAACCTAAAACCAAAACACTTGTCAGAAAACTTGAAAGGATCCTAATAAAATTATATAGACAAAATCTGTCTTTATATGATGCAAAAAAAATCGATGGTAAAAGTGGATAAACCAAAACGGACAACAGATTCAGTTCAGAATATTTTGATCTTTTTTATTGACAGAACTTTTTCAATTGAGAAAAATGTTTTTTTCTAAAGTTTAGCAAAAGAGGAAATAGATTAGTGTATAAATATGACTATGAAAAGGGGGGGGGGGTTAAAGACAAAAAAAGGGAGTATTAGATCAAGGATTGAGTGGTGGTGGTGGTGGTGGTGGTGATAGGGGTTGTTGGTTTTAACTTAATTTCAGTGAGAAAAAAAAGAGAGAGATAAAATGAGGAAGAGGGAGGTCTTGAAGAGATGTAAAAGGGGAAATGGTGATAGGTATGTTGGGGTGGTGGAGGTTTAAGCATATCCTGTTTTGTTAAAATTTTTTGACTACATTGGAATATCTAATTGAAAAGCAAAATTAAAAATATGAAAGGCACTATAAGAGAAAAAAAATTTCCTTGGTTCTTTTTGTTAAAAATTTGTATCTATTTTCTATTTTGATATTATTTTCATGTAGGATGATATTTGCTAAATAGTGAAATCTGGTAAAATCCAGGTCTTTGTAGAATGTAGCTGATTATAGAAATGACTGCAGATTCTAACAATCTGCAGGATTTTTTGCTATGTATGGGTTTAATTAGAGTGGCTTGGGAAAAATTGAAAGTATGTTTGAGATCTAACGTGTGGGAGAAAAGAGAATTTCGGTTGTCATTTAATCTAATTGATCATTTGTGTTTGTAAATCCTTTTTTCTAGATTACCTTGGGTTTCACTGATGTGATATTTGTCACAATCTTTGCGTGTGAGAAGTAAGATGTTAGTGAGATTTTTTATGGTTTGTGATGTGGCTTGTAGAATTGATATTCTTAATTTGGTAAATTTATCATAGAGATTTGTTGTGTGTGTTAGTGGGTAGAGAGATAGGTCTGTGAGTAATAGGAATAGTGGGAGTGTTTTTCTTTAGTTTATTTGACGAGCGTTTATTTGACGAGCGTTTTTTATTGAGAGCTTTTTTTCTAGCATTTAATATGAAAAATCTAAAGTATTTTAGGCTTTTCAGGGAATGTTTGATATACTTGAATTCTTCATCTAAGTATTATGGGCTAATTATTATTCTAAGAACTTGTAAATAAGAGCCAATTATAAGGCCTGTTTTGATTTTGTTGTTGTGGCTGGAGTAAAAATGTAAAAATTGTTAGAATCTGCAGTCATTTTCAGAAGCAACAATATTCCACAAAGACCTGGATTTAATGAGATTTCACAACATGAAAATGATATCAAAATAGAAAATGGATACAAATTTTTAACAAAAAAAACAAGGCAAAAATTTTTTTCTTTTACAGTGCCTCTATATTTTTAATTTTGCTATTCAATTAGATATTGCAGTGTAGTCAAAAACTTTTAAAGAAATGAAACAGGATATGCCTAAACCTCCACCATCCCATTATACATACCACCATTTCCCCTTTTACTTCCCTTCTATTCTTTCTTCTTGAGACCTCCCCCTCTCTCATTTTATCTCTCTCACTGAAATCAAGTTTAAACCAACAACCCCTATCACCACCACTCAATCCACATCTAATACTCCCTCTTTCCTTTTTTGTCTTTAAACCCCCCACCCCCTCTCATACTCACATTTATCTATTTCCTCTTTTGCTAAACTTTAGAAAAAAACTTTTTTCTCAATCGAAAAAGTTCTGTCAATAAAAAAGATCAAAATATTCGGAACTGAATCTGTTGTCAGCATTTTAGTTTATCCATTTTTTCCATTGATTTTTCATCATCTTATCAGATCTACCTTTTCGCTATATATATATATACAATTCTGCATAATTTGAATCTGACAAAAACAACACTTACCACCTCACTATCAGCACTAAAGAATAGTTTTAATGTCATTACAACTAATGGCATTCCAAGTCTTGGCCTCTTACCTGACACAGATGGGTACTTCAGCTAGTAATTATATACAAAACCAACTACATAAAAACTTGCTTATAAGTCATTGAAGTATAACAAAAAATACAATAAAAGTTGACATATATGATTTTCAGACAACATTAGGTATTTCTTCTAGTCCCCAATCTTTTGTACTAGTTACCATTCTTGGGGCATACTCATTTATAATTGGTGTCTTGATGTCTACAGTGGATGGGGAAATCAGGAAAATTGGACAGACAATAGCATTATATATATATATATATATAGTAAATAAAGTCACATTTTATTAAATAATATATAGTAAATAAAGTTATGTTCTATTATATATTTTATCTTGCTCTACTGGCTAGTATTTGAGCATTTTGTTGATCTAAGATTATTTTTAAACGATTTGTTGTGTGTGTGAAAGAGACTCTCAAGTTAGGGCAGAAGACTTACTTCAATATTCTGTAGAACCACTTCAAAATGGCGCTTAATTGAAAATACAGTTCAGTTGCTATCTTGTAGGGTATTTAGGAAATTTCCATTCATCAAAAATTGTTTCAATTCATTCCATAATTTTTTATTTAGTTTTTTTTCCCACCAACAACCAAATCAATTTAAAGAATCTTGTATAAAGATTTAAGAAAATAAGTTATTTCTTATAAGAGTTGACTTTATAAATAGAACGTGATGTTTATTGGTCAAACACAACCAAGTCTCACTTATAGACTAAGGAGAAATTCTATTGTCAAGGCATTTTAAAAACACAAATATATCTTCTTTTTTTTTTTTCACTGGTAATATCTAAAGTAAACCACACTAGTTAATCTACCACTTTCACATCTTGCAATGGTTTTTTATGCTTTAGTTTTTTCTCTCTCTTTCTTTCTTCTTCCATCTTTTCTTTTTATTTGCTTGAGGGGTTTAAAAGGATTTCAGATGACTAATATTACCATATTGAACCCTTATTCATTTATACTTAATAGCATCATCTATAACATGTAATATGATAGTATATTTGATTTAAAATATCAAAAGTCCTTTAAAATAGGGGTACCTCTGGTGGTGTAACGGTTAGCAAGCTAGACTAGCAAACCTACACGAGTGAGTTCGAGTCTCATTGGGTACCCCATTCATTCGGCCTTGTGCCACATCGAAGCAAAGAGCTTCGTAAATTAGGGCACCTCGGGTGGTGTAATGGTTAGCATGTTAGACTAGCAAACCTACACGAGTGAGTTCGATTCTCATTGGGTGCCCCATTATTGCAGCCTTGTGCTACATCTCAGCAAAAAGCTTAGTAAATTAAAAAAAAGTCCATTAAAATAATCTCAAACCTAAAGACAAGCAGAAGTGCTTATCTATCTTTAAATGATATAAATAGTATATCAAATATGTCCAATCTTAAGAATATAGTCTGTCAATTAAAAATCTTTTAAAATTTAATGTTTTATAAAAAAGACAAACGTAAAAAAAATATACTGTGAAGTAAACACCTATTTTTTTTTTTTAACATGAGATATTTTCAATTTTTGTTTTAAAATAAGAATTAAAATTTAAAAAGAGAAAAAAAATGACTAGATTATTTTTATTTTTGATTTTAATGGCATGTCAACCTGTTCTGGGTCATTTTATCCTTAGAGGTTAGGGAATATTGTACGTTTATATTAACATTTGTATGTTTTTTGTATATGGTTTTATACCAAGTATTCCTATTAAATCCAAACAATTTTTAAACAGATCTATTTGATTCAGTTGGGACCCCAATCGGTACTACCACTTTAGGTCAGAGTGGACCTGGGAGTAATAACAGTGAATAGGTACTCCACACTCCCCAGAACTTTAGCCTCACCAACAGGTAAAATTCAGTGCCATACCCAGGACACCTTTATTGGGTATGTGTGTAGGGCTGTCAATCCTCTGCAGGGGATATATAGTGTATTCCAAGCTGACTCAGCAATGACTATTTTATGCAATGTGTATTAAAATAATTTTTTCTCCTTTCCTAATCTATTGTCATATATATAGAATTGTATTAAAAAAAAAAATCAACATTAAATTCTCAACCTATCTGCAGGACTTAGAATATAATGACTGTATCCCCCACCTGCTGTGGGGTAAGACCTCCTCCTACCCAGAAATGGGTGTCCAGGATATGACACCAAGCTACATCTGATGGTGAGGCTTCAGTTCTGGAGAGTGTTGACTATTCCTTCATAGGAATACCTCTTAGGGTTTGCAAAAAGAAACTCTTTAAGAAACAACTATGCAAAAAATGTAAATCTGAATGTAGAATAAATGATTTTTTTTAACCCTCTAGGCATAAAATAACCCTAGACAGGTTGATTTGTCATTAAAATCAATCAATCAAAATTTGAAATTAACGTTGGTTCTTTGAGTACTTAATTGTAATCATTGATAAGACTTTTTTTTTTTTTTTTTTGAGAGGAGACTCTTCATAGTGTAGTGGTTAACATGTTGGACTGTAACATAGTCAGGAGTTCAAACTCCAGTCAACCTATTACATTTACTTTTAGACTAATGTCCCTTGGGAAAAGTATGAACCCCATTATCCCTCTGATACCACTACTGTTCTTCTACAAGGATGGATTTGGCATTAAATTACTCATGAAGGTTGATATGTCATTAAACAAAGAAACCAAACCAATTTCTTTTCAGATTCATGTTATTTAAAATAATGCCAATTTAAGGGTTTACTAGTTTTAGTTATAAAACTAATGGACTGAAATTTTCATTGACTGTTAAATTTAATACCTTTATTAGCCTTAAGTTGCTTACAGTACCTATTGATTCTAAATAGTCACCCATATAAGAATTGAACAGGCCCTTTGTTGCTTAACTTAATGTTAATTACTAAGCTTTTTTTAGTTAGGTAAACAGGCCTCAAGTCTTTATATGATGTTGCAGCAAGCTAGTCTCAAAAAAAAAAAAAAAAAAAAAAAAAATGGTCTTGTGCAAATATTAAAAGAAAAAAAAACAAACCAAATAATGTCATGAAAATTTGCTGTAATTTGTACCTAATGAAGCAACCAGTTTGGGATTTTAATTGCTATATAAATATTTTTGTATCTCTTACATTTTAGACTTGTAATTACTTTCCTGCAATCCATTTATAAAAAACAGATTTTTTGTAGCTAATAATTACATACAAAAAAGAACTACTTAAAAAAAAAAAAAAACTTGTTTAAAAGACATTTAAATTTAACACAGTTATACACAATCCTAATGTAAACATTGTTTTAACTGTATTTCTAAAATCTTTCTTTCTCTGCCTGATGATTGTTGTAATAAGACAGCATGAAACCAGTGGTTGCAGATAAGCATCCATACTATTATATATATATATATATAATGAGGTGTGGGGGGAGAGAGAGAGAGAGTAGCCCTAAAATTATATCTGACCCCAGTCATCATCTGTTAAAAGCATTTTTTGGAAGCACAAGTGTTCTCCTTTCCCAGCAAGATGTGTATATAATATACCAGTAAAATTATGGGGCCCGATAAGTCCATTATGTTTCATGTGGTTTGCACAATCTTCAGATAGAAATGTGAGAAAAGGGGTTAAGGGTCATGAAAGCGAGTGAGAAAGAAATCTATGGAGAAAATATCCAACAAAATCAAAGAGAAATAAAACATGAAATGTTATTTGCTAGCAAAGTACTAAAATATCCATATTGACAGATCCTAAGAGAAATAAATGAAATTATAACTGCAAGAAGTTTTGTAGCTTTATTAAATTGTTTGGGTTGATTTTATATTTAAATGTTTCATAAAACTGGCTATTATTTTTCATACTACTTAATACATATGAGTGAAAGAAGCAAATTTGGTCCTACCATCTTGAACACTAACAAATATGCTTAACCATTATCAGCCATTTTATTTAAAAAGGTGTTTTTAATTCTTTAATTTTCATCAGTGCTTATAGGTTTAATATAGTCTCAAATTCTTTGATAGGGGATCATTTACTTGGCTAAATTTTTTTTTTTTAATTTAATGTAGTTTCCATTTTAGATCATTAAAAAAAAAGTCCTTTTTTATGTTTCAGTTTTAATGATTTGAAAAAAATAAATAAATAAATGAATAATATTGATGACCAAAGAAATAGATTTTTAATCTTAAAAGAACTCTCCTTGGGCAATGAAAGGTTTTATGGGTTTCTTTCAGCTGCTAAAGAGAAAAAAAATGTAGAAACTTTATTTTATTAAAACAAAAATAGAAAGAAGTTTCAACTGCGTTGTTTTATTTTTGAAAATTAGTGGCTTACTTTTGTTTTTCTTTTAATAATGTTTATGTCCTCAAATTTTACCCTTGATATAAATTTTCAGTTTAAGAAACAGGAAAAAAAAGCACTAGGGTGAATGTGAATATGCAAAATCTATTGAGAATTTGCACCAACTTACCTTAACAGCAGTCTAGATATCATTATTTATAAGCTGTTTAGTTGGACACATGGCTTCATTTCAACTTAAAGATTCAATTGTAACACTTTTTGATCACATTGAGAAATACTGCAATTCTAATGTTTTACAAATAACAATAATCAGATTGAATTCACTATCAAATTATCTCAAACTGAACAAAATGGATCCAAGTAATCACTTAGTATGATCTTCGCTAACTAAAAAAATATTTCCACTTAGTACCATTTGCTGTTTTCATGCTTGGCTAGTATGTTCTCTTCAAAATTTGTGCATACACCACTCTTGCAAATTCTCCTCGCTGAAGGGTGTGTTTTACCTTCCATTGAGTTGTTAGGGTGGCCATGTTTCTTTAGTCTCTCTCTCTCAAGTATACCACTCATTTTGTATGCCAGGCATAAATGTACTCGCTTTGTCACATGAGGTAAGTCATCTTATCAACAATTATTACTCATCAGTTACATCTTGATACAATCCTTTAATTTTTCACCAGAGACTGTTCTCGACGTGAGCAGTGTTCATTAGTATAATCTTATTAATTTTGATTAGTTTTTTTTAATTATTCTCCCTTATTTATTAATGGCCTGACCGAGTAGCAATAAAAACAAAATATCCTCAAGTCACACTGACAGCACAGTTGCCAGACTCTCTTGCCATCCATTCCTCCTGGCAGCTCTTCTAAGCTGTATCTTGTGTCTGTACAGAGCTGATATAAGTAAATCTTTGCTGTTTCGCCAACACTGTCATGTCCTTGAGTAGAAGTCCATAAGAAGACGTCACTTATGAATGAATGGTTTATGATATTGGTGGCAAGTGATAGTACAGCTGCTGTTTTGTGAGATGTTGTTTCCAGGATTTGTTTAAGACAGTATGCAGCACATTCATATGTAGTTCCCATCTGGCTTTTTACCCAATGTGTTTTGTTAGCATCCATATAGCAGTATGGACACAGCTACAACTTGGGGGGGGGTCTGTTTTATTTTAGATAGATCAAACTGCCATATGATTGATAACATATGCCTAGCAAAGGTGGGGTAAAGCTATTAACAGGTTAACATCACTTTCAGTAGATGAGATATTGCTGCCAAGCTAAGCGAACTTGTCCATTTGTGTATAAAACACTATTTTTCCGGATTTTTCAGCCAAAATATTAAGGGTGCATATTATATACAAGAATTAAATATTAGCCTTTTTCTTTTTTAAGTAGTCACATGTCACCATATTCCTGAGAACATGGCTGAAAGTAAGTTATAATGTGAAATAAATACTTGGTTTATACCACTACAGATAAATATGTGACATTATAGACCATTGGCATGGTAGGCTTAGATATACATGCGTATATCATGATGAATATGAACAAGTAGATGTGTATATGTATCTATGCAGTATGTGACAAGATGAGGGGAGAGCGGAGCCTGTTTGCCTGGCTGGCCAATGGGAGTAGGGTCAACATGGGTTTGAACAAGCAACCTCATGACCTTGAAGCTATCTACAAGTGACAAAAGAAATAAGAGATGACCAAATACTTTCTGTTTCTCAAGTGCAGTCAATCGGTCAGAGAAAGCTACTGGAGTCAGATGTACTAAGAGTTTGCTGCCACTTTTAGAGTTAGAGGTGATCTGGTAGGATTTGGTAAGTAGAATTTATATCAGATGCAGGGTAGGGTGGGGTGGGGTAGGGTGGGGGTAAACAGAGCCAAAATAAGATCTCAAGTGACACAACTCTCCACCATATGTGAATGAGTCCAGCTGCACAAATCGACAGTCAATCACCTTGAGTCCAACTTTTGTTTTTCCCTTTCAGACACCACCTCAGGTTTTGCATAATAAACACAATGCAGAATCACACACAAACCACTGAACTGATGCACTGTGGAGCCAAGACATTCAGTCACAAATAGCCACTGGAATGCCTGTTTGTTTATTATTCGTTTCTTCTACTGTAAACTTATTTTTGCCAAAAGTTTATATTTTTTTGCGAATGTGTCCTTGACTTTTGCTCTAAATACAGTGTAAATTTCGTGCTTTGAAACAAATTCTTATTTTTCATTTTTACCAACCAGATAAAAAAAAAAAAAAAATCAATCAATACATATAAATGAGAGTCCCCCCCCCCCCGGAATTTTGTAGCCAAAAGTTAGAGGTGAATGTTATACACAACAAGTTATGGTAATTAAAATTTATGATTAACATGATTTATCTTAAAATAAATATAAGATAAACAGGGATGTTATACTCATTAGTATGACTAGCAATACTTACCCATATTACCTACTGGTTGGAAGGTAGTAATTATTAAAAATAAAAGGATTTAGAGTTGTTTTAAAGTTTATGATAATTAATATTAAATAATAGATTGTTTGAATCTTAATTGGCATGAAGTATAGATTGATTATTCAAAAATAATTAAACTGTAATACTCGGAAATAGATTGCTATGTCTAGCTGAGGTCAGTAGTTAAATTGTCATGTCACCTCCGAGCTCAATTGAAAGCTTAGCTCACATTGAAGAATTTTAAAGTCCTATGACCACAAATTTTAAAACTTAGATTTTAACTTTCTTGTTAGTGCATCAAAACTCACAGATTAATAAAAACTTTCTCAAGCATAAATTTCAACCAATATTCCTAAGAGATGACTGTCGATTTGTGCAGCTGGTAATATAAAAGACGTCTGGAAGTTAGGAATGTGTGTACACAAGTAGATGTCTTCATCTTTATTTGTCCCAGGTAAGAGGATCAAACTCCCCACCACCCCAGTCTAAAGAAGACAGAATAACACAGATGGTAAGAACATAAAGAGAAAATGGCTTTCCAACATTAAGATTTTAACTAATTTGTTTTTAATTTTTATTTACTTTTTTGTTTACATAAAAGATGGAAAATTGTTTTGGGATCATTTGGAGATTCTTAGTTACCTTCAAAAATAAATATTTAAACTTTAGAAATCTGTCTATATTTCTGAGATGAGGTATTATGTACATTATTTACATTTTTTGGACTATTGTCCTCATCTTTGGCGCCATGTTTATCACAACGTTTCGGCCTTCTTCAGGTGGTTGAAATGTCGAACTTAACCCTTTATTTCGCTTACCGGAGTAGACTTCTATTTCCATGAGCCATGTTTTATGGATGTCAAGGACACATGATAAAGGCGTTGGTTAGATCCAGTGACATACCCAAAGAGTGTGAGTTCAATATCCAGTGAAGGCAGTGGAGAACTTTCCGAAGGGAAATTAACAGGAGATAACTGATAACTGACATCCATAAAACATGGCTCGTGGAACTAGAACAGTCTGCCCCGGTAAGCGAAATAAAGGGTTAAATTCGACATTCCAACCACCTAAAGAAGGCCGGAGCGTACAACGGCCGAAACGTTGATATAAACATGGCGATAAAATAGTTAAAAAAAAATGTAAACAATGAATTTAGATATGTAGTATTAAAACTCTTAAGAAAAGTTTCTAAACCTTTTTCAGTTTGATGACTTGAAATAAATTCCCTCTCAGCATCTCTACAGTTGGACATAATAGTAATACTTTAAATACATTTACTAAGAAGAAGAAAAGCCATCGGTTTCTTATTAAGGTTATCAAGACTGTTGGGTAAGCATTATGAAAGATGGATACTCTTTTACATCGAGAGAGAGAGAGAAAGATAGTTGGTTGGTTGGTTTTTACAGCGTATCAACTCTTGTAGGGTATTTAATACTAAATCATGTTTGTTTATATATCAAATTATTGCAATCTAACACTAATAGTTCTATTTGCCATATTTAAATGGTTTCTAGTATAGTAAATGATTAAACAATTTGACTCATAGTTGAGACCCTAACAGATATTAACACTCTGAATCAGAGGGGCCTTGAGAATAATAGCAATGAAGGGGTACTACATATTCCCCAAAGTGCCAAGACTGGGGTGTCACCATCTAATGGTTTAAGGGTCTTACCCATCTGCAGAGATGCAGTTAGTGTATTCTACAGTTCTAGCCACTTGGGCTGTAAAGAGTAAGAGAGATACCCATCCTCCCAACAAACAAACAAACAAAAAAAAAAAAAAAAAAAAAAAAAAACACACATACACAAATGACTTAAAATATTTTCAGAGATGATCCTAACAACTCTTGAAAATGTGGTTGAAAATATGCCCAAAATGTTGGAGCCTTACTATGGACGGACAGATGGACGTTTGGTAAATTATAAGATTATTGGCTAGTAATATCTTTCAATTGAGCCATTGGCCTAATGAGTAGAGTGTTTGCCAATGGTCCAGGAGACTGGGGTTCAATCCTAGACATCTTTTTCAGTCAAAACCAGGAATGTCTTCAAATGAGTAACCTTTATATCCTTTGTAAACCTAGTAAGCACCAGGTATAAACATTAAGACTTTAAAAATGGTACTTGATGTTGTCGCTTAACACTCAGCATTATAAGGTACAGATCAAGGGTAAAATGGAGTAATCCAGGGAATGTAGTAGCACCCTCCCCTACACCCCGGTGTAGTAGCTATTGAAAAGGGAGCTTTCAGGTCATCCTCGACTAAGGTCGCCAACTTTACTTAATATCTTTCATCTTTTTCTGATTGTTTTTTTTTTTATTTTTAATTCTATGACAGCTGAGGCACAAATCAGAAACAATGATACTTATTTAGAATAGTCCACAGCAAAAATGGCTTTGGCAACATTAAAAAAATTTATATAGAAGTTTATTTCCATTCACAATTCAATGTTTAAGTCATTGTCTTATGAAATTTTACACATTCAAAATGTGAAAAACACTGAATTTTAAAAAAGGTAAAAATACTGATTTTTCAAGAGACAAGACATTCTTGCTATCCTACAGCCAAAAAGTGGTGACTATATATTTTTTTTTTTAAATCTTTGAATTCTAATAAATTCACCTTTCAAAATTATATATATAACTTTTTTTAATATTACTGCAGCCATTTTCCCAGTGGGCTATTCAAAATAAGTACTGAAATAATGATAAAAGATAAGTTTCTGGTCATAATAACTGTTGTCTATTTTTATTTATAGACTTTCAGTAGAAATATAAGAAAAAAAAAAAATCATCCTTGATATTTCAAAAACTGTTTTTGGATATTCATTTCTTAAAAAAATCTGGAATAAGATAGCAAGAACCAGTTACAAATATTTCAAGAAAGACAGTAACATTTAATTTTAACAAACGATAAAAAAATGACAAAAACAAAAGATTCAGTTTGAGTATAAGAATAATATTCTTTCATTGAAACAGGAATAGTTTAAAGATGAACCATTTATGTTGGTCTGAGAAGATCAGTTTTTTTTGAGGAAAGACATCATTAATATCAAGTGAATAATGGGACAGTTCTGAATCTGAAAACATGGTTGTCTTTCCCCTCAGGTTGACTTCTCACTTTTGGGCAGAGAAAGGCAAACTGGTATAATAAATAACAAGTCTTTGATGGTCTGTAAAAGCGCATAGGCTGCACTTTTCATTAGAATTAGAAATATAATTAAAAAGAAGAGAAAGACATTACGGCTTTTCTCATGGATGGAGGAGTTGGTTTCAATTGCTGAAGATTCTGTGCGGTTTTCTGAACAAGTTGAAAGTTTTCGTAGAGGCAGCCCAAATAGGAGCAAAGTCCAGACATTCTTCCTCCATCAGGAAATGCTATCCTGTTTGTGAAGTTGCAGTCCAGATTCTTTCTTAAATCAAAATTGGTTAATGGAGTAAACAAAGACTTTTTTTCAGTCAAAATCAGGAATGTCTTCAAATGAGTAACCTTCATATCCTTTGTAAGCATAGTAAGCTATTCTTACGTGGTAAGCACCAGGTATAAACATTAAGGACCCAAGAATGAGGACTGGCCATGTGCGGTCTGCATACTGAAAAGATAAACAAAGTGAAAAGGATTAAATATTATATTGCGGATATTAATAAACCTGCGTTAAGTGTTTGATTTATCCAACCTTTCACACACACACACACATATATATATATATATATATATATATATATATATATACACACACATATACATATACATATATAATAAATTGTTACCTCACCTTTTTAATAAGGTGACTGGGTAGTGGTACTATTTAACCCATAACTGGAGTATGCAGGTAATAAGGGGCTCATACCTTTCCCAAAAGGGTATTAGTCCAAAAGTGAAAATAATATCACAATTGGAGTTTAAACTTGCTTAATGTCGTAGTTCAGCACATTAGACACAATGCCATGGGGACTCCCCTTTCCTTGATTGGTAGATCAAAATGCAAGTTCAAATCTTGCGGAACACCTAATTCTTTTATTCTGATCTACATGTAAAATTTCTGTAAAATCACCAAAAAGAAACATTTCAAGTTATGTGATAATTAAAGATGATGAAGAAGAAAAAAAATATATAATGGAGTAGCTGCTTCCTACTTCCGGTGACCTTGTTGCTTTAACTGACAAGAAAAGGTCAATCACAAGAACTATAGAGGGGTAGGTGCAAGAGTAGATTAGACACATGAGGATTTTTGAAAAAGGAAAGTCAGTTACCAGCAGAGTGACAAGTCACAACCTAAAGTCTGGGGCTAAACGAAAATGCTAACGATTTTGGGGGTTGGCTACAATTTGTCAAAAAAAAAAAAATAGATCTTTTCTTGATTGACTTAAAAATAAGACATGAAGTGGTATTTTTAAGACCATTCCAGTAGCATCAGCAACAAAGTGAATGGGATTTTTCTGTAACCACATGTCTGACTTTTCCTTTCCTGAACAATCTCTTTGTCTGCCAACTTTTTTTAAAAAGACACAACAAAAATGTTATATTTTCTGTTTCTCTTAAGCAATCTTCACTTGTGACTTAGAGAAATTGAATTTTACAAAATGATCAAAAAGTAGACTTACCTTACTGCTTATATCCCCAGTCACTAACAGGGCACCAATAACTATAAGTAATGTGCCCCCAGCAAACAAAACTGTGGCTAAAACAATGGCTTTGTAAGGAATCTTTGGTGGTGGACGTTCAAACTAAAACAAATAAAAATATCAACTCGATTTGAAATGTCATTAATAAAACTATTAGCGATAAATAAAACTGAGCAATACAATAAATTCATCGAGTTAAATCAGACACTTTTGGTTTGGGACAAACTTTTGGCCTCTGAATCCAAAAATAACCCAAGTTTTTCTATATCTCATCAAACTTTTTAAGCTACAGGATACCCTCACTAAAAAAACCATAAAAATTCTACATCTAACAAATTAGTGTTTATTTATAGAATATCTTAAAAATTTACATACAATGGAAAATAAAATCTTAACTAATTGTTGTTATTGTTAGTCAAATTGTGTGTGAGTAGTTATGGTAAAAAAATTCACACTTATAGCTTTTCCTAATGTGTTGAATTTATGGACAATTTAGTTTTATGCTCCAACAATAGTCAGCCAGCATATTTACATACCATCTATACTGATATCATTCTTCTAGGACCTTAGAATCTTGGTGGAAACGTTTTTCTTGTTCATCACTTACCAAAGTTTCCTGGGAAGTTAGCAAAATGGCTATGAAGAAAACTTGATATATTGCATGACTGAGCTGTTAATCAGAGACGCACCAGTGTAAATAAGCGGAAGAAGATCACGGAAGTTGTAAGCATTATGAAATAATATATGCAGATGCCTGCTTGTTAGTTGGAGTCAGCGAGGTCCTGAATCAGAACCAGTTTGCAGTCACTAAGAGTGCCCTGTTGGAGGTAGTAGCCTGCAGGGCCACTGGTTAAGTAACCTTAGCCGAGAAAAAGAAGTGCTAAGTGGAGTCTTGAAAATAACACAGCCTATGCTATGGTCCAGAGAAGAAGATATGGGTCAACATAGCAATCTGTCCAGCCTGTCTATCTTACACACTACTAAAGCCTCAACCCCTTACAAAAAGAATAAAAAGACATATATTCTTATAAAAAAGTGTTGTCCTTCATCTGTCAAACACTACACAGCAGATACTAATGTTACACCCAAGCATTTTGTAGCTCTCCAATAGCTTCTGGACAATTTTAGTGTAATTCTTTGCTTGTGTATTTCAATAAAGTTCTTGAGAAGGTCTTTCAATGACAACCAAGTTCTAACCTTATCCAGATGGAATGTTCATCTAGAATGAGTTGTTGAATCAGTCAATCATCAAATACAACAGCTTCAATTTTTTTTAATTGACAGACCAGGAAATGCAAAATTTAGCTACTTAAAACAGTTGCCTTCAGTTGGCAGTTCTTAAACAAATTGTTTTATGAGGCTCAGTTTCATGTCAAGAGATAGCAATATAATTTTCTTTATGCCAAGAAGTGCTTCATGTAGAATATTGAGATCACCAAATTTGCAGTCAGATCTTGAAGGTCAATTCCTTTCCATCCAATCAATGCTTCTCTTGAGCTCTGCTTTCTCTCATGCACAAAAAGCACGGATACTTGGTGTATGTACATTGCAAGCCAAGGAAGCAACTATACTATTTTAAGGCCAACACAGATCTAATAGTGTTTCAGATATTGCAACAACTCAACGACTCTTTGTCTCCATATGCTTCAAAAAGACAAATTAAATGCCCAGTTGGGATTGCACCATATAAATTACTCCAATTTGCCCCACAAAATACACTGATGTTTGCTCTTTGACTGGGAATTAACCTAAAGTCATTAGACCTTAAAAAATATATATATATATATATATATATATATATATATCTCATTCTTTATCAATAGAAAATAAAAGCAATCAGCTGCTCAGTGTTTTTACTGACAGGCAATTATGTTTATCCAAAAAGTTGTAGAGGTTTAAAAAAATGACATGATAGAGGAAAACTGTAATTTTGTAATTAGCATGATTATTTTAGTTTAAATCAAGTGAAAAAAATCAAAACTCAACAAAAATTATGTTCAAAACTGTCAGAAAAGTTTAAATCACTTTAGAAAGGTAAATTACGGAAAAAGTAAAATAGAGTTATGTCCCTTTAATTTAGTATTTCAAAATTGAAATTAAAATAGTAGAATTAACCAGCATTGCCCAGGACAAATAAAAAATAAAATAAAAATTAACATGGAGATAATATTAACAAAATCCCAATGCTCATATGAACACAAACATGTCTAGTTGTATCTCATAGTCAATGAACATTCAAATTACGTTGTGTTAAAGTGACTATTTTAAAGAAAATTAACATTTCATTTATTGTTCATTTTTGTCTTGGTAAATACAGCTTTAGGTGACATGAATACCTTTTGAAGATACCTCATATGTTAACACACACACATATATATATATATATATATATATATATATATATATATATATAAAACGTTTCATTCCAGAGTGTGTTGTATATTTCAGACAGACCTCATTTAAAAAAAAAAAAAAAAAAAAAAAATTTTTTTTAAATGAAAAAATAAAAGATGAATAAAAATAATAAAAATAAATAAGTCAAAGATGGTTTCTGAGACTCATGTAAGACAGATATACACTTATGAATACAGATAATAGCATTTATAGATTAGTCCTGCTCAAATTGAAAAATACCAGTCTAAAAAGAAAAAAAAAAATTGTGTATCAGTTTCATCGAATCAACAACTCAATTCACATTGTGTTTTGTTGTTAAAAGATTAGAATTGCCTGATCATTAAAATATGAAACTATTGATACCTACGCATAGTTTTGATTGTTGTATTACACTGCTTATGTGTGTTGGAAATTTAGAAATTACAAATATCTACTATCATTTTGAAATCCAACATTAAAAAATCAAACTGTTCAATCTAGGTATTACTGAGATCTAATAGAACTAGGACTAACACCTATTATAAATTGGGAAATAATGAAAAGATCCTCCTTGACTAAAAGTTTACTTGGTAAGTGTAATTTATGCTTAGAAGAGAAAATGTGTATATTTGAAATATTTGAATGGAAATTTATTAAATACCAGAACTGAAATAACATCTGCATGTAGACAGAAATAAATTCTTAGTATAATTTAAATTGATATATTAATAATATTAAATATATTTAACTACCATTAATTAGGTGATTTATATATTTTTAATTCTATATATTGAAATATTGATCCATAAATGAAAAAAAAAATTTTAAATAGATTTTTCTAATAATTAAATTTAAAGGATAAAGTATAAATATGTTTTTATAAGATAAAATAAAAAATAAGATTAATATAGCCTCATAATAAGGAACCATCCCTATACTCCACCATATTTTCTATATGTAAACAAAAATTTAAGAAACTAATATTTATTTATAAGTTAGGAATTATTAGTTCTATAAATAAAATATCAATTCTTTGTTTATTATGATTAACTTGACATTCGATATATATTAATTTCTTCCTAATATAAATAACATGAATTTTTACAATAATTTTAATAATTAGAAATAGAATTTTGTAAATTAATATCAACATTGAATTATTTTTTTAGTGCGGTGGCCGAAGAACACACACGAGGAGCTGACAGGTCTACTTGAGTGACTAACGGGTCTCTCCCTTTGCTTGAGAGACCAGCGCACCTTTCCCCTTTACTTGAGTGACCAGCGGATTTCTGCCTTCAGTCCAAAATTACCTTATATTGTCTTTTTAAGTCCCATGGGGAAGTATGAACATCCTCTTCGCCTCACGTATTTTTCTGTTTATGGCTGGTTATCAGAATCCGGTAATTTGTCAATCTTATCTGTGAATGGAAATATCCGTCACTATCCATAGGCAATAAATTATATTCTCGCCATCATATTTTATATTTCTCTTTCCTGTGAAAACATTTTGTTGATGATATCTTGCGACCACCTTGAATCTGCTAAGTTCATCGTTGCCAGCTAAGCTAGTATATTACATTCCTCACCATCTTATTTTTCAAAATATTCACATGTGAACATTTTAAGTGCATCTCTCGTCACTCTCTCTACTCCACACAATTGAAGCAATTGTACAAGGTTTACAAAAGTAGGAATAAAATAAAATTCTATACACACATGTGTGTGTGTGTGTGTGTGTAACAAAAAAAAAAAAAAAAAAAAAAAAAAAAAAAAAAAATTTTATATATATATAAATAAAATTGGTGTTTCCCTTTTGGCAACCCCTACAATGTTCATGTCCATTATGTCCTTCTCATAATGTCCTCAATGAACAGTTATCTCCCCACCCCTCTGCATCAGAAGAAAGGTTTGTAATGTTCAAACAGTTCTTTTTTTTTTTTCTTTTCATTATATTATTCAAATAGACATCATGATGCATAACCATACAATCGTAGGCGGCAATCATGCTCCAATTTTCAAACTGACATTGGGTAAATGACATTCGATTCACACCATGTGTGTCTCTGCTCAAGTTTAACATCACACGTGTAACTTCTTAATTTCCAAACATACTATGTTTGAACACCAAAAATCTCATTATCTGCAGTGCACGTCATTTAAAGTCTAACTGAGAAAACAAAGAAAAAATACCTTAGAACTTGATTCTATCTGTTGATGATTGTCATGCAGCCTGCCTGGAGGATTAGTCGCATTGCCTATAACTTCTTCACCCCCTCAACTATTTTACCCTAAAATGGACCCATGAATCATAATTTTCTTGGCTGCTCTGAATGCTCTCCTCCATTATCTATAGGACCATTACCTGCCTCTAAGTCAGGGTATACCCCTTCAGAAAGCCTCTTACTGTCCGACCCAGAGACATTTGGGTGCTGAAGGCTCTCCATTCTCACAGCACTGATTAATAATGGCAAGCTTATTTGTGCGCCTGCAGGACGTTTACCTTCTCTCTTTCTAGCAATCCACTGTTAATGTGTATGTATGTATATGCGGGTGTATACATGTGTATGGTTGTAAGTGGACCATAGATATGTATATGCATATGTGTGTGTCCATATAGGGGCCCGAAACATTTGTACGAGAACCACTAATTCAGCCCTGCTAGTATAAAATGCAGATGTCAACTAAAAGTGGATCCACAACTTGAAAAATTTTATAATCACCCCTTTTAGAAACTACTGGAGACATGTCTGCCAGCATTTTTATGTCCAGTCTATGGGTAGCTGAAAGTTCGGAAATAGCAATGTTCAACTCTGGATATATACAAGTAGAGTCAGTCTGCTACGCTACTAGAAAGGATAAGGGACAGATGCAGAAGGTATACAAAGATGAAGGGAAAGGAGAACAGAGGTACAGTACAGTGAGAAGAACAAACGGACACAGAGAGATACACAGTTGGACTGAGAAGATAGACATGAAAGTGAGGGTGAGTGATGTCAGGCCTGAAGCTTTAGCTTTTTAGTTAATGGAAATTTCACCCGCTAAAGTGGGGACACTGAAAAATCACCATTTTTTGTGTGTGTGTGTGGGGGGTCACACACAAGCCTCCTCCTCCTTTCTTTAAACAACATTCATTTGATTTTCAGTTTCACTTTTTTGTGAAACTGTCTCAGACTCATGCATTTCAACTCGACGTGCTGATAACCAGCAAAATACAACATGGGATTTTCATTCCGCAAAGTGCATGGCCTGATTTGTATTCCCACACTTACATTTATTTAAAAATATATAGAAATTGTAGCAGTAATATATCAAATACATTACATCTAAAAATAAATTTGAACACTAATTAAGTCAGTTTTGAAATGGAACACTCAATTTTTTTTTTTTTTTCCATTTTTTCAAACTGAATATAATTTGGTATTTAAAAGATTGTATTAACATTGCTCCGATAGTTTAATATAAAAAACTGAAATGTTTAACTTCGGCAAATAAATAAAACCCTCCTCTGAATGCCTTTTTTATATTTGTATACACACACACACACACACACACAACGAAAATGTTTGTAGCAATTTAGAAAAATTGATTAACAGTCTCCTTCTAGTGTGATACATTGATTTCAATGCTTCTCTAACAACTCGATACCTTTTTTGTAAAACAATTTGTCTTTGGCCTCAAAATATGCCTTGGTTTCCAATATTACTTCTTCATTAGAGACAAATTTTTTTCCCTGGACATTCTTTTGAGGTCTGCAAATAACCAGTAGTCACTGAGGGTCAGGTCTGGTGAATAGGGCAGGTGCGGATGTGGATGCAATTCGAAGTGCAATTCATGTAGTTTTGCCATCGTTGCAATTAACTTGTGACACGCTGCATTGTCTTGGTGAAAGAGCACTTTTTTCTTCATTTGTGGCCGTTTTTTGGCGATTTCTTCCTTTGAATGCACTGATAATGATATATAATATTTGCTATCGATGGTTCTTCCTTTCTCAAGGTAATCAAGGAATAAAATACCTTGCACATCCCAAAATACAGAGGACAAAACCTTGCCTGCGGATAATTGCATCTTTGGTCACTTTGGATGGCTTTCATCTGCTGCTGTCCACTCAGCTGATTGCCAATTTGACTCTGGAGTGAAGTAGTGGATCCATGTTTCATCCATGGAAAAAAATTCCTTTTCGTGGTGTTGAAACAGTTGCAAACAATGCTCTGAATCATGGATGTGCTGTTGTTTTTGATCGACTGTAAACAAATACGGCATCCACTTTAAACACAGCTTTCTCATTGACAAATGTTCATACAAAATGGTGAATACACTGCCTTCTGATATCTCCAACTCCTCTGCTATCTCATGCAACTTTAATTTACAATTGGCCAAAACGTGTATGTGGAGTTTTAGATGCTTTCCAGGACAACTGCCAAATTTGGGTGACCTGAGTGTTCAGCATCATCTGTGTCTATACAACTGCGTTTAAAGTCAGCATATCACCTTTTAACCATTGTTTCCAATGGAGGAGAGTCTGAATAAAACTTATCAAGCCATTGCTTTGCTTGAACAGTATTTTTTCTCCCCATCAGAAAGCAATGCTTTATCAACACATAAAATTCAGATTTTTTTCATTGTTTTGAAAATTTGCAACTGTAGCTTCACTTAAATAATTGTAATTTGTAAACTAATAATCTGATTGGCTCAAATTTTGACACATGCCATTCGAAGGTTAGTACTTTATAAAAATCATATGGATTTTTTTTTATTAGTGGTGCTATCTATATGTCAGACCCGGGTCTTATGAGAGTCCCTTAATGATCTGATTTTAAAGTCTCCACCGGTTCATCATCCGTGTCAACACAAATGACTGTAAAACCAATTCATCTTTTCTAATAAAGATATCCTCATATAAATATTAACATTTTTTTTTCTTAAAAATCACCCTTTTTTTTTTAAATTCCAAAAACTGTGTTGATGGGGAAACTGTGTGAAATTATATCATAAAAAGGTACTCCCACCATAACACCTTTTTTAAATCCCTATGTATATTTTTTGTCAGTATATATGAAGCAATTAATCTTAATGAATACTCAACAACAAAGAAATTCTATAGGTTGGCTGTGAAATAATACAATGAATAAAAAAAGCCAAGTAACTCATTTGATAAATTTGCAGTAGTTTCTATTTCATGAAAAGTCAGGTCAAGAAATCCAACTGAAACAAGCCACAACAACCACATAATATGAACATTTCAAAAAAATATTTAAAAAATAAAATTCATACCAAAAATAGTTGGTTGTTATATATGAATGCATTTGTGGTGTAATGGTTATTGTCATAAGAAATGGACATGGTGATTCATGTTCAAATCCTGGATGAGGCCAATTGCATTTCACATAGCACTATTACTCTTGGGAAAGGTATGCATCCAACTATTCTCTCTTCAGCAATGATTAAATAGTAGGACAGACTGGGTTCTTTAACCTTGGTATGGTAACCAGAAAGAAAAATAGGAATTCAAACCTGTTAAACTCAGATTAAAAATGTACTATGTGTCACATTCTGTTCGTGTGTACATGAACACAGACACACACACCTGAGTTCAAGAACTCCATGAAAATCAAATTTGTTGTACCAACAAATAATCTAGAATGACAAACTTGCTAACACCACCACTTTTGGCAGTGGAGATATATATATATTACACGCACACAAGAGTCATTCAATAAGAGAATTTTTTTTTTAAGGAAAGCAAAATAAATTATTTCCAGAATATTTTTCCATAAATGCAGATTGTATTTTTTCGAATTGGTTTATAGAAAATATTTTTTTAATATTGCAAAAATAGATTGTTTTGAGGCTATTTAAAATGGCAACAAATCAAACAGAATGCTCAAGGCTTGAACAGAGGTCTGTCATTAAATTTTTGGTGGCTGAAAAGTGCAAACCATATGGAATTTACAGAAGAATGTGTGATGTGACAGAAGTGTATTTTAGTAAAAGATCTTTACAAATGGGCTAAACAATGGTTCTGACTACAAGTTGGGATGAAAAAGAAAGTTCATGGAGTGGAAACACTTTCTGGTAAAGAAAAAATTCCTGGGACATCACTACTGATTTCCTTAAAAAAAAAAAAAAAAAAAAAAAAAAAAAATGCAACTGTAAACACTGCTTCCAACTGCTAACTCTTTAGGCAAAATTCATAGAATGTGTGTGTGTGTGCATATATGCCATGTAATACAGAAATCAAAAACCAATGATCAGGCAATACTAAATTCCGATGAAGCTCAGCCCTGCAAATGGTGGTGGTGGGGGGACAAAGAAAGTAGATAATATAAAATGGTTTGATTTATTTTTTTTGTTTAAGGGTATGTTAACCCCTTATGAGTTATTTGTATGCAGTTATATGGTTTCAAGTGATTATTTCTATTTAATAATATTTATTTGCAAACAATTATATGGTTTTTAAGTATTCTTATCTAATTTTCAAATAAGACTTTTGTAACCCATAAAATGAAATTATAACAGCTACTAATATTCTGGGTCAGAATAGATCTGGGAATAAAAGCAACAAAGGATACCCCTCCACCCTACCCTCAATTCCAGAACTGGAGTTTCACCACCAAATAAAGTCTAGTGTCATATTTAGAAGACTAAATATATACACACACACACACACACACACACACACGTATAGATTGTTAATATTGAAAATATAAATAAATAAAATAAAACACTGAACAAGAATATTTTAACAAAAATGGAAAATAAAAAAATAGTGGGGGGGAAAAAAAAAAGACTAATTTTAGTGCCATATACCCATAAGTAACTAAATTTTGGAAAATAAAATTATTTTCAATTCTTACCACTGTATTAGAATTTTTTAAATCTATTTTACATTAGAATATTCTTGCTCAGTGTTTTAACCTCTTTGGGCAAGGCATGAAACTACTTTACCCTTCAGTATGTACTCACTAAACCATGGATTATTCAATGGCAAAGCGATCCTTGTAGAAGAATAGTAGTGGTACTATTTAAACTCATAGCCGAGAGATGAAAAGGTTCATACATTTCCCCAAGGGGCATTGGTCTGGAAATGAATGTAATAGTGCAACTAGATGACCAACAGTAGTACAATTTAACCGGGGGGGGGATAAAAAGTTTCATACGTTTCTCAACAGTATTAGTTCAAAAGGAAATGTAATAGTATGACAAGAGTTTGAACTCACTCACTTCTATGTCAGAGTTCTGCATGTTAGTCACTACACAATGGGGGGGGGGGTCATAAGAATATGACGAATGATGAGACAAGTTATGGAAACATTTTCTCTCAAAATGATGTAACATGTAAAGTAAAACTGATATATGCTGTAAACAATTTCAAAGACGAAGAAAAAACACACACACATAGAAGACGGTATAATTTTTATCTTGCATTTTTGAAAGCATTTTTGTAACTTGGTGTTAAAAAAAAAATTTTTTAAATACTCAGAATAAAACTATTTATAAATTTTCAGATTTTGTTATAATCAATTGAATATTACAAAATTGAAAATCATTGCAGAGTAGAACTACAGCACAAACTTTCTATCTTAGCTCTCTCAGAACATACTGATCCCCCCCCCCACATAGAAAGATAAAAAACCCACTCAAAAGTGAAAACTAAAAAAATTATCCTGGGTATAAAAACGAAAAAACATTTCATGCTGAAGCTGCAATTCTAGAGCTCACAAGTACCCAGTTCATTGTCATTACTTCCAGGTCCACTTGAACCCAGAATGATGGTACCTGTTAGGATTCCATCTATTTGTCAAATCAATAAGATTGTATAATTGTTTGCTTGGGTAACTTTGATGGCATATCAACCTTCATGGGTTATTTAATACCAGAACTATCCTTAGAGAAGAAGTGTAGAGGTACTATTTAAACCATAATTGGCAGAGATAAGAGGGTTCATACCTTTGCCAAGGATATTAGTCTGAAAGTGAATGCAACAGGAGTTTGAAATTGTTTATTACGATGTCGCAGATCAGCATATTAGCCACTATGCTACAGGGACCCCTCCCCCCATAATTGCATACGAATCATTAATATTAGATAGGAATACTCGGAACCATAAAATTGAGAACAAATTATCTGTATTAATAATTTACTCAAAACTGATTATTTGCAATTTATCATCAATTATTTGAAACACCAAGTATAATGCTTTGTCATAGGAACCCGAGTTCAAATCCTGTAGGAGATTGTTTGGGTTTCACTTCATTCTAATGTCTTTAGGAAAGGTATGAATCCATCTGCTCTCCCCCAGCTATTGATAAATAGTAAGACAGACTGGGCTCTTTAGCCTTGGTTAGGCAACCAGTTTAGGAGAAGGAAAATTCTGAATTATAAACCACCTGAATTCCACTTAAAAATTGACCTTGTGTCACATCCTTCCCATGATGGAGGATGGTTGGTTGGGTTGTTTAGCATATCAACCTTTCTAGGTTATTTAATGCCAAATCTATTTTTATGCAAATAGTTCCATTTCAAACAATTCAGTTTCGCATGAGTACAGTTTAATTGTCAAAAACATTTCTATTTCAAGCTATTCAGTTTAGTATAAATACAGTTTCAATATCAAAAACAGTTCCATTTCAAACAATTCAGTTTAGCATAAGTACACAGTTTAATTGTCAAAAACATTTCTCTTTCAAGCTATTCAGTTTAGTCAAACAGTTCTATTTCAAATAATTCAGTTTAGCATAAGTATGCAGTTTAATTCTATTTAACCCATAGATAGGGCCCTATCAGGTGCTACTATTCTAGGCCAGAGTGGACCTGGGAGCAATGGCAATGAAAGGGTGCTCCGCATTCCCCAAAGCCCCAGCATCACTGGAAACTCACTATCAGATTGTTTAGTGTCATATCCAGGACACTCATTGAGGGGGAAGGCTCTTACCCCCCTGCAGAGATGCAGTCAGTGTATTCTACAACCCCAGCTGACTGGGCATCATGGAGGAGGAGTCGAATCAATACATACTTGAAACCACAGAATTAAGTCAAAAATATAAATAAAAAAGAAAGATGACGCCAGCATTAAATAACCCAACAAGGGTTGACATACCATGAAACCAACCAACCATATTCTATGCGTAATAGTTGCATAAATTCTTAACCCCTGACAATATCTACTGTATGTATTCTCTCTCATTATATATATATATATATATATATATATATATATATATATATATATATATATATGGAACAACCCTTATTTTATGCATTTTCAATGCAATACTATTCAGACTGAGTGATAAAACTTGTAAAAAAAAATTTTTTTTTAATTCTAGGTCAAGAATTGCAAAATCCAGTAGTTAATCATCCCACCCCACCTCATAACTGCCTGAAAATATTTTGTTTGCTGGTTCATAAAATAACTAAAAATAAGCTGGAGGAGTGGTAGAGTAGTAGAAAAATCAGTAGGCAAATGATAAGGAAAAAGCCTGGCTTTATTTACAGTTCAAATGCAGTCAAGTGCTAAAATACAACTGCTTATTGTGTCAACATTTTTTCCTTACTGCTATAATTAACTATAATCATTAAAACAAATAAAAGTTTTGACATTTTGTTTAATAAATTCTACCTATGATAGCACAGGTCGTGTAAATGGCTATTATGTGCACATATAATACAAATAATTACAAACACAGACAGAAAATTATCAGATCAATACAAATCAGACAAGATAATGAATGTGGAACTATCTGACACTAGATTTAAAAGCTGCAAAAAAAGAAAAAAAAAAAAAAAAAAAAAAAAGATCTAATAGCCTAGTGGATATAAGCATTGATTAAGTGTTAGTTATTTGGTGGCTATAAGTTCAATTCCTGGATCAGGTAGTGAAACATATAGGTTCTAGTTCAGTAGGAAGGAACAACATTGATGATATAATAATAATAAAAATATGTATGTGATACTATAAGCTATTCTGTCCTTGGTTACACATATCTAGTTGCAATGGTGTATACATCAACATGTGTGGGTGTGTGTAGGCATAGTGATATGACCCTGTATATTACATTAATTAAACCAACTTATTGGAAATGTCAATTGTACAAGGATCTCCAACTTGAAGTCTTAAAATTCTGCTTTTCTTTGTTTTTTTTTTTGTTTTTTTAAATGACGTGCAGAATGATTTATCAATAGTCAAACATATCTCACATGATTCTAAAAATCATTGGCCAGCACGAAAGGAGAGGAACAGAGACTATTACAATGACGGGGCATTTAAAAAAGAAAAAGTTGGCATTTAACATAGGAATAGAAGGCAAAGATGACCGTGCTGTAGAGATGAACAATCTTGATATCTCTCTTAAACGGAACATGTTTTCCCTCATATTATGAATAATATCAACTTGTGGAAGAGCTGTTAATATATAAAGATGAAAAACGGAATGCTTTCGGTATATATAAAGAATTACTGGCAATATCCAAAGATGAGAAGCTGAATGCTTTTGGGATATCTGAAGGATGGAGGGGTTGAAAATGGACCAAATCAACTACATGAAAACAATAAACAAACACCTACTAGTACAGCTGAAAACAAAAAGGAGGAAAAATTTAAGATAATCAAGAGAAAAAGAAATTGTTAAATACTAAAAGAAACAAGAGAGAACATGAAAACAAAAAGTTCACTCTGATCATTTGGCCTTACAAAGATATTTGCTTGGATGAGACATTAAGTTCATATGTCTGGTCTTATGCCTTTTCTCTCTCTTTTCTTAGATATATATATATATATATATGTGTGTGTGTGTATGTGTGTTTTAATTTCATATTGTTATATTAAAATATTATTAACCTTTCATTCCAAGTTTCTTGTTTCTGTCATTCCAATTTTTGTATCTGATCCAATTCCATTTTTTAAAAATTTTTAATGAACTGGCATTCATAGCCACATGTGCAGTTTCTCAACACTTGACAAATTTGTAACATAAAATAACACAAGGCTCATCAAAGAAAGAGACTTATTAAACCTGGATTTAAACACCCCCACCAAATCAAGGTCATAACAAGGAGGAAAACATACATGGAGGAGTTTGAACTACGATGCAGATTTTTTAAAGGAAAATGTAAGAATGGAAGATGCATCTGATGTGGGGGTAGATTTAGAATGATAGACTTTCTCCACAACAGACACGTTCTATTTCAGCAGCTGACAAAATAAAATTTTAATGTTTTCATTAACTCAAGATTAAAAATCCAGGTATTATAGCTTGATTATAGTTAATGATTAGGAAGTTCTTTCAAAAAGTTCTAAGCCTCATCCATAAAGAAGAGCCAGTTTAATTTCAGTGCAGACTTCACATCCATACAAAAGAGAGAGGCATGCAACAAATCTGAAATCTGAGTGAGGTTTAGAACTTTTTGAACGACCCTTCTACATATAAAGGCCAAAATATAAATAGGTTCTAAAAAAACGAGACATACTAACAGTAATTAGACCCTACATAAATACTGTAATAGTACCTCTCTTGGCACACGTAAATGCCCAACAGTTTGTTTAAAGATGTGGACTGCTTTACACAGGTGATAATATATAATATACAAGTTTATATTTGATGTCTTGATTTTAGGAATGACAGTAAAAGTAGTTTGTACATATTAAAAACTTTATTAAATGTCATTCAAATAATTTGCAACAAATAATTATATCTAAGTAAAAAAAAAATTTCCATCTAACAATCACTCGCTTGAATCTAGTTCTATACAAAGCAAATTCTATTCCAAATTTATTTCTTTACAGTAGAGGTCTACTCAGAGTTAATTCCCAAGTTGACTTTATCATTCCTGTATAGTTGTTCAAAGAATGTCTAATGTCAGTATACTAAAAAGTATCTAATGGAAATGTTTTTTTAGATACACAGCGAGTATATATCACACAACAATGTTCATTCATAAAGAATACAGCATTTTAAGATCATCAGAAAGTAATAACTTTTGTAAGTAATATCTGACTCAGATAACAATATGATTTTGTCCTTCAACATATGAAGCATGGTAAATAAAATGTCATTAAAGACAATGTCAAAGTAAACATGATTTTGAGAAATCCCAAGTTCTTGTAACTTTGCCTTATCTTCTACATCAAATTTCTTTTTGTTTTGTTTTTGTAAAAAGTTCTCTCATTCTGGATGATATACAAATGCTGATAATTTCTTTAAAGATCTGAACCACTAGACAATTTAAACAGGCGAGTTGTTTATTATGTCAAAGGGTAGAACCAATTAATAGTTACATATAATATACAAGCATGTTAGAAATGACAGCAAAAGTAGTTGATACAAGTTGGAAACATTATTTCATTAAATGTCATTGAAATAATTTGATCTTTGTAGGAAATTTTCCCTCAAACAATCACTAACTTAATCCTTATTGAGTCGATTAAATTTTTACACATTAACATGCAGATATTGAATTAATTTATCAAAATTGTCTGAAACTAACATCCTTAAGATATATACACAAATGATATGTTTGTTTTTCGGGGGGGGGGGTTAATTCATATTAACTATTTTTTTTTGTATTCAGATACACAATCAAAAATGTTCACATCATTGCACCAATAGTCACTAAACTCAATCTCATAATGGAACTATGTTTTTCAGTATGAAACCCTTCAAAATTGCCATCAGAATCAGGATTATCAAAGTACAAATAAAAGAAATTACCTTCTGTCATCTTGCTTTGTTGTTGAAATCAAAATGTTACTCTCATTTGAAATTTAAAAAAAAAACACCCTACAACCTGGTGATATAACACACTAATCATATGTAAATCAGTTCTCATAAGCTCTTTGGTTTGATTTCTTTGTCTAATTTGGCATATCAACCTTTGTGGGTAAGCTATTCTTGTAGAAGAACATTGATAAGTAAAAAATATACAAAGTATATCATATGAAATATGGAGAAAATTTCAGAAAGTACCTCACAATCAAAAATGAGTTCACTTGCTTCCTGTGTCTCAAGTGCACATGCACTGAAACAAGTAGACTCAGTCAACACACCGTAAGGGTTAAATCTGATTATACTATGTGAGTTAAATCTTATTTTGGAAAAAGAAAATTGTTGTAACAATTTTAATTAAAATTTTAATCCAATTAATTTTGAAAACATTGATCTCTTAAATTTCTGATAATGTTTAAGCGTTTAATTTTCCAAAATTAAGGTACTCTTCCTTACGTTACAACAAGGTGTATATTTATGCCACATTAAACATCAAGTAGAATAATAGTAAACATAGCTGTAGAGCTAAACATTTGCAAAAATACCTACTAAACTGCATCTGATGGTGACGTGCTGGCTATGGGGAGTGTGAAGTACTCCTTCATTGCCATTACTCCCAGGTCCACTGTGACCCAGAGTGATAACAGCTGTTATGGCCTCATCTATGGGTCAAATAGATCTGAAAACTATTTATATTTAATAGGAATACTTGGTCATAAACTATAAATTATTTGTATTAATAGTTACTTGAAGATATAATTGTTTAGTTAAGAGTATCATCAATTATTTGAAACTATATAACTGTGAGTAAACAAATGACTTATTAAATAGAAATAATTACTAGAAACCATATAATTATTAGTATTGAATAGGAATATTTGATATCATAACTGTGGAAAAAAAACCAAAAAAAATCTTAAACTACACAAAAGAATGTAAATATAAATGAGCAATTAATGTAATTCCCCAACCTCAAGGCATAAAATAACCAGAGACAGGTTGACATGCCATTAAAATCAATTATCTCTTCAATATTCATCTAGAAATACAAGTAAATAAAAAAAAAAAAACTCAACAACCATAATGGGTTCCCATTGATTATTGATAGAATAATCTCTCTCTTCCTGATGAGATCCCTTTTTACCCATGAAGAACAAAAAAACCTTCCCATGAGTCATATAAATATGTAATTGATACCAAATTTAGAGGCTTTCCATAAAAACATCTATAGAGGACAGACAAACAAACACTTTTGGATTCTTAATAGAAATTCAACCAAAATACTTGACTAGAATTTCTATAATTACATCTAATTAGCAAACACTCAACCAAAATGATTTCAAGGCAATATAAACGTGTCTACAGTAGAAATGGTTCTCTCTCAGACAATTCACATACAGAGTTTTACAATATATCTCCATTTCTCACACAATTCATAAGATGTGGAATACTAAAAGATGTAGATGCCATTGTGATACAATCAGATGGCGCTATATGAAATGCAGTCTGATCCAGGATTTGAAATCAGGTTGTTGTGTCCATTTACTATGACAGAAACCATTGCACCATAAACATCTCCACTTATATGCATATATCTCATGAGCACATATATAATACCCAAGGTGGAGCAAAGGTAATAAGGCAATCAAAAACTACATAATAGAATGTAAACACTTTCTATAAAAAAAAAAAAAAAAAAAAAAAAAAACACAACAGAATAATGACTCATCAAAGCTCATCTTTCACCATCAAACATAATTATCAATCCATACATGGGGAAAAAAACCGAAAAAACAAAGACATAGAAGTTCAATTACAATATTGGTTTCAAATATCATCAATGGACTTGGCAACCTTTTTTTTCTTAATAAACAAAATAACCACAAATTTATATGTGCTGGATTGTCTTTAGATTATGAGCATAAAGATATTTTGTATTGTGTTATATAGTATTTCCTCACCCCATTATACAGGGTGAAACGATAAAATTGTCGTCCTAAAGAAAACACTACAGCTTTATTTTAAAACTTTTATTGAAAAAAATCAATTCAGGTAACTTGATTATGTAGTAGAGCTGACATCTATTCAATGTAGCCGCCTTCAGCCTCAATCACCGCCTTGATACGGATCCAAATCTGGGAGCATGCCTTTTCCACAAGCACCAGCAGGAGCTCGGCGAATACTCGATAGATGGTGGCGATCAGGCTGGCTTTGGTGTTGTGGGAGGTCATGTTGGTTATGTTCTCGACGTATGACCAAACAAAGTAGTCCAGTTGGTTCAGGTCGGGGGATGGAGGGGGCCAGTGAGAAAAGGGTACAAAGTCGTAGCACTCCTTCTGAAGCCAGGCCTGGGTCTCTTTGGACTTGTGGGCCGACACCATGTCCTGCTGCCACACCCAGGGTCTGCCACCGGCCACCTGATTGGACCAGGAGATCACCACACTCTTCAGGTACACTTTGGTGTTGACTTTCAAGCTGACTTCGAAGATGTGAGGTGACATTATGTGACCTTCATTTGAAACCACACCAAAGACCATGACCGTAGCCATCCAAAGGGTCATCCGATGCGTTGAGCTGTGCCCTCAAGCGTTGAACCGTCTGGATTTGCATTTTGAGGGTGCTGGCAAGGGTCCTGTTGTCATAACTCGGATCGGTAGAGAGCATGAGTTGTACAGCGACACATCTCCGATCTCACTTGTTGAACATTGTGTCACTTTCAGACATGATAGAAGGCTCCTATCGCTCTTGGGATTTGTACACAACTGGCCAACTAGTAAATGGTCTGCAACAAAAAAAGAAAACCGGTTTTCATTAAACGGAAATGGAATCATGTCATCTTTTCTAGAGCGACAATTTTATCATTCCACCCTGTATATTATATATACACACACACACACTTAGTAGGCTTGGGTTGTAGAATACAGTGACTGCATCTCTGCAGAAGGGTAAGATTCCCCTAACGAGTGTCCTGGTTTGGTTTGGTTTGGTTTTATGGCACATCAACCATTGTAGGTTATTTAATGCCAAATCCATTTTTAT
The DNA here is from genome assembly GCA_963585895.1 of Sepioteuthis lessoniana. Taxonomy (NCBI): domain Eukaryota; kingdom Metazoa; phylum Mollusca; class Cephalopoda; order Myopsida; family Loliginidae; genus Sepioteuthis; species Sepioteuthis lessoniana. The sequence continues at coordinate 95,469,676 of OY757923.1, read as the reverse complement.
ACATATAAACAGTTCTATTTCAAACAATTCAGTTTAGTATAGTTTTTTTTGTTTACACACAGTTAAATGTCAAAAACAGTTCTTTTTCAAACAATTCAATTTAGCATTACACAGTTTAGTTCTATTTGACCCATAGATAGGACCCTATCAGGTGCTACCAATCCAGGCCAGAGAGGACCTGGTAGCAATGGCAATGAAGAGGTTCTTCACATTCCCTAAAGCTCCAGCATTACTAGAACCTCACCATCAGATTGTTTAGTGTCATATCCAAGACACTTGTTGTGGTGGTGGGGGTCTTACTTCTCTGCAGAGAAGCAGTCAGTGTATTCTATACCCCAGCTCACCAGGCAACGAGTGTCTTGGATATGACACTTGTGCCACATCTGAGCAAAACGCTTAGTAAATTACAACTTACTACATTTGGGTATCATTAATATCATACTAGTTTTATTTAAAAGTCTCACAAAGTTGTTACAAACACACACACACACACACAAATCTTCGCAGACCAAAATAACAGCATTGAAAATTGTAATCTACATTTAGATTCTAGTGAAAGCTGATCACATTCATTTGAACTAAAGTTTTTAGGAAAGGCATGAACTCATTTCTCCAGACTGTAGGTAAAATAGCAAGGAAGACTCAAGATCTCTAACCATGGTGGTAGTCAACTAGTCTAAAAGAAGAACTCTAAATTTAATTTGTAGAGAAGGCAATAAGAAACCATCCGATTCTTCCTCCCAAGATCACAAGTTGTAATTTACAATTTTTTGTAGAGTCATGATTTGTCCAAATCCAGAAAGGTCATACCACTTTCTATTCTGCTTTAAATTATTACTTTCTACATTTAAAAAGAGTTTCCAAATCCTTAACATAATAAAAAGTAAATATTTATCATAAAAAAAAACAAAAAACAACAAACAATAAATCTAGTGACTTGTCAAATGGACTCAGTCAACCCAATTCAAGTGAGCAAGGTCTCATTTTTTAACAGAGGGAGGAAATGGGGGAGCAACCTAATTAATCAAGCCAGTATGGACCTTTTCAATGCAAACAGTACAGAATAATGTATTAAAAGAAAAGGTGACAGCTGACAGAATATTTTCTAACCAGAACACATAAAAAGAAATTAAATCCTGATATGCAAAAGATAATTTTAAAATACATATTTACAAGATGATTATCAGGGGTTATCATGCTTAAAGTTTTTGTTAAATAAGAAAAGCTGATGTACGTCTTCAAGGCAAAGTATGTCCTTTTTTGAAGTTTTAAAGAACCAAATCTAGATCAGGTCAAAGATTGTTCCAGTACAACAAATTATGTTACGTGGAAAGGTTATTTGCTTTATTGACATATCAATTCTTGATAGTTATTTAATGCCGAATCCTGTTTTTATACATAATCTATAAGCAAATAGTTGGTAGGTAACTTTATTTTTAAATGAGTTAGAGCTCATTTGTTTGCACACAGTTAAATGATTTCAAGTATTGCTGCTATCAAACACAAATACTTGGAAAGGCAATAAAAACTGCCTATAACCACCCTGCCTTGAGTGATTGCCATGAAGGAATTTGCCATGTCACATAGATTGTGAGAAACATCATGACAGGTATAGAGTCAGTTCAAATCAAAGTTAAAATACAAAACATAGGTTAAAATATGTGTTTCAAACATGTAACCTTTAGCAGCAGATTTTTTGTGACTAATATTGTCTTAAAACTTAGTTGTTTGTCTCTTGCCTCTGACCAGATTTTTCCCAAAAGAAAGGTAGAATGTACTTTAATATTTCAGTCACTTTAAAATCAAAAACTAAAAAGTAGAAATAATCTAATTTTATATACATTTAAAAATGTTAATGAAATCTACATTGATTTGTTTCAAAAACTTTATTGTGGAAGGGTGACTTGAGTTTACAGAAATTAAATTCACACAACAGAACATGAAACTTTTCTTTGTTTGTTTCATAACATGAAAGTGTGTGGGAGGGGGGGTAGATTTGAAAATTCATATTGGCATGAAGGGTGTACTTGAAATGATGAACAACAAACAGGCACAACAAAATATGAAGAAATATCTTTTGTTTCATAACATAAAAAAATTTGTCAACTTATATTGGCATGAGGAAGGTGTACCCGAGATGAAAGACGACCACACACACAAAAAGACACAATCATAGAAAATGTTTGAGAGTGAATTGTTAAGTAAATAGAAATTATATCTGCTATTTCTTTAAATGTAATAAAACTTTGAATTTTACTTTTGTTTTCATGATGTTGATATTGCAATTTACCCTTGAAATATAATAAAATAGAAAAAATAGACTATATCAAAAGTGAAAATCACTCCCCCCACACACACACACAGAGTTCACTTTTAGTCCACTGTGCCTCTTCTCCAGAATGTAATGGCACTTTTGAGTCCTTGAGATTAAGACTCCTGCTTTAAACAAATGTATGACAAACAATCCACTTAATTGGTACAACAGAGATCCAACCACTCAATAAATCAGAAACAATCAATTAAAATTATTATCTTGATAGCAAACTCACTTAAAAAGTCATAATTGGTTGCTATTAAGATTGACATGGAGTCACATTTATAAAATATATCTTATAAATGGTTATAATGAGAGTGCACCTGCCTAAAGAAAGTGTCCATGCAATGTTAGTTGAGGGGACTCAAATTTTGGGGGACACAACTCTTATCCATTACATGCAAAGTACTTTCTGCAGCCCAATCATTGGGGACTATAAAAGCAGGCACTACTGAGCCCCCAGCAGTTCATCTCAGCACAAAGCTCACAGTATATCTGAGGCTATGGGTGTGTGTTGCACTGCCCATCAGTTCATATTCATCACCCATTTTAACACAAATTGAATGAAATATGTTATAATTAACATTTAATTATAATTTTCCTTGAGAAATTATAATGCTCAGAGTGAGAATGACCACATTATAACGAGTTGCTGAATTATCTAAGAGTATTCTAATCTTCCTGTGCTAAGAAAAATCTAGCGACAATATTTTCTTTTCACTCTAACACATACAAATCTGAATCATCATAACGTATATTACTCAAGAAAAAGGAGGTAGGTATTAAAAGAAAAAATATGATATTCTTTGATTTAATCTTAATCACCATACAGTTATTTATTATTTCCTTATAGATATAATAACATATTAATTATATTGATTTTTATAAAAGTCACAAAATTATCTCTTTAGAAATATGTTTTTGATAAAAATATATCAGGGTTAGATCAATTCAAAAAAATTTAATCAATATAAATACCATTTAATCATTAGTTTTAACAACATGCTTGTAGGGTTAAGTCAAAATCAGTTTAACAATTATGGTCTCCACTTATAAACAGAACAATCATTTTTCACAATCATTTTAAACAGATAAACACTTCATAAATAAAGCTGGTGACCTTAGTCGAGGGTGATTCAAAGGCTCCCTATTTAATAGCTACTACATTGTGGTATAGGGGAGAGTACTCCTCCATTCCTTGGATTGCTCCACTTTACCCTTGATCCTCACCTTATAGTGCTGAGTGCTAAGCAAGATGGCATCAAGTACCATTTTTTGAGTTGACTAATAATTTTCAAACAGATCTACTTGATCCAGAAATAAGACAATAGGAAACTACCACTCTGAGACAGAGTGGACCTGAGAGTAATGGCAACAGTACTTCACAAAGCTCCAAAACTGATTCCTAACCACCAGATGCAGTTTGGAGTCATACTAATGACACTCTTTTTGGAGGTGGTGGTGGGAGTAGTCTTACCCTCTGCGGGAGGTAAAAGTTTTCACATTTTAACTCCTCTGCTGATAGGCTGTGAACCACTTGATTTTAATTTTTCAGTTATATTCCTCAACAACATTGTTGGCTATCATTATCTAAATTGTTTATGTTTATTTAGTAAAGCTTAAATATCTAAATTTATCCCAATGTGAGTTTATCAGAGGTTAATATTTACTATTACCATGCAGGACACTGCTGGAGAAGCAGGGATGAGCTCATAAGTGATGTACTCCTATGAACCCCCACATATGGCTGAGCAAAAGCAGGACGACCAGCTCGAACATACATACAGCAGCTCTTTTAGGATACAGGATGTAGCCCTGAAGACCTGCCAAAGGTGATGAACGATAGGGAGAAGTGGCGAGAGAGGGTCAGGGATATCCGTGCTGGCGGCACAAGATGATGATGATGATTACCATTTCGGATATCAAGGTAGAGAGGTTGGTTGACTGTTTGGGTTTTATGGCATATCAACCTTTGTAGATTATTTAACGCCAAGTCCATTTTTATGCAAATAGTCAGTTTAGCACGAGTACAGAGTTTAATTGTCAAAAACATTTCTATTTCAAGCTATTCAGTTTATTCAAACAATTTAGTTTAGTATAAGTACAGATTTTGTTTATACACAGTTAAATTTCAAAACAGTTCTATATTAAACAATTCAGTTTGGTGTAAGTACAGTTTCAATGTCAAAAACGGTTCCATTTCAAATAATTCAGTATAGCATAATTACACAGTTCAATTGTCAAAAACATTTCTATTTCAAGCTATTCAGTTTAGTCAAACAGTTCCAATTCAAACAATTCAGTTTAGCATAAGTATGCAGTTAGTTCTATTTAACCCATAGACAGGGCCTTATCAGGTGCTACCATTCCAGGCCAGAGTAGACCTGGGAGCAATGGCAATGAAGGGGTGCTCCACATTCCCCAAAGCTCCAGCATCACTGGAACCTCACCATCAGATAGTTTAGTGTCATTTCCAGGACACTGGTGGGGTGGGGGGCTTACCCCTCTGTAGAGCTGCAGTCATTGTATTCTACAGCCCCAACCAAATGGGCAATACACAGAATTAATGTCAAAGCTGTTTTATTTCAGATAATTCAGTTTAGCATAAGTACACAGTTTAGGTGTCAAAACAGTTATTTCAAGCAATTTAGTTTAGCATAAGTATGCAGTTTAAATGTCAAAACAGTTCTATTTTAAACAATTCAATTTAGCATAAATACGCAGTTTAAATGCAAAAAACCGTAAACTCAAGAAACCATGGTTTAGTTCTATTTGATCCATAGATAGGACCCTTATCAGGTGCTACCATTCCGGGCCAGAGTGGACCTGGGAGCAATGGCAATGAAGGAGTACTCCGCATTCCCCAAAGTTCCAGCATTACTGGAAACTCACCATCAGATTGTTATGTGTCATATCAGGACACTCATTGAGAGGGGGTCTTACCCCTCTGCAGAGAAGCAGTCAGTCTATTCTACAGCCCTAGCTGACTGGGCAATAAGGTGGAGAGTATATATTTATTAAATGTATGTCTTGCCCATATAACAAAGGGTGAAATATACTTAATATTTTAAGATGCCACCAAATTAGTGTTCATATCTTCTTTCATTCTGTCAGAAATCTTATTGGTATATTTATTCAGATATCAATAAATCCAGACTCCAGCAGAATAATCTCGATTCAAAATGGCTGCTTTGCAAGTGAGTAGATGGGAGGACTATTTGTCGCTGCCTCCCACCAGACAGGACTTGACACAAGGTCAAAAGCCCGAAGGCCGATTAAAGTGGGGATAAGGGGAAGGGAAGGTCGGGAACGAGTCGAGACTTGAACCCTGCTGGTCTGTGCTGCTCATCGGCTCACTTGGTGCAATGTAAGCCTGATGAGGCAAGCAGTTTCACAAACCCAAATGTGGGTCCGGGCACGTATGCCGGGTTATGGCTTGAACTAGACACTAAGGTCTAGTGCCATCCTGAGAGCGGTGTGAACATTGGACATGTGACTGAAACTGCCATTTTCATTTAGCTGTTATTTTATGGCTGACTTGCTCATCAGATCTATTTACTGATGTCAACTTTCTCTGGGGAGTACCTGAAGGCTTAAGTCTTTAAATTTAAGCTGTAGATCTATCCCCCTTCTGATTACTTCATCTGGGAATACCCAAAGGCTCAAGTCTTGAAATGTAGGCTGTGGACAATTGACTAACTGAAATTATTAGCATAAAATCATAGCAATACCAGAGGCAATGACTGGGTAAGAACTGCAGAAGTTTGGCGTGAGGTTTCAGGAATGTATAAATGGTGAGGACAAACATTTGGCCAATATGATCTTTAAAACAAAGTGATGACAATAACAAAACCAAATGACAAATATTGTTCTTTCTTAGAGTAAATTAAATCTTAAATAGGATCTATATTGCCATTTTATTTACATTCCAAATCAAAGACAACATTTCTGTATGAGTTTAAAAAAAAAACAAAACCTTACATGACAAAACAATCAACTCTTGTATATATTTCTAAAATTCTCATTGTTGTACATATATGTAGTTGTTACCCCAATTAAAAAAACAACAAAAAACCCAAAAAAAAAAAAAAAAAAAAAAAACAGAACATCATAGTGAAATATGCTTAAATATCTAAAAATCATACTTAAATTTACGATTTTTTAAAATATTTTTCATATGCAATCATATTCTTTAAATCTGATAATTATATACAAGACTTTCTACAGATGACTTAATCATAGAAGAGTCATAAGATTAGTACAAACTTTAATTTTTTTTTTGCTGACACATTTTTCAATTTTCGGTGGTTCCTAATGCCATATATTTCAGTAGAAAAAAAACTGTTAAAAATAATTATATATAAGTGAGAAAGGTTTTAGCATTTTATTGCCATTAGTAGTGTTCTATTTCAAATTGAAATTAGTGTTTGAAATTTTATTTTTAAAGTAGTTCCTAATACTGTATACTTCAGTAGGAAAAAAAAAAAATTTTTTTTATATTATCATTATTATAATATATATATCTCACACACAATGATTTGGTTTTATTTTATGGTATATCAACCATTGTAGGTTATTTAATGCCAAATCTGGTTCATACATAGATATATATGGTTTGTTGATATAGTTGAATGATCAAACAGTTCTACTTCTAACAATTCAATTTAGCAAAAGTCATTTGTTTGCATTCAGTTTAAATGTCAAACAGTTCTATCAGGTGCTACCACTCTGAGTCAGAATAGACCTTGGAGCAATGGCAATGAAGGGGTACTCCGTATTCCCCAAAGCTCCAGCATTATTGGAGCCTCACCATCAGATTGTTTAGCGTCATATCTCGGACACTCATTGGGGGAAGGGGGGGTCTTATCCCCTCTGCAGAGATGCAATTAGTGTATTGTACAGCTCCAGCCGACATCTTAGAGGTAAAAAAAAAAAAAAAAAAAAAAAAAAAAAGGATAAATAAATCCTTTAAATTATTCTAAAATGTTAATCAAACAAAATGAGGAGGCTAAAACGGGTGATTATAAACCATTCTTTCATTGCTTTGTTGTAATATTTATTAAAATCTTGCACCTACATTTTAGAATTGGATATGAAAAGAAAAAAAAAAAAAGAAAAAAAAAAAAGGAGAACCTCATGAAAAAGTTAGTGACATTTTTCATTTGCTTTGAAGTAGTATATACATTAGTTATATTTATTAACAGATTAGTTTCTTTTACGCATACTAAAATTGTATTGAGTGCAGCCTTAGTAGTTCACAATGAATTTCAATCCAACATTTTAAAATGAAAAGGTTTCTCACCACTGGTCTAAATGTCATGAACTGGTGTTAGAATATTAAAAAAGACATTCCCTTTTATGTTTTCTCTATAATTCTTGACCACATGGTATTTCATAAATCAATCCAGAAGACATACAGGTGAATTTACAATTGAAATGATAAGAAACATCTCTGCAAAATTACTCAGTGGGTGGAAAATATATAGAAAAAAAGAAATATAGTTGCATACAGAATGGTGCAAAGAATTCAATTAGAGTTGCACATGCAAATGACTTTCCCTAAGAAGGGGATATATGTTGGTATTTACTCAACCCCTCTGTCATGAACAGAATGCAACACAAAGTCAATTTTTAAGTGGAGTACTGCTGGTTTTTTTTTTTTCCTTCTCTTAGATTGGTCGTCATACCAAGAATAAACAGCCTATTCTGCCTTACTATCTACCCCCATAGCTGGAAAAAGAAAAAAAATGGATTAATGCCTTTCCTAAGATCATTACTATAAAGTGAAATACAATTACCTCATCAAGGTTTGAACTTGGCTTGCTAAGTCTATTTCCTACAATATTAAACATTATATCTTCCCCCGCCCCGCCAGGCTGGGTGGGAAGAAGAAATACTAGGTCAAAAGGTCAATTTTTAAGTGAAATACTTATGGTTTGAATACAGAATTTTCCTTCTTGATTTGTGGTGTTAGAATCCAGTCTGATTTATATTAGAGCAATATTTTTCATTGATTTGAGTCCTTAGGACATTGACCAAAATCTGGCAAGAGATTTTTTAAATATCATCCAATCATTAGAATAAACAAATCAAATATGTACATCATCTCATCAAATGGTGATGAATTTATATGATTGATAACTAGTAATTTTTACTATCATTGAAAAATATCAATCCATGGAAAAAAATTTTTTTTTAAAATAGTCACAATACAATAAAACATTCAACTCTATTTTCTATATATTACTAAAATTCTCATATAAAGAAAAAAAGGGGGGGTATTAAGAGAGGAGTTTATTTATGGTTGAATAATCTGCCAATGTTAAACATTTTGGTTTTTATATCAAACCATCATTAGGGCAATGTTAATATCCTCTGAATTATATTCAATCTTAGAATTGAACAAAAAAGTGAAAAAAGTTTTAGCATTTTATTACCATTAGTAGTGTTCTTCTATTTCAAATCTATATGATGAAATTAGTATTTGAAATTTTATTTTTAAAGAATAACGTATTTGCTACGAATTTTTAAAGTTTTTAGAAACTTTATAAGAAGTTTTTTAAATTTGTTGATATTTGTAATTTAGAAAGAATTATGATTAAAAGTATTATAAAAAAAAATTTAAAAAAATAAAAAAAACATTAAAGAATGAGTATAAATAATTAATGATATCTAACTAATTTAACTGTGTGCAAACGAATGAGATGTGGCTTGTTTAAAAATGTTAACTGCAAACTATTTGCCTACAAATTCTGTGTGTGTGTGTGTATATATGAATAAAATGATAGAAATATGTGGAAAGTTAGATAATTCTGTGTGTATATATATATATATATATATATATATATATATATATATATATATATATATATATGTGTGTGTGTGTGTGTGTGTGTGTGTGTGTGTGTGTGTGTGATTAATATGATAGAAATATGTGGAAAGTTGGATAAATCAAACACTTAACTCAAATTTAGATGTGGTATATTTCATTTGAAATATCCCACATCTAAATTTGAGTTAAGTGTTTGATTTATCCAGCTTTCCACATATTTCTATCATATTGTCAAATTCACTACAAATCTATTTTTTCAACACACACACACACACACACAATATATATATATTTAAATGCCAAATCCTGTTTTTTTATATAATTCAGAATGGTTGATATGTCATAAAACACAACCAAACTCAACTTTCTATGTTGTTTATTATGAATATTAACTAACATTTAAGTGTCTTTAAAAGTTAAAATTGTGATTAATTTCTAAATTGTTTTACTAACCCATTTTTTTTGTTGCCAGTTTTCATGTCCTTAAGACGTAATAGTATATAGCTGAAAATTTGTGATCAATCAAAAAACGAATTTATGAACACAAGAGAGACATTATGCTTTAAAATACAATTTTAAACAGAATGCTACTAACAGTAATAGAATGTTAAGACTTCTTGATTTTTAGTTTCATTTTGAAATATGATTTTGAAGATACAACATCACATATCAACATTGCCCTGATGATGGTTTAACATAAAAACTGAAATGTTTGATGTTGGCATATTATTCAACTATGAAGAAATTTATTCTCTGAATACCTTTTTTTTTCATGTTTTATATTTACATACTATGATTAATTTCTATTTTCTGGAGATAGTTATTTTTACAATACAAACAAAATCAGAGTTTAGCTTTGGCACAAGACTACGACTATGGGGTAACTAGTAAGGATCAAACTCCTTACAATATATATATATATATATATATATATATATATATATATATATATATATATATATATATACACACACACAATGCTATTTTTAAATTACAAACAATATGAATAAAAAATTTCACTCTTAATTAGTAATCCCTAGTTGATTTTGAAAAAGAAAAAATTTTGAATAAGAATGAAAATTTTTACTGATAATTTATTGTATTTTTAAAATATCCGTTTTTACTTATCTAATATATTTTGACATTAAGCACTTTTATACTTTGTCCTGCATGTCAACCTTTTTTCTCATTGACAACAGTTACAATCGATTAATTAATATTACAACTGTAACTTAGAACAGCACAATTTAGTAAAATCTTTATTAGAGCAATTTCATTCCAATTTGCAACTAAATGATAATTTTGTGATGTCAACACTTGAAATTCCTAAACAGAAGTATCAGTATCATCATGGACTGATATTACAGTTTTTAAAAGTCTTACAACAGGAACCAAAGGATTCATGAGTCATCAAGTAAAAAATATAATTTATTTACTGAAATGTTACATGAAGTAAAATACAATACTTAAAATTACAGACAGTAATAAATATATAAAAACAGTGCTTAATATTAGGACTTTACCATATTCTAAAAATTACTTTTACTGCATTCATTTTTTGACTTTGTTTTTAGAGTTATAAAAAGCTTAATAAAACTAAATAAAACCGAAAATACCAAATTTCCTATCTTAAAAAAAAAAAAAAAAAAAAAAAAAAAAAAAAAATCAAAAGGTTGCACGATATTGTACCATTAAAATATTAACCAAAACAAATTTACTTTTACACATAACATTAAATCATTGAGATGGTGTTATACAGCATACATTAAACTTAGCAAAAGTTTATAGATGTTCTATAACCCAGACAGACAGACAGAAACAGACAGAGCCTTGTATATAAAATATTGACTGAATATCTTTCAAAAGGTAGTAATTTAGAGATAAATACAGAAATAAATAATGCTGGTTCTTCATTGCTAAGTAACAGGAGTTTTTGGTCATTACTTACCTGTAAACTAATGAGATCATCAGAGTGAGCTCTTTTTGAGGTCATTTTTTGGGTCCAATTATCCATGGGTCATAAAAAAAGGGGAGTTCCGTATGAGAGCAAGAGACAGTGTGGGCTGACAGGTGAACATGAAGTAAAAATCCACTTGTCAATGGTTATGAAGATTATTACATTCACTTTAAAAGTACCAGAGAATGGAAGATAAGAGTCGGTTACCTACAAGTCATAACTATGGTAGAAGAAAAACTGTTGCTTTCTAGTCAGCAGCAGGAGGATGATGCAAAATGAAAAAGATGAATATTCATTTGTACGTTATGTGCACACTTGAAGGCAGAATCGGTGTAAGTTTGTTGTTTACATTATATTATCTCAGATATAAAATGATAGGTTGAGATTCATTAACTAAATAAACCAACTGGCAAATGGCTATTGAGATGAGAGTAACAGTAATGACAGCTGTGAAGAGACTAAATAAATAAAGAGTACTGCCTAGACTGGAAACTAGCCAAACAGGTAGTCTGGAATAAATTAGTACAGGTGCAGTAGTTAGCAGTCATTAATTTTTTTTTTTTCTTAAAAGGATAAAATTAAGTTATTTTCACATAGAACTGTGTTGATTAAACAACAACAACAATAAAAAAAAAATAAATAAATAAATAAATAAAAAATAACTTTGCTCTAATATCACCTGGTGATTAAAATCTTATCAATAAAAAAATAAAAGTAAATAAATTATATATATATATATATATATATATATATATGTGTGTGTCTTATCTTAAAAGGTACTCCTAATGATGTTTACTTTAGTTTTTTGTTTTGTTTTTAACTGTTTTAATATGGTCCAGTTTAGAAGAATAATTTCAGATGCAGGCAAATAGCCAACAACAGACAATGGCTATATAAAGTTGGTTAACCAATAAAAACCACTTACTAAATGTGCGTCCATGCCTACAGCGCCACAGCAACTAGTGAGCTTTTATGTTTTAAAAAAAATATGTAAAAGAGGGAAAAAAATAATGAACAGAGCAAAAAAACAACTAACCAATGAATAAAAATATCTAAAAATGTCCTTAAAATAAAGAAAACATTTCTACTGTCATAACAACAGGTGGTAGATGACCTTAATACAGGTAATAGCTGGACTCAACTCACCACAAGAGTATGAGCTGGCATCCAATAAACAAAAGGCACCCAACTAACTTTCAAAACCTTGGGTATATAATGAGAGAGAGAAAGAGAGAGAGAGGTGTGTGTGTGTGTGTGTGTGTCTCATGGCAAATAAAGTGATTTCATTACTGGACTGGGGAGAATGATATTTACTTCTGACAGCTGTCAGCAGAAAAGTAGCTGGGCAGAAGCATTGCAGGTCGGGCACAGTTTCTGCCAAATTACAAGCCCAGTCATCACATGACCTCCACCCCCACCTCAACACTGACACAAGTATTATCACTTCCAACAATTATGCTGACCTAGAGTTATTGGTGGCAGAACTGGTAGTTTCCAACCTTGACTTTGACCAGACATTTTAATCATGGTTTCAAGCTGTTGTCTATACTCTGTTAGATTTTATTATGCAAGTCAATGTTTCAACAATTGGTTTCAACCAACTGATATATCGGTCAAATTTTCAGAATATACTTATATTGATATGAGAAATACAGCATGCGAGTTTTAGCCAATTTTTTTTTTTTTTTTAAATATTTACAGAAACTTGATTGGTAGTATAACACTTTATTAAACTAATTGAGAACTATTCATATTGTTCACATACACACACTATATCTCTTAGACTTAGTCTGATGATCACATAGGGGAGAAACTGACAGTCACAAAGCACCACTGACCCTGTATCCACATTATCTTAACTTACACACACAAGCAGAAGTACTTGGCATTGCCCAGGATAGAAATATTTTAGAATGCAAAAATTTATTCTATATGAGCTTAGGAAGGTTTTCATTTTTGGAAAGCAGTTTCACTAACAGTTTGAAATCAAACTTTTAAAAAGAAAGTTAACTAAAATTATCCCAAATAAAATTCAAATAAAATGTATAATGCATTTAAACAGTCTTTCATTAATAAAAGTTTAAATGAATGTTTTATTAGATCAAGACACTTAAAATGCTTAAAGCAATTTCTTATTTAACTTGCAACATCATTTTTTTTTTTAATTCAACTGATTTAAGCAGATTATAGGTATTAACTTGCTAAAATCTGTAGTAATATATGAAATTACTTAAAATACATACATACATTGGGAAAGATTAAAATTTTTATTATTTTATAGAAACTAAACTCGTTCAGTTAAATTCCCAAAATATGACCCAACTTAAAGCTACAGAAATATTTAGGATAAAGTTTAAAAAAAATCAATTTTAAACTAGAATTATCAACAGCTGTTTAAAAGAAAAATCAGGATGAATACCAAGACTCAATGATTTTCAACAATATTTAATACAAACATTATCATTTGAGTAAATACTTCAATAATATATGTATTTACCTAACCACTCCAAGCAAGTTTTTAGGAGAGCTACAGCTAGTTTGAATTTAGAATTTTCCTTTCTCCTAGACTAGTTGCCATACCAAGGATAAAGAACATTATTCTGTCCTCTTATTTACTTATAGCTAGGGGAAAAAAAAAGAGATGGGTTCATGCTTTTCCCAAGAGCATTAGAGGGAAATGAATTACAAACAGCAAGATTTGAACTCACAAGGTCAATTTTTAAGGAGGAGTTACAACAGGTTTGAGTTTAGAATTTTCCTGTTTTCTAGGCCAGTTGCCATACCAAAGATAAATAATCCCCAATGAAATACAATACAAAATGTATCTTTACAATCATTTTAAACAGATAAACACTTCATACTTAGTTGCAATATCAATATTTTAAGAGTTAATATATTAATGTAGGTTAAAATCATTTTAAACATTATCCCAACCACATCTATATGACCCATAGATGGGATACTAACAGGTTCTGCCACTCCAGATCAGAATGGACTTGGGAGTAATGGCAATGAAGGGATACACCATATCTTTCAGAGCTCCACAACTGGAGCCTTACAACCAGATACAATTTAGTGTTATACCCAGGCCACTATCAATTTTTGATAGGACCATTATTCATCAAAAAGAGTTTAAATCTGGCATAAAGCCATAACAGTAAAGCAGCACTAGGTAAGGATCAAACTCACTACTCAGTAATAAGTTTATTTCTCAGGCTGATTAACTATAACACCATAATGAAATGATAGATAACTATAATGTAAAAGAGTTATTATTCATCTTCAAAATCACAAGGGCCAGGTATGCAGATGAATTCATTTTTTCCCTCCAAACTTTACTAGAAAAAAAAAAAAAACAAAAAAAAAACCCAAACAAAAGAAGTCTGTTGAATTGCTTCACTTCAGTTTAATGTCTACTTTGTTATGAGTGAAAACTATTTTTATGGTTCTTATATAGAAAAGAAAAAAAAAAAAAGAGAAAGAAAGACTATTGGTATATGAGCATCAAAAATACTTCAAGTATTTCCAGGTTACCTAAGGACAAAACTTAGTCTGCCAAAGTGTCACAAAAGTGATCTATCAATATTGAAAGGTTATCTGCTAAAGAGTAACTGATAAAAAACAAAAAAACAAAAAAAACCTGGGACAAAAATATAAGCTTCTCAATAAGTCTCTAGTATGCTTAGTTACATTTAGTATACTAATAGTACTTACTCATAAGAGAAGCATTATTAAAAGAGAACAGAGTTACTTTTATTAAAGATCATTCATATCTAAAGTTTTTTGGGGGGGTTTCTATTTATTTTATTGTTTATTTACTGCAAATGGCATACAGAAGATGAATTCAAGTTCATCTAGATTTAAGATGTTCTCAAAAATAACTAGAAATTAATAAATATTTCGAATATCTAAATTTATCATTTTCTTGACTTGGAGGAGAGGTAGAGTATTAACCTAGAAAAAAAAAAAAAAATCTTAATTGAATTTCTAAGCTGTTTTTTTAGGCCTTTAAAAGTAAGGCATTCTCACTTATCATGACACCTGACTGCATAAAGAGACAAAGAATTATCTCTTATAATTACTAAGTGTGGTTTACCAATGTTGGGCATGAGATGAATACTTATAAAATGAGGTGAATAGTAAGACAAAGAAGGAGTCGGATTCCACCAAAAGACGGTTCTTCAAGGAAAATTCAAAACATTACTGGGCATGACTAACAATTCCTAAAAGTTCTGTTGAAACTGAGCCAAAAATGACAGAGCCTTAGCTGCACAAATAGACAAATATTTGGTAAATTATAACACTGACACATAGAGCAAGAATTCTCAAACTAAGGAACACAAGAGAAATTATGAGGAATACATGAGGTTTGCTAAAAGACTGGAATTTTTAAGTAATTCCAACTTATGCATCTTGTGAACCCAACATACTTGTGGCAGTATCATTGCCAAGTTTCTGCGACTAAAAGACTTTTGTTTGGTGTTAAGAAAACATAAGTCAACAACAAATTTTGGTCAAAACTGAATAAGCTAGAGATCAGCTCCACGAAAAAAAAAAAAAAATTCCAGAATATGCCCATCTCATCTTTATTATCTCTACATGATAGCACATACAACAATTCAAGACATGGGCTTGGGTAGTGGCCAGTTTTCTCCTTGCTCTGTGTCTAACAACCAACGGCTACTGTTTTAAGTAAATACTACTACTTACTTCCCTCGACTTGAACAGTTACTAGACTTAACTCTTCCTGTGACCAACTATATTGGGTAGTGAATAGAAGGACCTAACTATCACTGATCTGACCAACTGTTCCCTAAAATATATAGGGTCCTGACTAGAGTTGGGCGGTTTGGCAATTTAGGATTTGGTATGGGTTTTGTTTTTTTCTTCCTTGATTCCAGTTTTTGATTTGGTTTTTCGGTTTTTAATTATTTTTGCTTTCTAAAGAATCCATTTATTTTGCAGTCAATATTTGATTTTGTTAGGAATTGACAAATTTGCATTTTCATCTGTTCAACTTGCTATTTCTCATGTATTTCTGGTCCAATCTTTAAAATATTCATATGGCTAGAAAGAAAATATATAATCTTTCTAAATAAAATAAAATCTAACATTAAGGCGAAACTGGCAACTATTTTTTTATTTTTACTCCTATTTTTTTTTTTTTTTTTTGCTAACTTCATTTTACCAAAAAAAGTAATTTTTTTGAAAAATGAAACAGATTTCATATTTATTTCCTAAAACCATTCAAATATTTTATCATAATTTTGTTCAATTTTTTCCTCTTACAAGAGTATAAATGTTGATAAAATCTTAAATCGAACCTTTTGCATAAACATCCCTGAACTAAATTTATTCATTTTAAATGCCAAATCCTGTTCAGCTGGAGCTGTAAAATATGACGACTACTTCTCTGCAGAGGGGTAAGACACCCACTAACCAGTGTCCTGGATATGACACTAAACAATCTGATGGTGAGGTTCCAATGGTCCTGGAGCTTTGGGGAATGTGGAGCACCCCTTCATTGCTATTGCTCCCAGATCCACTCTGACCCGGAATGGTAGCACCTGATAGGGCTCTGTCTATGCTAAACTGAATTGTTTGAATTGGAACTGATTGACTAAACTGAATAGCTTGAAATAGAAATGTTTTTGACAAACTGCGTGCTTATGCTAAACTGAATTGCTTGAAATGGAACTGTTTTTGACATTGAAACTGTATTTACACTAAACTGAATTGTTTAATATAGAACTGTTTTGACATTTAACTATGTAAACAAAATCTGTACTTATACTTAGCTGAATTAGAACTGTTTGAATAAACTGAATAGCTTGAAAAAGAAACGTTTTTTGACAATTAAACTGTACTCATGCTAAACTGAAATGTTTGAAATAGAACTATTTGCATAAAAATAGATTTGGTGTTAAATAACCTACAAAGGTTGATATGCCATAAACCCAAACAACCAACTAAATATGTATGATTTGTTAGCTGTATTTTACAGCATATCAACTTTTGTAGGTTATTTAATCCCAAATACTGTTTTATTATATATATATATATATATATATGATTTGTAAGCAAATAGTTTGTAGATGACATTTTTAAACAAGCTAGAACAGTTAAACGATTTCAAGTAGTGCTATGTAATACTAATAATTCAATTTTATACTAATCATTTGGTTGCACACAGTTAACAACTACCACTCCAGGTCAGAGTGGACCAGGGAATAATGCCAATGAAAGAGTATTCCACATTCCCCAAAACTCAAGAACTTGAACCTTGCCCCATCAGATGGTTTAATGTCATATCCAGGACACTCAATGGGGGGGGGATCTTACCCCACTGCAGAGATGCAGTTGGTGTATTCTACAAGCTCCAGCCAACAGGGAAGCCAGAACTAAAGTACCTAAAAAAAAAAAAAAAAAAAAAAAAAAAAAAAAAGGTGTAGGTAGAAAGGGAGAGATTTTTGTCAACTGATCTCTGACAATACTGATACCAAAGGCTTTGGTTTATTACAGACGTTAAAGAGAAATCTTTCTCCTTCATCAAAATCTACTGACCTCTTGAACTAGTTTTAATACCACACACACGTATCCATGTACATACATATTTGCTACCTATATTTACAAACACCAATACGGAGCACACACACACGGCACGTAATGATACAGACAGGCCACAATATGATTGGGGTATCACAATACACTGCTCATAAAACAATACCCATAATAGAAAATACACAAACTGATTTTGTTAACACAATATATCTTTATCTTAATAAAAATATAAATAGAAATAAATAAAAAGAAATATCTCTCTATGCTGACAAGAAAATATCTAAGAAAACAGCATATCATGATTTTTTATAATGTTTACATGATACTTCAAGTTCCAATCTATTTTGATATATCCAATTCTTTAATAAAATGTCTTTAAAAAAAGGGGGGGCTTTTAACTGTAAGGACGTATCTCGAGTACTATTCTCAGAAAAAAAATTCTTCCCAAAACACTATTGTGCCTAACCACAGGAACCCTAAATGTTTATTAGTTAAATTCAATATAATTATAAAAGATGGGGTTTTTTTTTATTTCATTAAAAAAAAAAAAAAAAAAATTTTTCTTAAAACTTTTTCTTCATAGATAATGAATACTTGAGTTTTTTCTTTTATTTGTCAAATAGGCAATGTATTGTTATATTTTTCCATGTTTCATGATTAGTATTGTCAGGGAAAAAAAAAAAAAAATCAAGATGCATTAGTATTGAATCATATCACCTCTTACTACAATTATATGCACATCCAGGGAAAGAAGACCTTATAGTTTCACATACTTAATACTTGGCTGTAGATGAGATGTGAGTAAATATCTTATTTCTTATTAAAATCTTGTAAATATATTCCATTATTTAGAACAATAGTTCTGAAACTCTGTGTAGCAATCAACCTAACAATTTTTCAATATAAGCAAAACATATTTCAAGCCTTAAATGTGGCAAGTATAGCTATTATGTCTATACATTTATGAAAGTCAAATATATTTCTTAGTGAGCTAAATATTCAATAACATTTGAGGATCACTGATTTAGAAGACAGAAGAAGGAAAACACTTTTTTTCAACTGTAAATTCAAGTAATCAAAAGAGCATTCTAATAAATGATTTTCAAGCATTAAAAAAAAAAAAAAAAAAAAAATTCACAACTAATTTCAAAAGTTTCCATCACGTACAAATCATATTTTCCAAAAATATATCTTGAAAAAATTAGTTTATTTAAAAAAATATCTTCTTATATGTCAATGTCTTTGATGAAACAGGATACACCTGAACCCTTGCTCCACTTCATTTCCTCTTTAAAAACCTCTTTCCTTTCATATTTCCCTCTTTTTCACCGAAATTCATCCACTTGGTACCACCTAGTTTCTACCATCTACCCTGACAGTCACAGTTAAAAACCAAATTAACCCCTACCACCATCACTCAAACCTATATCTATTTCCCTCCTTGTTCTTCACTTATCTATCTCTTGTGTTTAGACCCTTTCCCTTCCTTTATACCTATACATTCTCCATTAGTTTTTTTGGTTTTTTTTTACCTCAATTGCTAAAATGGAAAAAAAAAAAAAAAGAAAAGTTTAATCTGATGAAGTTCTTCTGTTGATAAAGAACAAAATATTACCACTAAACCGGATGTAAGTGTTTGATTTATCCACTTTGGTCTAACAGGTAGAGTGTTCACTAATGGTCCAGGAGATGGGGGTTCAATCCCAGGTCGAGTTATACCAAAGACTCAAGAAATGGTACTTAATGCCACCTTGCTTAACACTCAGCATGAGAAGGTACAGATCAAGAGTAAAGTGGTGCAATCCAGGGAATGGTGTTGCACCCTCTCCTTCACCTTGGTGTAGTAGCTATTGAAAAGGGAGCCTTCGGGTTGCCCTCGATTATAGTCATCAACCTTTTCCTTATATATACAATAAAAAAAATATTACATTAGTAAATGGTCCGCTAGACAAACTTGTTAACCATTGGATTAAGCTAGGTGCCCCCTATGCTTTTCTGATCAGGTTGGGCACAGTAGAAGAAAAAACTGACTAGTGTCCAGTATTTGTTCTGCTTCATATACATATAGTCAGACAATTTGAATTCCAGCAAGAGAATCCCTATTTCTACATTGTTATTGCCAAGCAACAATATAGCCAATCAAGCAGTTAAACACATCATAACAATTGACATTTTCCATTGTTTTTTTGCCAGGAACCCAAGGGTGTAGATTCCATAGACATGAAAGGCAATCTCAGCATTCTAAGGTTTAAAATGACAACATAAAATAGGATAATACCCAAGAATATGAAAAAATTTTCTTACACATTAACTAAATTTTTTACTGGTCCTACAATACAGTTTGATCATCGAGACACTACTCACATAGCGAGTCTTGGGCAAGAAGAGCACATCTCTCTCCAGATCTGGTTTGAATTCAGAGCTTTTCTTGTTCTAGGCCAGTTACCATCCCAACGTTAAAGAGTTTAGATTATTCTACTATTTGACTCATTGTTGGAGGGAAAATAGTTGGATTCATGCCTTCCCCTATATGAAATGCAACCAGCCCTGTTCAGGTTTTGAATTCTGGTAGTACCGAGTCCACTTCCTACAGTGATAATGTTATACCACAACCACCAAGTTAATCCATCCTATGACAGCTGGAATTCTTTTTTTTTTTTTTTAAAGATCTATAGGATGTTTAAAAAAAATGATGCAACCATCTTCTTGACAACTTGTATTTAAATTTGACTTTTTTTCTTTTTTAGCCCTGAAAATAATAGCTCCAGACAGTCAACTAATAATCTACTAAGAAAATAGCTGTCGACAGTCTTCTTAGAGATTTTCTGGGTGAGTGAATTAAATGTCTGAACACATTGAGAATGTCGGCAATTAACAAAGATGTCTAGATTGAGTTCTTTTAATCTTTGTACACTCCCTGTCTCACAAAATTTATCCACTAAACATAATATTGTCAACTTCTTGAGAAATGTACTCTAAGAAAATTTCACATTAAATTTAATTCTCATGTTCATAAGATTTATATATAAAATACATTCATCCTAGTAAAATAATATATCTGTCACAACACAAAGGAATGGATGGTCAAAAGAGGCTAGTGCATAATGCAATCATTTTAACTGTTATTATTTCTGAATGCAGTGCTGCCACGTGACATACTGTAGTAAAAAATAAATAAATAAATAAAACAAAAAATACATGTGTAAAATTGTATCCCCTTTTTCTTAGGATTGTATTCTTTGAGAAATCATGTATAAAACAAATAATTCTGGACCTCATTAAATATTTTATAGTTGATAAGATCATTGTGTATGCACTTTCAGGAATTAAACTAACAATCTAAGTTCAATCCCTAATCTCAAACTGCTCAATTGTTTTGCAGTCAAGTGATTCAGCAGACATAACCAAAAATGGTTGGTTGGTTGTGTTTTATGGTATATCAACCTTTGTGGGTTATTTTACATCAAATCCTCTTTATACGTACATATATTGAATATATATACAATTTGTAAATGAAGTTTGTTGGTAAAATTAATGTTTTATAAAATAAAAAAAAAATCTTCAAGGCGTACTTATTTATGGATTATAGCGTAAATACTGTTATATATATTTCTTGAGTTACAAAAATGATGGAATAGCATTTTAACCTGTATTTAATTACCTAACCTTTCTACCACAGGCATGGTCAAATATTTTTGGTTTAAATTCAGAGATTTCCTTCCCTTAGACTGATCGCCTAACAAAAGATCCCAGTATATACTTATAACTAGGAGGAGAAGAGATGGATTCATGTCTTTTCCAAGGGCATTAGCACAAATTGAAATACAAATAACCTCATGCAGAATTTGAATTGGGGTTATTGATTTCATTTCTTATGATGATAACTATTACATTAAATACACTTCAATAACTTTGTATTGACAAAAGATAATATTGAATAAAAAACAAAAAGTTATTTGCCTTCTCCTTCTTAATCACATTTTCTATCTTCTACAGATCTTGGCACACAGGTTAATGGAAGACAAAAAAAAAAAAAAAAAAAGTACATTATAACAAGATTTTTCTTAATGCATTCAAAATGGTACAACTTCTATAATAAAACAATTTCTAATCCAATTTGCAAATTAATCTTGTCAGATTCATCTTTGTGTTTATTCTAATCATTAGAATTTCTAAAGAAAGAGTAAATGCTATTTATAGTGTACTTCCCCTAATTTATTTGCAATTAATATAAAATCTATCAACAGGATGAGACAATATTGAGTTTAATTGCAAGTCAGTAATGAAGATACAGGTTTTTAGGATATCCTGATATGAATTTAGCAGTGGAAATGCCTGAAAGATGCAAAGTTCAAGGAATTTCAAGGATTTGACGGGGAGGGGGGACAAATAAAAAGTAAATCAAAATACAAGGAGACAAAAATATATATCCTCTTGAGAATCAAAAAAGAGGAAGGAGGAAAGTTTCGAAAACAAACAATGATTATCATGTTGATTACTTTTTTTTATTTATTATTCAACAAAAGATGGCTACTGTCTCATTTTAAAAGTTCCCATAATTCACCAGTAGCACAATAAGCACTGGGCAAAAAGCATCTTTTTTTATTGTATTTATATAAAACAAAATAGAACACAGTAATAATGATTAATTAACTGTTAATATCAAACAACAGCTTTTAACAATTAAATAGGTAATCTTATAAAAGCTGTTTTTATTTCTTATGTGCTATAGTTTGATGTCTAGCTTGTAATACAGTTTTTAAAACAGATTATTTTAATTGTCATAGGGGGATTAAAAAGTGATCTCATAAGTAATGTCTGAATCTAAGGTTAATAGAAATATCAAAAATTCATGTTTGATTAGAATTTATTCATTTACTGAGGTTCAATTGTTCTAATAATTAACAAGCATCATAATAGTCTTTGGCCTTCTTCAGATGTTTATCATATCTGGCAACATTCACAGAATTTCAAATTGAACTCTTTATTCAAAAACAAGGGTTGATTGTTCACATGCTATGGTACATTCTAGAGGCTACCCCTCTTTTTAATTAATAAAAGATAAAGAGTATTATTGGAATATGAGTAAATTAAAAGCATCAGCACACGTTAAAGTTCTGATAACACCTCTTCAGTAGATCCACCAACATAGAAATAAATATAGAAATGTTAGATCAAGAAAAAATAGATTTCAAACTTGAAAATTTTACCACTTAGAAAAGTATGGACTAGTGGATATACGCATTGGTTAAGCTCAAAGTTTATCTAGTGGTCAGGTGTTCAACCCCTGGATCAGGCAGTAAAATCCATCTACTTTAATTCAATGGAATAAACAAAAGCAAGAGAGATGCTTAACATGACAATGATCATCATAGGAAATGGAATCATTGACCCAAGTTCATGTAACCAGACCCCCCCCAAGCAAGTGGAAGTGGGCAGGCGCAGAAACTGTGATTAGTGGATGCAAATGTATGGTGTTTTGCATTGGCGAATTACCAAGCTCTGTTTAAAGAGCTGGAAGGCTTGAATGGACACAAGGAAAAAATATTCACAGAGGAGTAGACTATGCATGTTACTACAGCAATAGGAGAGAGCCGGCTTTATTTTTCATGGACACATTTCAACTCAATGAAGGAAATACAATACCGCAATCAATTTCAAGAGTTGAAACTCTATATAAGGCTGTTTGCATTTCACTTCACACTAATGATCTAGGTTAGGTAACCAGGCTAGGAGAATGAAAACTAAATTCAAACCAGCTTTATTCAATTTAAAACATTTACCTTGCATCACCTTCTGATATGGCAGAGGGGTTGGGTAAATGCAAATATAAACAAAAGCAGCATCACAAAATGATTTAATTGATATAAGATGCTGGTATAGACAGTAAAATGAGAACAGTCTCTACCCCCTCCTCCTCGGTGTTGAATAAAAGGTTTGAATATGATAGTTACCTAAAGAAGGCAAGAGAGTATTACAGACAAAAAACTGTGATACAATAACCAAGATGAGGATAATAGTTCAAATAAAGCAATGTCATTAATTTCTTCTTTTTTTTTTATTTATTTTCTTTAATTATTTAATTCCAATTCCATTTTTATTGCAACTTACTGGTGTCATTATTTTAACAAAAGCAAGAAACAACATGCATGAGAAACAATAATAAAGAAAATACAACTTAAAATTAATAATAACTGACAAAGCTCCATCTCAAAAATGAAAAATATATTAAAGTTTAGATATACACTTTTCCTAAAATAAAAACTAATAGAAGCAAATGAATATGTGATCAAAAAGTATCAAGACTGAATTACTAGATTTTGTTCATTTTAACATTTAAATAAAGATGTCTGAACAACTGTTATAATAAAGTGATGATGTCTAAAAAGCTAGATAAGCCAGAATCAATTTGGAAAAAATCATGAAGCCATAACTTTAGACTGGATGTTTGGTCTGGTTATTTTACTTAATGGCATATCAACCCTTGTGAGTTATTTAATGCCAAATCACACACACACACAAGTGGAAGGAGAGATTTATTGAGTTGACACTATAGCATTTCAGTTCTAATGAACCATCATCAGGACCATGAGGGGTGATATTAGCAATGTTAAGTCAACGATGGATGTTTAAAAATGCAAAATACAAAAACCTAGGGGAAAATTTGTATAACAAGAAAAAGTTGACCTTTTTATTGGTGAATCAGTATTTGTTGTTTTAAATTACGTCATTTGACTTATTAGGAATATTGTATAGAATTTATGTTATGTTTGTTTATCAAGAAAGATTTAGAGTCAAAAGGAAGAAAAAGAATATATATATATATATATATATATATACACACACACACACACAAGTTGTAAACAAATAGTTTGTAGGTAAATTCTTGTTTTTTTAAACAAATTGTTTGAGCACAAAACAAAGATTAACAGATAAACTTTGCTTCACAAACATATGCTTTGTAGATGGTCTTGGTTGGTTGGTGTTTTATAGTATATCAACCCTTGTGGGTTATTTAATACCAAATCCTATTTATATATGATTTGTAAGCAAATAGTTTGTAACATTATTTCTAAATGAGTTAAGGCTTAATATTAACTGAGAGCAACGGACAATAGGGACAAGTGACGGGAGAGTGTCAAGGAAATCTGTGCTAGCGGTACGTAATGATGATGATTAATCATTTGTTTGTACATTGTTAAATGGTTTCAAATTTTGCTATCTCTGCACAATTGACCCTCAGCTACCACCTTCTAGTATCTTTAAGATAAAGCAGAGTTGGGAACTTGTTTGCCCTAAGAACAATTTCATGAATACAGTTGGGACAATCATATAGTTGCTAGGGCTTGATATGACCAGCCAATTGATTGGATTAAGCCTCTTTGAGTGCCTATTTAGCCCTGTAAGGGCCAAAGTAGAGTGTTGCAGGTCACCCGACAAGTTTG
This sequence comes from Sepioteuthis lessoniana, assembly GCA_963585895.1. Classification (NCBI taxonomy): domain Eukaryota; kingdom Metazoa; phylum Mollusca; class Cephalopoda; order Myopsida; family Loliginidae; genus Sepioteuthis; species Sepioteuthis lessoniana. Next base: position 95,444,567 of record OY757923.1, on the reverse strand, counting down.
GCTGTGTGGTTAAAGACTGCTTAACAACCATCCTCGAGTATTACAGGCCACCACATTGGATTGGATGTGGGGGATCTTACCTCTACGTAGAGATGCAATTGGGCACATTCTACAACCCCAGACAACAGGGAATTTTTGATCACAAGTTTTTGGCAAAAAGACAAGATTGTACAAGTGCAGCACTCTCAATACCTACTAGTTTTATGTGACATTTTCTTGTTTCCTAAACTAAAACTTAATCCCAAGGGTAAGATTTGAGGCTGTGAAGGATATCAAAATAAATACAAGATAGCTTCACTTCATATCAAAAAAGTTTCAGGAGGCACTTTAACCAAAGGAAAACTCACTAGAATAAGTGTGTTGAACATCAAGATGACTATTTTAAAGAAAATTAATGTTTCATCCCTCATTCATTTCTGTCTTGGTATATACAGCTCCAATTTCAATATTTTCCAAATACACTTTGCATATAAACTAGTGAAAGTAAGACATATAAAAGGCATGGTCAAATTTAAGAGGTTGACTCCTGAATGTATTAGCAAATTGACTAGTTTAATTCCAATCTTTTTACCACTCATATTCCTCATTAAAACACACATACACACTTTTGGGAAGTAAATCATTCAGTAAATAAAAAGTAAACAATATTTACCTGCATATCAACAAAGCCATCATCGCATTTTGTGAGGCGATGATAACGGGCAGAGCCACCGGGCTGGCCACGTCGATTCATTTTCCACAGGTTAGGAATGGTTGCTATATAATATTTTCCACACCTCGAAAAAGACACCAGTTCAGCACTTGTTACTCCATGATATCGAATCTGTAATAAAGAAATAAAAAAAGAAGTGCAAGAATATGGTTGATATAAAGAGACATGAATATGGTCAATGCACAATACTAAACTTCAAGCATGTTGTAGTTTTGAAGACAACTACAACAGCTATAAAAATAAATCCAAGAAGAGATTTTATAATTTAATACTTACAAAACCCAAGTATTATTAAAGAGAGAATCATTCTTAATTTTTTTGGCATTTTAGGATCTATTATGAATTATAGATGAGAGGTTTCAGATAGCAAAAGAAAGTTTGCAGTGAAAAAAATCAACTTTTGTTCCATTTGAACCATAATAAGGAATAAAAATATGAGAGATCTTTATTCACAATGATTAAAAGTAAAAATGTTAAACCCTCAGAAGAAATACAACTATTTCCTTGGATAGATTCATCTTCAAAGTATTCTTAAATGGACAGATTGGCTAATGTGTATCTCAATAAACAGAGGGATCATTCTTTAGAAAAAATGAATTTATGGGAGATAAGCATCAATCTCTGATCCGTAGATTAGACCCTTGATTTCTGCTACTCAAATCTAAGTCTGCTAAACTCTTTCACCAACAAGAGATTGTCAATAAATAAAAATACATTTGTATGAATCCTAGAAAGTGATTTTTATTATGACTTTAATCTAATGTAGGGATCTCAAACTTGAAGATACAAAATGCTATTATTTCACGTAAAAGAGTTTGGTTGGATTTTATGGCATATCAACCATTGTAGGTTATTTAATGCCAAATCCTTTTCACACATATTTACAAATCATATATATCTAATATATAAGTCAACAAAGTCAAATAGTTCAAAGTATTGTTATGTATCACTAACATCAGTCATTCATTTACACACAGTTCAATGATCAAACAGTTCGATTAAGCATAAGTCAAAGTTAAATGGTCCCAAGTATTGCTACATATAAATTTAATTAAACATCAGTTATTTATTTGCACACAGTTAAATGATCAGTTTTATTTCAAACAATTCCATTTAGTATAAGTCATTTGTTAGCACTCAATTTAAATGTCAAACCATTTTATTTGACCCATAGACATGACCTTTCCAGGTGCTACAACTCCAGGTCAAAGTGGACCTGGGAGCAATAAAAGGGGGTACTCTGCATTTTCCACTGCTCTAGCATTACTGGAGCTTTGCCATCAGATGGTTTAGTGTCATATCCAGGACACTTGTTGCGAGGAGAGGTCTTACCCCCCTGCAGAGACGCAACCAGTGTATTCTACAGCCCCTGACAAATGGGCTATAATGTAGAACAGTCAGAGCAAGTCAAAAACTGGAGAAGAACATCAGTTTGTAGTACTAAAGTACAACATGGTTACTAGGAAGACCCTTTATTTATGAAAATAAAGATGTATACCATAATAAACATCTCAAAGTATGAGAACTAGTACAAAAAGTCTAATGTAAATAGAAATAAAATAGAAAATTTAATTTTTCAATTAAATGTCTAAGTTTTCAAAACTTATTGGTTATGAAAATGGTTCAACCATTTTGGTTTAGAACTCCTATTCCAATATATCGACCTAATTTGATCAGTCATTAGTAAAATACAATCTCATATTACTGTGGGGAATTTCATTAAATTATCCATGTATGTAAAATACAATGCTTGTGTATACACACTTAATAAAGTTGATTATATCTGTTAGTCTGAAGCCTATGATGGATAACTAAACTGCAGGACAGAGAAAGCTGCAATTTGGTACACTTTTCAATCTATATTATTTTCATCATATCACGAATTCATAGCCAAACCATAACTGACCAAATAAAATTAGACTGGCAGACAAATTATTCTAAGTTACTTCCCCGCCCCCATAACAGCCATTTATCTCCCCTCCCCACATCAGCATATCTTTATTTATGAAGTCATTTTACTATCAATAAAGAGTATGTTGCTTTTAAATTCAATTATCTAATAAAATATTCTTGAATGAAAATTACATTTTTGTGTGATTATTCTAATATTTTTTTTTGTTTTCATACAAAAAATTGTCACATATTTATTTTGCTACTTACAATATAAATAAACTTCATCTTCAATAGAAAAAAAGAAAACATTTAAATCATTTTTCTTAATAAACAATGGCAAAAAAATTGAATCAGAATATTCTTTTTAATTGCAAAATAAAAAATAGATAAATAAAAAAATAATAATGAATCAAATATTTTTTCTGAATTAACTCATTGTGTTTATTTTTGATATACAGGCAATAAAGGAATCATATTTCAAAAATTATAAACATTTTTCTGTGAAATAAAATCTTTTTCTTTTTTACTTGAAGAAAAAAATTTTTTTCCATGTGAACAGTTTTAAGCATAAAATAATTTTATAAAAATGAAAAATGGAAATAAAAATGGAGAAAAAATTGATCCCAATTTTTCAAAAATATTATCAATTTAATAAGTTAAAAAATATAACAAATAAAAAATGTAATCTTGCTTTTTAGTATTGTTTTTACTAAAGAAATATTTTAAAAAGCCATTTTATTACCTTTTTTTTAAAAAGGTACTTTCAAAGTGACAAATTTGAATCAAATATAAAGAAAACAAAGAAAGGTCGTTAAAATAGACTTTTTATCTATTTGAACAATTTTAAGCAGAAAATACTTTTATTAAAAAAAAAAAAAAAAAAAAAAAAAAAAGCAATAAATGATATGTTATAAACATGTCATATTATAATTTTAAATATTGAAGAATATTTTGTTTAAACATAAGTTTAAACAAAATGTTTTTCAATATTTAAAAAATATGTTAAACTTTTTAAAATGTTATTAATTTAATTGCAATAAATATTGTCCATCCTCAAATTATTTTTTGATTAAAAACAAAAAAAAAAAAAATATTGTACATTACTGGTTTTAATTTGTAATAATACACAAACAATGCCAGGTATTCTTGTTAGGAAATGTGTGTGTGGATATAGCATCTTTCACTGAGTGCACAGGTACTACACTGTGATTCAAGACAACACTCCAGCTACCACTAGTGTTCTTCTACAAGAATGGCTTTGGTATAAATAACCTACAGAGGTTGGCATGCCATTAAAAACAAAGAAACCAAACCATCTAAGAGAACATGCACAGATATTCTGTTGAAAAGACAGAAGTGCCAATCCACATCATTTTTTATGGGTATTAAGCTATTCATGAAAATACAGAAATAATCCATTTGTATGACAAGAACTGTTAAACACTTATAACAAACAAAATTAATATTCATAGTTTTTTTTGTCTTTCTCCTCATAAATCATTACCTTTCCTAAGAAAAAAAAAAAAACTTTCTAGGATTACTTCTTTTACCTATAAAGATATTCTCCATGTCATAAATTTTGAATACATTTTCAACAGAACACCGGAAAGTTTATAAAATTCCAACAGCAAGTATTTAATTGACTGAGAGAAAATGTCATGTTTTGTGGCATAAACAATCTGCCTTGCTCCCTGGTGGCTCTCAGCCTGTTTTGTACAAGGTAACTATGAAGATAAGATTATTAAAATAAAGTGTGTGGGGGGGGAAGAGACAGAAAGAAAAAGAGAAAAGAGGAAGTGACAGAAAGATAGAGGAGGAGATAGAAATAGAGCTTATAAGCCACTAAAGTAATTTCAGTTAATAAAGCCAACATAAGACCCCCCCTTAGGTGGTGTAATGGTTAGCAAACTAGAGTGTGGAAATTTTATCGGTAAATGGGTTTATTGAATGGAGCACTGGGTCGATTCAGGGCCTATTTTGTATTGTCTTTCTTTTACTGCTGGTTAGCTTGTGCGTTGGGTGAAAATCTGTGTGGTGAGGGAGCTTTGATCTGACTGACTGGTGTCTCTGGAGGAGGGGTGCTGTTGCCCCTGGCATTACCCGCCAAAATCAACCGTAGTCAGTTGGAAACAAACCTTAGAATTGGGCCACATTTTTACTCAACTTGAATTGAGCTAAGTAACAAGAATTAAGTCCACTTGAAGGATTTTGTTTTTCTTTCAGAATTCCAGAAAGGAATTCAAAGAAGGCTTGAAAGCCAAAAAGAAAAGAAAAATTTTAAATCAACCTGAAGGAATTTTTTTTTCAGCTTGTGATAAATTTATCAGAAGCTGAAAAAGAAGAGAAAGAAAAGAAAGAAACCAAAAAAGTAGGTTTCTACTAATAAATTTGTATTTTAGAGGAATTGTTTCTCAAAAAAAAAAAAAAAAAAAAAAAAAAAAAAAAAAATTAACAACTTCAGACAACTCCACAAGTCTTGGATGCTATTACATACTTTATTGAGAGAAGAAAACCGACAAAGAAAGACAGAGAGTGGCTTTTTATAAAAAGAAAAGAAAACAAGGGATATTTTTAGGGACTTGGTCTCTAAGGTTAAAAAAAAAGATACACATATTTAGCTGGGGGGAAGAAATAGAGGATTCTTTCCCTGGTTTGTGAGTGTATCAGTAGGTGAAAGATTTTTTATGATTTTTTTTTACTTCTTTTTTGTATTTATGAGTTACTTATCATATTTGCATTGGGACACATATGCAACTAACTTTGAATTTTAAACAAGGATCTCTCTCCCCTTCATCTCATTTTATTTTTGCCTCGATACCTTTTTGTAATATCATTATTGTTACTAGTGTCCAATTTTGTTGGGTAAATAAAATTACGATAAAACTAGCAAACCTTCACAGGTGAGTTTAAGTCTCATTGGTGCTACATTCATATGACCTTGTGCCACATCTAAGCAAAAAATTACTAATAGAGCCAACAGCATCTCCAAGTTACAATATCTAATTGTTTTTTTTTGGGGGGGGGGAATCTGTGAACCTTGTTTTTGTTTTTTTTTTCCAATTAGTTACATAAAAATCTAACCTGTTTTATATCATCATTTAAGTTTGCTTAACTAGAGAAATATTATTAAACCTTCTAAAAATGCAAAACTTCAGTTTTAAAACACAATAAACATCTTGGTTAATGTTTTATCATAATTATTCAATTATACATTGTCATATATATCCAATGATTAGGCAGGAAATATTAAGCAGGAAGGACAACCTTATAATTTTTTTATCCTTATTCACAACTGGGCCATTGGCCTGAGTAGTGTTCACCAATGGTCGGGGAGACCAGAGTTCAATCCATGGCATTCTAGACTATATTATAAAATGCCATGGTTCAATCCCAGGTAGAGCCATACCAAAGACTCAAAAAAGATGGTAAGAAACTCTACAAACTGAACCCAGAAGACAAAATATGGGAATTTTAACAACACCCTTATATGGGTTGTAAGAAAGAATAATGCGGTAAGACGTTTAAATATGTTTATATAAAAAGTGCAAAAGAGTTGCTAAAGCATATTCCTTTAGCAGCCAATAGTCTTTAAGAGAACAAAGTTAAAATTATAATACACTTATCTGTGGTTAGAAAATGTCCTGTTGTCTTTCTGTATATTTTCTGGTTGTGTTTAAGACTGTTTTAAGAGGGCTGTGGACATTTGGTTTTGTAGGGCTCAAAATTGTCTTCTGGGTTCTATTTGTAGAGTTGGATGGTCTGCTAACACCCTTTTCTTTCCAGGCTCTCTTTAGCCATGTCTCACCTCGTGGAACCCCTAGTCACTTATGCCTCTCTCCATGCTCAAATCCCTTCTGTGCTGCCTTCTTCCTCTGCCCCCCTACATCTGGGTACACAGCCGTCTAGAGGATAACTCTTAATTTTCTTATAAAGTGGAGTGATCCAGGGAATGGATTAGCACCCTCCTCTACACCACAGTGTGGTAGCTATTGAAAAAGCAGCCTTCGGGTCACCCTCAACTAAGGTTGTCAACTTTACTTTTATTCACAAACCCTGTCACCACTCAAATTTTGATAACAGCTTTTAGTAATGCAGATGACTAAACTTGTTTAATATTTAGAATAAAACTAAGAAAAATATTTAGACAAATATTCAGGCAAATAGGGATGTTTACATGAACTGCCTCAAAGGACAGAATTTATTCCAAACCATGATCTTTTGAAGGAAAATTTAAGAGAGAAATTGCACAAATGAACAGCATCTGTTATGGTTCAAATAAACCAACTATTAAAACTATGTTCACTATAGTAATTTTAAAAATAAAGTTGTAAGTAACCAATATTTGTCTGACAAAGGTGTTTCTATCTTTTAAAAGTTATGTTTGTTTTATTTTATTTTTTTAATGTTATCTTTAAAAAATTCCGTCTTGAAGCTAAGGAATGTAATAGAGTTATCTGCTCTTGAAAATACGATACAGGCTTCCACCTCGAACTTCTAATCAAGTGATTTTTAATTAAGTAAGGATCTTTTTGCGTGCTCCCATGTCAAGTAGAAGGGGGGGCATCATTTAAATCCCAGAAGTAATCATTTTGAATTAACTTTGCTCATTTAAAACAATTTTGAATACGATAAAATCTTTTTTTAAAAAAAACACACACAACAACGAAGAGACAAGAAAAGCTGTTATATTTTTATCTAAATTTTGTTAAACAATATAATTCCTTTACAGTGAGTAAGACTATCTTCTGTGTTTCCATAGAATAGTTCAATAAAGAAAATTTTCGTTATTTTTATGATAATGTACAAAATGAATAAATAAAAAAAAATTTATAATATTTACACCATGTAGATATGAGTAAGTTTCAATAATTTGCTTCATCGCTTTAAGTGATAAAAGTCCCCAAAATTATACATATCGATACTAAGTCGACATCTTAGCGATTGGGAGAGGCAAATATGTCAATTTAGCGAGATGAAGATTGTTTTTTTTTATGTAAAAGTTCCTTAAAAAAAAAAAAAAATAAAGCAAAGGACTAAACCTTACTTTTATCTGAATAGTGAATGTAAGTATTACATATATATTACTGCAGAAATTTTCTTTATTGAAGTGTTTTCTCTTTGTTTGGTTTTTCTTTCATAACATTTCGGCTGCGTATTCTTTGGTATATTTACTATGAAATCAGTAGTGTTTACCATTCATAATAAAAGTTTCAAAAAAATGCAAAAATATAACAAACTAGTCAGTGAAACACTAAGTTCATTGCAATGTTGTATGTTTATAGCACAAATGTTTTCTTTTTTATTTATTTATTCTTTCCTTGTTTATTATGACAACGCTTACGTCAGACAAGTGTCCAAGGATACGGAATGTGAGTTCAAATCTCATCCTAGACTACTTCCTTATTTCCTATCCATCATCTACTTAAAAGGTTGTACAATGTAAAAAAAAAAAAAAAAAAAAAAAAAAAAGAGAGAGACCAGAGCATTGAGATAAAAACAAATAAAAATGTAGCCAAAAAAATAAAGTGAACGATAAACTAGTCAAAATAAAGGCGTAATCAATTCGAACAAGTTTTCTTTCTCTCCAAGTTTAACGATCAGACATTGATTTTAGTGTCCTATATATATATATATATATAATTTGTCGGGCGAGGCTTCATGAAGTATTGATTTTGCACAAATTAGTTTTATGATAAATAAACACAACATCTGCAAATGAATTAATCTTTTTTTTTTTTTTTAAGTTTATTTTAATTTAAGAGATTTAGATTTGTTTTCAATCTTGAGATCTTAACGCAAAATCCTTTCTTTTTTTTATCCAGAAAAGATTGAAATATCAACGATTTTCTTTACTAAACTTAACATTTTTTTAAGTTAAGAGAAGTTTTATTTATTTATTACACAGCCTGATACACCTAGTAACTTTTTTCAGCAATAATATTTTAATTTTAAGGTTTATTTATTTCAATTTTCCCTTCATGGAAACATTAATTTCAAATCATTCTTTAAAAACGTTTTTAATCATTACTTTTAAAATGTGAGTAATTTACTTTGCCGAGATGAATTTTTAAAAATGCCGTGCTATCAAACAAAATAATTGTAAAATCAACATGGATACATAAACCACACAAAAACATCTCTTTCTAGGCACAAGAAAATATTACATGTTATTTTGACTTACTTTTTCCGAACTCGCCGCTGGAAGCTTTTAAATTAGATTTTTAATGTTTTGTTTTGTTTTTTGATTAATAAAATTTTGATAACAAATTATTCAAATAATTTGAAAACTTGAAGATTAACAAGTTAGTTGAACCTAATTATAATTTGTGTTTTTCGTTTGTTTCTCAATAATTTAATTAGATTTCTGATTATTACTATAGAAATTTGTACCACATGGTCTTCTCTTTAAGTGAACTTAAATCTTTACAAGAGTGATAACAAAATTTTAAAAGGAGAAAATACACAATACGAAGTCAAGTGGGAAAAAATAAAAACGTCAATATTAATACATTACAGTCGTTTTAATCCTTATTTCATGATTTTAAAAGTTTTCAAAATTAATGTCTTCGTCATTTTCGTTGCGTCGAAAATAAAAAAAAAAAAAACTATTTTTTAAAAATCTACAATGAATTTGCAGTTGAAAAAAGATTTTTAAGAGTTTTCATGTCCAACTTAAATATTTATTAAACAACACAGAAATAATTCAAATTATCAAACAAAAGTAATGTCACACTAGCTGGACAATCAGACGGAAAAGAAACTTTTTTTTTTTCGTTCTTGACAAAACCTAAGATTGAGTTTTACATATCTTTGAATAGCTTAAAAACATTCTTAAGAACTTTAAATAATTTTTTTTAATTCAATACATTGTCATTCATCACAGTTGAAGATATCTTTAACCTAAAGTTCCTTTTCATTTTTTTTTTCTATTTTTTTCCAAATTATATCAGACACTAGAGTATTTTTTTTCTAAGTCATAATCCCTTAAGATGGGCATAGTTTATCAGATGAAATTAAATAGAACCTAATCTTTTAAATTAATACTGCATAGGCTATTAGAGAAAACAACTAAGTTGACAAAACTATTGTAGAAAAAGTAAAACTTACAATTTTCTCGGCACCGCTTTGTGGTTTATAAACAACTTCTTGTGCTCCTCCGCGAAGGATTGCAATTAGTATAGTCGCTCTTTAACGATTTTTCTTAAAGGGAGATAATTCTGCTTCTACCAATGTTTTAAATTCATATATATATATATTTTCATATATATTCATATATATATATATATTTATATATATATTCAGAGAGAGAGAGAGAGAGAGAGAGAGAGAGAGGGGGAGAAATTGATGACAAGGTAATCCAAGGTTTTTGCGTGGATTACCTTGGTATCAATTTTATCTCTATATTATCGCATTTTAAACTATAATATAGATACATACATACATACACACGCACACACATACATATATATATAGATGATTTTATAATTATATATATATAATCTTATAATCATATATATATATGATTTTATAATTATATATGTATAATTTTATAATTATATATATATAATTTTATAATTATATATATATAATTTTATGCTTATATATATATATATATATATATATATATATATATATAGTAATCCACAGACAGATCTGTTTCGTTCTATCAGAACTTATCAGTGTGGCTAGACAGTAATTTATGCTTATATATATATATATATATATATATAATTCTATGCTTATATATATATATGTATATATGAATTTTATAATTATATATGTATATATAATTTTATAATTATATATGTATATATAATTTTATAATCATATATGTATATATGATTTTATAATTATATATGCATATATTATTTTATAATTATATATGTATATATAATTTTGTAATTATACATATATATATAATCTTATAATTATATATATATAATTTCATAATTATATATATATATATATATATAATTTCATAATTATATATATATAATTTCATAATTATATATATATATATATATATATATATATATATATATAGCTTTATGAGGCCCTCTAAAGAAGAACATGCTCCTTTTTGCTGGAGTGAAAAAGAAGAGGTCTCATTTTATATTCAGCTGGGGTGGAGCGTGATCAATTCCATTTGGGGTAAAGAGGCTGGTTTTTGCGCTCTGTGCTCCAAAATTATTTGAATTTTTTTTTAACATTAGACAATGAAAAAGAAAAGAAAAGAAAAGAAAGTTTAAGCTTAACTCTGGATTTTTAATAACTGTGTTAAATGTATATGAGAGAGAGAAAGAGAGAGAGAGAGAGAGAGAGAGAGAGAGAGAGAAAGAGAGATGGATGGGGGAGTTACACATGAAGATCAGACATGAAAGCCGAAAAATTTGAACTTCTCAGATTTTTGTTCAGATGCAAGAATGATTTGTTGGCTAGGTGCTACATTTCTGATAGCCATTTTTCTTAGAAGACAGGAGACAGTCTGGAAAAAGTCTCTCCAAAGGCGTCAGTCACTCTGTAGAAAGGCTTTTAAGTCATTTTCTTAAAGAATTGAACTTTTCACGTATTTATGACTCATATTTTTATTGCAAAAATAAATCTTTAAGGGTAATAACTAAAGAAATAGGTTTGTTTTTAAATGAATATTTTTTTAAATAAGTATTTTCATTTATTATTACTCAATTATTTTCAAGCAAATAATATCGATATTTTATCACAATTATATTTAGTCAATGAAATTGCACACTAGAGACAATAATAATATTACAAAAAATATCAAGGCAAAAAAAAGTAATAATAAAAAATAAGGAGTGAGAGATCCTTGTTTAAAATTCAAAGTAATTTATTATGACAAAAAGAAGGACACTCCAGTTAGTTGCATATGTGTCCCAATGCAAATATGACAAGTAACTCACAAATACAAAAAAAAAAAAAAAAAAAATTATAAAAAAATTTTTTACCCACTAATACACTCACAAAACAAGGAAAGAAGTCACTACTTCTTCTCTCCAGCTAAACAAAGGTTCACATGTGTATCTTTTCTTCTTATTTTTTTTTTATTAGAGACCAAGTCCCTGAAAATGTCCCATTTTTTTTTTTTCCTTTTCTTTTAATAAAAAGCCACTCTCAGTCTCTAATAATGTTCTTTTTTCTTTTTTTTTTTTTTCTTTTGTCGGTCATCTTTTCGCTCGATAGAGCAGGTAATAGCATCTGAGACTTGTGTAGTTGTTAGAGTCGACTGAATTTGTTACTTCTTTTTTCTTCTTAGAGGAACAATTCCTCTAAAGTATAAGTAGTATGTAGTCGAAACCTACTTTTTCGGTTTCTTTCTTTTCTCTTCTCTTTAGCTTGAGCTGTAAAAATCTATTTTCTTTTGTTTCTTTCTTTCTTTATCTTCTTTTTAGTTTGTGCTAACTTTGGATTCCCTTCTGGAATTCTAAATGTAATACAAAATCCTTCTGTTGGATTTAAATTCTTCTTTTTTCTTTTCTTTTCTTTTTGGATTTCAAGCCATCTTTGAATTCCCTTCTGGAATTCTGAAAGAAATACTTGATCCTTCAAGTGGACAGTTCTTTTGACTCAGCTGTTTTAGTTGAGGATTAAAAGAACGCAGCCTAATTCTAAGGCCTCCTATTTTCAACTGACTACGGTTGATTTGGGTGGGAAACACCAGGAGCAACAGCATCCCCACCACCAGAGACTCCAGTCAATTATATTAAAGCTCCTCTGCCACGCTCAGATTTTCACCGAACGCAAAAGCGAACCAGAAAAAACAAAAACAAAAACAAAAAAAACAATACAAAATGGGCCCCGAATGACCCAAAACATTGGCACTCCAGTCAATAAATCCATTTATCGATAAAATTTCCTCAATTCTTTTAAGTTAAGTTCTTGTATCTTTTCAAATTATTATTTTAATAAAAAATAGTAAATACGTTTTCCTTCTTTTATTTTACACCAATATTTCAAAACATATAATATACATTTGGTGAATCATTCAAAGAAAAAAAGGAATACAACAATTTGTTTGTAAAAAAAAGAAAGGAACATTTTTTTTTTTATATATTTTACAAATGTTGTCGAAAATTACAAGCGTATCTAATTAAAAAAAAGCTAAGCTGGTTGATAATTATTTTTTGTTTTTCGAAGACAAATAAAACTTGAAATTGTTATATGTTGTAAATTTTGAATGAATAAATGCCTTCACCAAAAAAAGTTTTTAAAAAAATTGCGACTATATAGTTTTTGCTTCTTTAAAAAGAAATAACTATCTGTTGCGCGCTAGACTGACACAGTTTTGTTCATCCCTACAGTTTTATTAAAATAATAATTTAAAAAGAAGATACAATAATTTAACTAAGATATTTTGATTTTTATTAGCTTAAAAACAACACAGTATTGTAATAAATAAAATGGCAATTTTCAGCCAATTGCTACCCGTTTTGAAGCCATTTGATCCCTACCCATCTTATATATTCCCCACCCCAAAGAAATAAAACATATCGCCAAAACTCTTAAAAATAGAAGATTTGTGTTTTTGTCAACTGTTCAAAGTTTATTTCGCAAGTTTCTCCTGTCAACTGCAATACTGACGAGAATATTTTTTCACCCCAAAAACTGTAAATTAAAAATATTTCAACTGACTTTTTTTAAAAATTCATATTTTGTGATGTTTAAATTCTGTTTCTTCTCCTTTGGAGAAATGTTTGCTGCTTCCTTTTTGAAAAAGAAAAAGAAAATAATCACTAATGTAATATTTAAAAGTAAAACTTTATTTACTTAGAAGAAATTTAAATTCCCTTCAAAAAATAGTAAATAATTAATTTTCAAAGAAATAAAGTTTGCTATATTTTTTCTTTAGAAATGATTACAGTAAATATATCTAAATTATTTACTTTTTTATTAATAATAATTTGAAAAAAGGTTAGTGAACTTCAATAAATTGATCTGATTTGTTTGAAAAACCATTAACTGAGTATTTATGTTGGTATTTGATTCAAAATATAAAATGTATTTTTGGAATAAACGATGGCCAAAAAATATCAACAAATTGCCAATAAAGTATTATTCAGAGATCCAATTAATGTCCTGAAATTTCATACAAAAAATATCCGGCTGAAATCTTGGGGTTGAACAAATATCCGGTGAAATTTACCTCCACTGAAAAAATAGGTTGTTAATATAATGAACATTTAAATTGTTTTAGAATATTTCAGGGATTTCTATTTCTATTTTATACCTCAGGCAACAAAAATTTATGCATAATCCTCTGCTCCGTCTGACATGTTCTTCTTTAGGAGCAAGAAATCCCATCTTCTGAGCAAAGCTCAAAATGTTTCCGAGATTTTATCAAATATTATCTTACGGTCTTACACTTAAAGTGATATCCCTATCCATATTGACAAGATCCTTTGACGCCCATACCTATAGTGTGACCACTTATTGGCAAAAAAGAACGTTTATGAAAGAAGGTATATTTTCACAATGGAGTGCTGAAAAAGAACTGCCCAATTTTTAAAAGAGTTGAAGCTGGAAAGGCACCATTTCAAAATTGGGGAGCTTGAGGGGAGGTACCTCCAATTTTGGAGTGTCAGTGGGAGCTGGGGCAGCTCTAAAAGTAATGGAGCATGTAAAGCCCTATATATATATATATATATACATAATTTCATAATTAAATATATATATGTATATGGAAGTAAATAATGGGGTGTAATTCAACAATATATAAAGAAAAATTGATAACAAGGTAATCCAAGTAGAAAGAGAGATTTATTGAGAAGCAAAGTCAACACTATAGCGTTTCGGTTCTAGTGAACCATCATCAGAACTATGAGGGATGATATTAGTGATGTTAAATCAATGATGGATGTGTAAAAGTGCAAAATACAAAAACCAGGGGAAAATTTGTATAACAAGAAAAAGTTGGCTGTTTAATTTTTGAATCAGCGTTTGTTTGTTTTAAATTACGTCATTTGACTTATTAGTAATATTGTGTAGAATTTATGTTCCATTTGTTTATCAAGAAAGATTTCGAATCAAAAGGAGGAAGAAAAAGAAAGACAAAAAGAAAAAGAGAAAGTATAAAACTATGATATATGTGGAATATATTAACTAAAGATGGAATATATCATAGCTATTTAAAATGGATTTGCTCATATAAGGAGAAATATTGTAAAAGCCTGGAGGGGTATTTAGGGAATTACAGAGTGAAATAGCAGTGGCTTCGAAAATTTGTCTTAGTCTTTTATTATGAATGTAAATGAGCATCTTTGCAGAATTGAAATTGAAGTTGTGATTAGATTGAGAAATGTGTTGAAACAATATATATATATATATATATATATTATATATAACATATTTTGTAATTATATATACCTTATAATGCTGAGTTTTAAGCAAGATGGCATCAAGTACTATTTTTTCGAGTCTTTGGTATGACTCAACCTGGGATTGAACCCTAGTTTCCTAAACACTCTACTCATTAGGCCAATAGCCCAGGCAATATATATATATATATATAATCATGTTGATCACTTTGATATATACACACACAAACACATATATATGAATAAAAATATATATATATATATATATCGTCTGACAATTAGGTTGATGCATTATTGTGAAATTGCCATCAAGACAAAAAAACTTAAAAGGAAAAAAAAGAAAAGGATTACTTCCATAAACATAAATAAAATAAATTCTGTTTTTTTTTAAGAAGAGAAGATGGAATAACATACACAACAAAACTCTTTTTTTCTTTCTTGAGGAAAAAAAGGCCCTAAAAAATTTCATGAATAATTTCTGTCTTATTTCTTCAAATTCATAAAAAGATTAATAAACAAAAATTTTCTTTCCTTCTTACTGGAAGAAGAAAAAACCGGCAAAATTTTTTGAATAAGTTTTTTTTCCTTTTCATCAGCCAGACTTCTGCAATCAGTCACTGGTTGTCACCAAATTCTGAGGATTTTTGCTTTCAAATTTTTAAGAATTCACCCAAAAGCAATCATTTTCAAAAATAAAAGGAATACCTTTTCCTTTGATAAAATATATTGAAGGAATATCATTTCAAAATTTCAGGATTTCACTTATTCTGAATAACCTTTGTCAATAACTATATTGACACTACAACTTCCAAAACAGTTCATTCTGAAAAATTTCTCCAAAAATGAAAAACTACTCCTCTAAATAGAGGGAAAAAAAATGTGAGTGCTGGTAAAAAAAAAAAAAAAGCAGGAACCACACTAAAAGTTGAAGTCACCCGCAGCTCTATGTCTAAATATCCTTCCTTCACCAGTTTTTTGCTTTAAAATTAAGTGATAGCTAATCTGATTGGCCTACATTAAAGAAAATTTGAAGGATGAAATTAATTATGAAGGATTTTCGATCGATATGAAGAGCATGACACAAAAGCCAAATTTAGTATTTAACTGGGTAAGGATTTTAGGGGGCTTTAGCATGTAACTTTAACGGTAAGTTCCACAGTTTTCTAGTTCAGATACTGATTCAAAAAGATAACACAGACAATAAAGTTTTTTTAAAAAGGAATTTTATACAAAGAAACAAGAAAGAAAGGGATAGAAAAGATAAAGTGTTGCAAATTTTTTGTGTAATTTGCAGGAACTTATCTGTGTCCGGAAAACAAAGTTCTTTGAATTTGAGTATTTTTTCTTCTTTTAATTTTGTCAAAATGTTTCAGTTCTCATTTAATTTTAAGTCTTCTGTAAAGTTATCTTTTCAGCAGAATTCTCAGTTAAATTTCCTTTCAATTGTTTAACTTGGTAATTTCAGTTGTCGACTTTTGTTCAATTTTACTTTTATTTCTTGGGAAGCTTCTTGCCTGTTTGAAATACTTATCGTCTGTTCAAGAAGTGAATGATGAAACCCTTCTACTGGCTATTTTTTCTTGCCTTTACAGTTTGGTCCCTGAATTCATACTAAGGGGCCCAATAGTAGTTCTCAACAAATAGTGGGAAGTACCTTTTTGGTGCCATATTGTCTGGGATTACATCTCCCTTTTCCACCATGGCTAAATAAAGTGCTTCAAATGGTCAGTTTGATTTTTTCTTAGAAATAAATTTCCATAACATTTAGCCAACTAGACTGCTGGGAAATCTTTTACTCTACTTTTCCAATATGGTAGAAAAAATATAACCACATGGAGAAAAAGTATAGCATCCCATACAGATACAATTTAAAATAAATCTTGAAAAAAGAATTTTTTAAATTTTACAACATTCAATTTTGTAGTGGTTCTATTCCAGATATTAAGCAATATATATTTTTTTTTTTTCTTTATTTTACATTGCATATATATAATTTTGTCAAAAATAAAATGGCTCTTTTTATTTTAGACTGGCATATCAAAGATAGTGGTATGGTAAAATAATTTTTCTGCTTACCTCACACAGTAAAAAACCCTCTGAGAAAATGCCACATAAAACAAAAACCCATGTTAAAGTGTAAAGTAGGATTGAACAAAACCTTCTCGGTTAGATTAAAACATCACAAAAATTGAAGTAATTAATAACAGTATTTTTTTTTTATTAATTCCTTATTCTTATTTAATCACACATTTTTAATGTTTAACATTTTGTAAGCATTATCTTGTAATATATTCTTTTTAAACATGTTGAAGTGCATCTTAAGTGATACTTATTGCCTTGAGTCATAGAAGTTTTCAGGTCTTTCTACATAATATCATCTCTTCCTTATTTGTGCTTCATAACTAAGTACTATATTTCTTGATTTAGATTGATCATTATACTCCTTTTCACCATGATGTTTCAAATAACCAATGACCTTCTTTAAAGAATAGTTCTACAATAAGATTTTATATCAGATTTCTTATACTGTGAATTATTAATACCAGACTTAATCCACTATCTGCATCTCTGCAGAGTGATAAGACCCATCTCTCCAATGAATGTCTTTGATATGACTCTAAACCACCTGATAGTGAGGCTCCAACCTAGGAGCTTAAAGAATATGGAGTACCCTTTCATTGTCATTGTTCTCAGGTCCACTCTGATCAGATAGGGTCCTATCTATGGCTCAAATAGCACTGTTCAACATTTAAACTGCATGCACACGAATGACTTATGTTAAATCAAATTGTTTGAAATAGAACAGGGTGCAAATTAAATTGTTTGATGGCTATATTTGAAACCATTTAAATGAGTGCAAAAAATGATTAATACTAAATAAAACTATTCATGTTTGAATATTGAGAACCATTTAACTGTGTGCAAACAATAGTAATACTTGTGTGCAATCAAATTAGTTTTGACTCATTTAAAAATAAGATTACCAACAAACTATTGACTTACAAATCATATGTATAAACATTTAACTGTGTGCAAACAAATGAGCTCTGACATGTTTAAAAATGTTATCTTCAAACTATGCATTTCCAAATCATATATAATATGTATAAAGAGGATTTTGCATTAAGTAACCTACAAGAGTCAATATGCCATAAAACCCAAGCAAACCAAACCAGGGTGAGTTAAAAGTTTTGCAATATTTTGGTATGTGCTTGTTTGTGGCCTGTATATGTGACCAAAGCAGTTAATGCTGCTGAAGATACCTGCCGTAGTTGTTAGTATTGTGGTAGTTGGTGTGCTGACACAGGCATGGCCTCACTTCATATATAATTTGAAAGCTGCATAGATAAACATACAATGTAGTCTAATTCAGGATTTTATGCTTTAGGAGTTTGAACAGGGCCATAATACCATGGAAGCAACCAAAAACATTTCTTGTGTGAAAGGCCAAGGCCTAGTTAATCACAGTGCAGAATCCAGATGGTTCAAGAAATTTGGCTCGGGGTTGCAAAAACCACAATGATAAGGCTAGGTAAGGTAGGCCTAGGTCTAAAACCTAGGATTCTGAGGTTTTTCTCACAGCAAATCTAGTGAATAACAAGTGGAGAGTTTTGGACAAACTAGGCATCTCGCAGTTCAATGGGGTTTGTCACTTTCACAACCTTAGCAAAAGCATTTGGAACTTCCGAGTTGTGCCTCATGTACTACCAAAATATTGCAAAACTTTTGATTCACCCAAGTAATAATTAATATGAAATAATTATTTGAAACATTTAAATTTTTAGATGTTTTTTTTTTGTTATTGAAGTGTTCTATTTATTTTACTTCTTGAAAATTGAGAAGAAGTTTGAATTTTTCCAATCCTAAAATTATCAATTTTCACATCTTATTTTGTTTTTTGGGAAAATTTGTTTTATAGCAATTATGTTTTAGTAAAAAAAAAAAAATTATAAGTTTTATCTCTTTTTGTATTAAAAAAAATGTGTTAATGTTTAGTTGAATTTCTTTCATTATAAAATGTACATAGGAAAAATATTTCATGCCACAAACACTGAATGATGAAATGTAAGTAAAAGTTACAAAGAAACGAAATTTCTTTTTAATCATATTTACTAATGATTTTTTTTTTTTTTAAAAAGATCTAAGTAACAAAGGATAAATGTTTGCCAAGCAGAAACATCTAATTTTGAGTAAAATGGAAAAACAGCAGAGAAAAAAGGCCTTTCATATTGTATAATACCTTCCTTTGGACTTGTATCATATAATCGTTGGATTTCTGCTTTATTACTAACCTGTTGGTGTGTCTTAGAATATGTTGGCTACATCCGCAACAGACGTGTAAGATCCCCCCCCCCGAACACAAAAAAGTGGTGTTCTGGGTAGGTCACCAAACTGCATCCAGGGATGAGGTTCCAATTTCGGTCCTCTGGGGAGTGTAAAGTTACTTCTTAATTGCCTTTACTTCCTGGTCTTCAAGGAATTTCGGATAGCATAATAGTTATAACAAGTTAAAAAATCCTGTACAAAGTTGTTTGCACTTCCCTTCAGGCTAATGCCCTTTGGAACAACCGGAATCCACCTCTTCTGCAATTCGTAAATAGTAGGGCAGATTGAGTTCGTTAGTTTTATTTTATTGTGTTGTATTAATTTAGAGAGCTGTTGCAATGCGAAATAATAATTATTTTATTCTAATTAACTTTGACGTAAAAACTTCATCATCAGAGACTTTTTTAATGAACACAATGTTGGATGTTTAAATTTTAAAAAAATTAGACTCAAATAATTATTATTTACTTCACATTGCAATAATCCTCTAAACTAATACAACACAATAAAATAAAATAAAATAATTTGTGCAATGCTTCAAGCAAATTACAAAATACTTTCATTAGTTTTGTTAGGACAACCAGTTTAGGAAAAGAAAACTCTAAATTTAAACTGGTAGTAATCCATTTGAAAAAAAAAGACCTTCTGTTAGATCCTACAAGTGGCAGAGGGGTTAGATAAGTACATAGTCCGAGATATACTCTAAACCAGAGTGGTAATAGATGTTAGGGTCTCATCTATGAGTCAAATAGATTTGTACACAGCTAATTCATTAACAAAGTAGGACACATTAAGTTCATTGTATGTTATAAACTCTCCCGTCCCTCATAACACATATTTTGATGTACAAGAAATTACTTAAGTTTTTTAATATCAGTAATGAACTAAAATCTTTGGTGTTAGTTCTGTTGTATAGCCAATGAAGAGACCATAACGCATTTATTTATAAAAAATATAATTCTCTTCTTTATTGCCATGTTAAACATTACTTGTAAACCAAGTTGCTTTCACTTAAAACTGTTATCAGGGTTGAGTGTGTAAAAACTTAGCTTAATGAGTTATTGTAACAAAATGTAGCAAGGAAGTCACCATGGTGTAATGTCTGAACGGCAACATTGTAGCAAGCAAGTTTAAACACCAGTCATGTTATAATCTTCACTTTTAGACTAATGCCCCTTGGGAAAGGTATGAACCCCCCTTATCCCCCTACAGCTATGGGTTAAATTAGTACCACTAATGTTCTTCTAGAAGGATGGTTTTGCCATTAAATAACCCATGAAGGTTGATAAAATAGCAAAGAAACCAGAACAAAATGTAACTTAATATTGTAGCAGAGGAGTCTTTCAGGTTTTGTGATAAAAGGTTAATGCAGAAAGGAATTATTAATAAAACCAGCAAACAGAAAATAAATAACAGGAGGTTGAGTTAAACAAATGTAATCATTTTATGTATTTATATATTTTTGTTAATAACCAGTAATTTACAAACATGTTTTCATGTGTATATTAATTTTGTATGTGTACAATGTATAAAAATGCTTTTAGTTCTTCTTGTTTTCACTAAGTTTTTTCTTAATAGGGACACAACCAGATAGTAAAATTAGCAGGAGTGAACAAATTTACTAAGTTTATCTTTAATTCCATCCGCAACTTCATAATAGTGCTATTTGCTTATCGCAGGATTTTTTTGGTGTGTGTGTGGGGGGGGATTCACCACTGTGTGGTTCATCTTACTCTTTACTTAAATGTGATTTTTTTTCTTTGTTTTTTTTTTTAACATCCAAAAATACTAAAATGTTACCAACCAAATTTATCTCGAGAATTTGCTGGTTATACAAGTCTTTATTTTAAAACTAGTAGCACATTTGAGAGCATAATGAATAAAAAGAGATTTAAAAACTTACAACCAAATCTCTTCAAATTTTTGTTTTGTTTTTTGTACATGGCAAAGCCAGCCAAACATTAACCAGTGGAATAGCAAGGATATCTCTCTTGAAATAATGTTAATTACTAATGAGTTTGATTCTCACTGGGTGCTTCATACTTTGCATCAAACTAACTTAAGCTTCGTATACGACAACCAGTGTCATAGTAAGAAGAGGGTGGAGTTCTTTCTGAGAACATTCTTCAAGATTGGCATCTTTTCAATAATTAAAAAAAAAAAAAAATGACAATATTTGAGTAACCTTATGAACAAAAAGTTGAATATCATAATTTTTATACATTGTAACCCGGATATAAGAGAGTTACCAGGACCGGAGAATATGTCTCTTATATCCAGAATTCTTTTATATCCGGGTTTGGTCTATTTTGTTTAGGTAATACAGGCTCTAATTTGGGACCAGAGAAAATCTCTCTTATATCCGGGTTACACTGTAAGTATTTTTCTACTTGATCTCATGGCCGGAGAAGAACATTTTGAATTCATCAATTTATTAGGTCAACTTCTCATTGTTTTCAACTGTGTGGTCAGCCTCTTATAAAGCATTGATGGTCACTAGCATTTCGAAACACAAACAGCAGATAATATATATAAATATATACATTTTATACAGGGCACTTTAACTAAAATATAAAATATATATGTATCTCTGCATACTTTTTGACAACACATTCATTATGACATTGTATTCGACATAGTAGCAGGAGTACTACAAGGAGACACGCTGGCTCCGTATCTCTTTATCATTTGTCTAGACTACGTACTTAGAACATCGATTGACAAAATCAAAGAGAATGGCTTCGAACTGACGAAGAAAAGAAGTAGAAGATACCCCGCAACAACAATTACCGACGCCGACTACGCCGATGACATAGCGATACTGGCAAATACACCTGACCAAGCCGAAACACTTCTGCATAGTTTGGAACGAGCAGCAGCAAGCATAGACCTCCATGTTAATGCACATAAAACGGAATATATGTGCTATAACCAAACGGGGGACATCTCCACTCTAGAAGGAACCCCTCTTAAACTAGTAGACAAATTCACGTACCTAGGAAGCAGCGTCGAATCAACCGAAAAGGACATCGAAACGAGGTTAACGAAAGCATGGACAGCTATCAATAGGCTATCGACTATATGGAAATCAGACCTAACCGATAAAATGAAACGCAGTTTCTTCCAGGCAGCGGTCACATCGATACTGCTATATGGATGCACTACATGGACGCTAACAAAACGGCTGGAGAAGAAACTAGATGGCAATTACACAAGAATGCTGCGTGCAATCCTCAACAAGTC
Organism: Sepioteuthis lessoniana; assembly: GCA_963585895.1. NCBI lineage: Eukaryota > Metazoa > Mollusca > Cephalopoda > Myopsida > Loliginidae > Sepioteuthis > Sepioteuthis lessoniana. The sequence continues at coordinate 95,422,064 of OY757923.1, read as the reverse complement.
CTGGCGGCAACACCCAACAAGACACCAACTGTACGGCCACCTGCCCCCTATCACGAAAACTATTCAAGTTAGGCGAACCAGACATGCAGGACATTGCTGGAGAAGCAGAGATGAACTCATAAGAGATGTACTCTTATGGATCCCCACACACGGCCGCGCAAAAGCAGGACGACCAGCACGAACGTACATTCAGCAGCTATGTGAGGATACAGGTTGTTGTCCTGAAGACCTGCCTAGGGCGATGAACGATAGGGAGGAGTGGCGAAAGAGGGTCAGGGATATCCGTGCTGCCAGCACGATATGATGATGATGATGACTTGCTCATTCTTGACATCCCAAGCTAGAATTATTTTGAGCAAAATATTCTCTTTCAGTTAAGATTTGGTCTCTGCAATTTCTATTGCTGTTGGTTGGAAGATTTTAAACCATGGATGTGATTAAGGAGAATGTGACAAAAAAAAAAAAAAAAAAAAAGAGGAGGATATAACAGACTGTTTTGAAAAGTTAAAAGGATGTTGAGATAAGAGTATGAGGTCTGAATAGGAGTATCTTGAAGAGGTTTAAGGTGCCATTGCCCTAGAGAGGGCATTTTTTTTCATTTCTATTAAATCACTAGATACATGTCAGACAGAACTCACATAAAAAGTGTAAGGTTATTCCAGGTGACAGACTCCTATAAACTTCTTATCGAACATAGAGCTACAGTCACAATATGTCAATGACAGTGGTAAAGTTACAGCAGCAAGTAGGTTTTTTTTTCTAATTTTGAAATCAGAGTTTTTCCTTCTCCTAGACTGGTTTACCTATTCAACCCTAATATTCACCCATAGTTGGGGAGGCAGAAGAGATGAAGTGAAATGTAAACTGCCTCATCAAATTCATTTCCAACAATAACTTATGTAGCTCACACCTCCATTAAATTTATATCCACTCTCACTGCCCACCCCCAACCTGGTCTTATGATGGGGTCACTACTCATGTAATGTATCTGGGGCAGAAATAGCCAAGTGGAGCCCATCCCTCACCAGGTCTACACATCTTGTAACTCGATTTGGTTGTGGGGTTGCTACCCATGTACGTGTCTGGGGGACTAATAGCTTAGTAGAGCCCTTCCCTCTCCAGGTCTACAACTAGTTTGAATTCTAAGTCTTACCTCTTTTATATTAGTTTGTTAGAAAACCCAGCCTGCCCTATTATTTACGCATAGCTAGGAGAAGAGATAGGTTCATATCTTTCTTGAGAACATTAGTATCAAGTGAAATTTGAACAGCTTTGCCTTACCAAGTTCATTTCATTTTCTTTCTTTAATGACATATCAACCTTCATGGGTTATTTAATGTTAAAGCTATTTTTGTAGGAGATTAGCAATGGTACCATTTAACCCACAGCTGGGTGGGGTGGGAGGTACATACCTTTAGCAAGAGTAATAGTCTGAAAGTGAATGTTATAGCTCAACTGGAGGTCAAATTCACTTACTACCATCTCAAATTCCAACATGTTAGCTACTAAACGACAGGGATCCCCCTCCTCCAAGTTCATTTCTAACAACATTACAAAACTTGAGCATCTTGGTATAGCAAGAAGATGGCTTTATCTAGAATTGAACTCAAAACCTATGGAACACAATAGCTCTGATTCCACAGCTTAGAACGTAGACTATATCCTCGGCAGAGGAGTAAGACCACACCCAAAATGGGGTGTCCTGGGTATGACACCAAAATACATCCAGTGGTGAAGTTTCAGATCTGTAACTCTGGAAAATGTGGAGTTACCCTTTTGTTGTCATTACTCCCAGGTCCACTCAGACTTGGAGTGGTAGTACTTGTTAGGGTCCTACCCCATAGGTTAGTAAAATAGATGTGTTTAAAAATTATTAGATAGAAATACCATATAACTGTGGATAAATTATTTGTATTAGATAGGAATACTTGAAACTGTATAATTATGTGCAAACAAATGATTATTATCAAATAGGAACAGCTACTTCAAACCATATAATTGTGTATAAATTATTAGTATCAGATAGGAATACTTGAAATCCTATTACTGTGCAAATTATTTGTATCAAATTTTAGTATTAAATAGCTCATAAGAGTTTGACATGCCATTAAATAAATCAAACAAAACCATCAAGTTGTTGAAATTGGCACCGGGAGACCAGGGTAAACCCCAAATCAAGTAATACAAAAGACTCAAAAAAAAAAAAAAAAAAAAAAAAAAAAAAAAAAAAAAAAAAAGAAAAAGAAAAAACGGTACTTGATTCTTCCTTGCTTAACACTTAGTATTAGGATTAAGTGGAGCAATCCAGTAAAAGGAGTAGCACCCTCCCCTACGACTCCATGTAGTAGCTATTGAAAAGGGAGCCTTTGCGTCACCCTCGACTATGGTTGCCAACTTTTATTTCACTTATATGGTTTCCTTAGATAATATAAAATTGTTTTTAATTTTAAAATGAGTAACTGTATACGTCTATATTCATAATTTCTTTCAAAATAGACAAAAGATGTAAGATATTTATTAAAGTACGATTTGTATCATTATAAATTAATGTGGTTGAATGAGTATCCCTATCTTGGTTATTATAGTTGATATGCAAATAAAACAAACCAATAAAACATTGAATATGACATGAATAGCAACCCCACAACAAATAAGAAAACTCTAGCAAAAATGATGCTAAAAAAAAAAAAAAAAAAAAAAAATATGCTGTCTTTTTAGAATTACTTATCAAAATCCATTTTTAATGGCCATTAACTTCATCATCAAGTCACATCGTATTTAAAGAATTTATAATTCAAAAGGAAGAAGCATTTAAGTTAAGTCTCTTAAGAAATTATGATTGCAGTGAGTGTAAATGTTAACTCAACATTAGTAAGTTACAGGTTGGACTGGAAATAACTTTATTCTTTAAGAACATTCTAATGCTATTGTACTAATAAAAATCTTGCAATAATGTGCCATTTTTATTGGATTAGTATTAGGATGTGTCAAAAGTTCAAAAAATATTTTGATATATGCTAGTTTGCGGCAAGTATATCAAGTGACTGAAGGAGTTCAAGCCATTGTAGGTAGTTGCTGTGGTTAGAAAGATAGTGTGTTGACATGCATTGCTTCAGTCCATGTCTGACTTGAAAGCTACACAGATGAATGTACAATGGAGTCTAATTCAGGAAATTGTGCTTTATGAGTTTGAACTTGGGCCATAACACACGTCACAGAGGCAACCAAAAGACGTGTGAAAAGGTGAAGAGGCTAAGTAAATCAGATGGTTCAAGAAATTTTGCTCTTCCCTTACAGAACCTTAACAATCAGACAAGATCAAGTTGGCCCAAATCTATGGATTCTAAGGCCGTTCTCCAAACAAAAGAGGCAAATCCAGTGAGTAGCACTCCAAGAATATCAGGTGACCTTGGCATCTCTCAGACCAATGGGATTAGTTACCTTTGCAACCTCAAAAGAAGCACTGGAGATGCCAAATTGTGCTTCACATTACCAAAATATCGTAAAACTTTTGATTCCCTCCAGTATAAATGACTTTAAACCATTTATACTTGACTTAGAGAAAGGTAGATGAACCCATACAGAAGAGAGATTAAGGATATTAAACTAATTTTTTTTTCTCTTCTATGAACGTGTAAGTATGAAGGTGTCACTTAAATTAGATAATACATAGCTGACGCTGTATAAATGAAGAAAGCATAAACATATGATAAACAAAAACTTTCCAAATAGAAGCCAAAACTGTTACATTTTTATCATTAAGGGTTTTCGGAGTGTTGTCTTCATCTTTATTATTTCCAAAACGTTTTGGCCAATATGTCCTTCGGCCTTCTTCAGGTGTTTGTTGAACTTGGGAACCTTCATGAAACTTCAAACTGCATCCTTTATTGAATCCACGGGGGTCACCTGTTTCGGTATTCCTGTATTTACTAGCCTGCAGTAAGGATTGAACTTGCAACCTCCAGATGATTGTCTCCTAAGAAGCTTAGGGAAACCAACGCCTATAACCATTATGCCATGTATCCTGCAAGACGTAGTTTGAAGTTCCGTGAAGGTTCCCAAGTTTGATAAACACCTGAAGACAGCCGGAGGATATATCGGCCGAAATGTTGTGGAAATAACAATAAAGATGAAGACAATAGTTCAAAAACACTTAATAATAAAAATCATCAAGCTTTGTCTCAGAAATTTAGACAACTGTGACATTTTTTATTTTATTTTATTTTTTTTTTTTTTTTTAAATGGTGACTTTTGTGTCACTGCATAAAATAAAGCATACATTTAAGAAGATGAATATGTTTTGAAGAAGCATGTGAGATGTGAAAATATCCATTAAGACCGATTCTTTCATATTTTTTTTTTTTTATTCTAAAATTTAATTCAAAGCGGAAAGATGTTGACTTTGAAATTGTGCTTGTGATCTAACAGTTATCAGGGCTGAATTTTCAACAACTGTGGTCCCAAGCTATGAGAAATGTTAAGGCTTCTTCCTAAAAGTTAAGTTTATTGGGTATAAGTTTATTGGTATATCAACCTTTGTAGGTTATTTAAAGTTAAATCCTGTTATATGTATGTATTTTAAATATACATGATTTGTAAATGAATAGATTGTAGGTAACATTTTAAATAAGCCAGTGCACATTTGTTTGCACACAGTTAAATGGTTTCAAGTATTCCTATGTAACACTAACCATTCACTTTAGCATCAGTCATTTGTGTGCAGTTCTATTTGACTCAGATGGGATTCTAACACGTACTACAACTCCAGGTCAGAGTGGACCTGGAAGTAATTGCAATGAAGGCAAACATTCCCCAGAGCTCTAGGACTGGAGGGTCTTAATCCTCTGCAAAATTGAAGTCAATATTCTACAGCCACTGAGCTCTTTCCTCAAGATTAGGGAAATCAATTTTTTTTTTTTTTTACATAAATTAATGTGAGAGAGAGAGAGAGAGAGAGAGAGAGAGAGAGAGAGAGAGAGAGACCCTGAAGATGTGTGGCTCTATAGTTCATTTAGCTTCTAGGTAAATCCAGCATTGATGGTTATTTTCAAATGAAGTAGACAATGAAAGTTCGATCCTGAATAAGACAGTTTGAATTTCACACAATATCCAAGGGCAGTGGTTCCCCACTTTGGTATTTCTAAAATTCTGATCCCCCCTCCCATAATATTCGATTCTTACACATTCAAAATTTTACTGCAATTCACATGAAAGAAGCTTAAAAAAAGTCATTAGCTTGGTCTGTAAACAAACCCCGTCAAGATATTATTGTGCCCCACATTGGGAATTACTGCCCTAGGGAAAAGTATGAATCAAGTTATTCTCCTTCTAGCTATGGGTAAAGAGTAAGGAAGATTGGGATCTTTAACCTTACTATGGCAACCAGTTTATGAGAATTCAAATCAGTTGTAGACCTGGAGAAGGATTGGCTCTGCCAGGCTATTCTTATGCAAGATATAGTACATGAGTAGTGCCTCAACAAGCAAATCAGGTTACCAGACCCATGACAGCTAAGCAACTTAAACAGGCTGACACAAAAATCACCTATCTTAAAAATTGAACAACTTAAATAAAAAAAAAAATAAAAAAATAGAAAAAAAAAAATCTTATTTTTACACTTTGATATTACTAAGTGTAGAACTTTATATTCTATCTTATTTAGGAGATATTAAGTGGTAAATGACTTTTGCATCATCCCCTTAATAAAGTGATGATGTCTATACAGATGTCAAAACAAGTCAGTATTAATTTGAAAAAAAAAAAAAAAAAAAAAAATTATGAAGCCAATCTTGATACATTTTATATATATTTCTGGTGAAACACAGGATTGTGCAAGTGCAGCACTATATTCACCAGACTTTCAGCTCTGTTCAACTTTTTCTTTCTGAAACTGAAAATTCATCATCTCAAAAAACATTAGGAGCTCACTTCATATCAAAATAGGAGTTTCAGAGGGGCTTCAACCAAAGAAAACCTTACTGGGCATATGTCGAGTGTCAAGAGGACTATTTTAAAGAAAATTAATGTTTCATTGTCCATTTGTCTCGGTAAATACAGACTCAGTCTCAATATATTTTAAGTACACCTTTATAAATGAAAAAGATTGCTATTCATATTTCTTTTGTTATTGCAATTTTAAAGTTGATATTAGTAGATCGTAAAAAGTGGAGAAGCCCAACAAGGCATAACAATAAGTCTCTCAGGTTATTTTTGTCACAACAAGGAGCAGGGCATTTTAGAGACAATAATAAAAGGTTAAATTCTTACAGAGAGTTGATGTCACATTCATACTAGCTGCTTTACCCACTGGCATTGCAGAAGCCTAAAATCATATCTATGGCTTACTTCACCTATATATCACAGAACCATGTTCATTATTTAGAGAGAGTTAGACACATATATCTCAAACCTCCAAAAGAGAGACTGTAGTTTATGGAGAGAGAGAGAGAGAGTAATGTTAATGACTGAACATACAAGTGGTGTACAATACTTGAGATTGTAAACATCCTCTAAGTATATTCAAATCAAGCACTCCATATCATTTATACGAGTGTTTACATTTGTTACTTTGATGCATAGCATAAAAAAAACTGGAACAATATTTAAATGTTTTGTATTCTGGTAGGTGAAATTGAGAATTGGCAAGGTTTAAGCAAAATCCAGTTGGTTTGAATTAAAAATTTTTCTTGTCATCTAACCATGGTTAAAATCTCAGCCTGCTCAACTATTTACCCATAGCTAGGAGAGAACAGATGGAGTCATGCCTTTTCCCAAGGACATTAGCATGTGGCAAAATTCATCAGCCTAGTACAGGATTTGAACTGGTTGCTAATTCCATGTGCTGAGCATGCTTTCTGTTAAAGTAGTTGCCCAGCAAGGCTAAAGAACCTAGGCTGCCATATCATTTTATTGGTGGAAGAAGAGATGAATTCCAACTTTTTCAAAAAGAGTGCTGCTGCAAAGTGAATAGGAAAAGCTTTGGCGGGAACTTAAACTGCTACTTGATTACATTTTTCATGTTATTAACTATTCACATTTATCCCCCACCCCATAAGCTTATTAACACAGAAAATAGTTTTAGTGTTGCTAAATCTGGTATTTTTTCATATCAGAATCTATGATAAAATTTTTAAATATTTAAAGTGAATTTCCAGCAATAAATCAGATTCTATCCCAAAACTCATGATACACTGAAGCATGTCTATTTACTAATACACACACAAAAAAAAAAGAATCATAATAAAGAACTGATTTTTTTTGTATGTTATTGTAACAAAATTTTTGCCTACATGATGGGGGGGAAAAAAAAAAAAAGAAAAAAAAAAAAAAAAGGACAATAAAGCAATTTTTAATTTAATCAACAGTTAATGGGGATTTTCATTCACCTGATCATTATAATTTCTAAAGGGACACAACTATCAAATAATTGTAGCATACTTCCTCTGGCGTAGTGGTTAAAGTGTTCCCTAATGGCCAGGGAGACTGGGGTTCAATCCCAGGTCAAGTCATACCAAAGACAAAAAAAAAAAAGATACTTGATGCCACCTTGTTTAACATTCAGCATTATAAGGTATGGATCAAGGGTAAAGTGGAGAAATCCAGGGAAAGGAGTAGCGCCCTCCCCCTATATATCCATTTAGTAGCTATTGAAAAGGGAGCCTTTGGGTCACTCTCGATCATGGTTGCCAACTTTACTTTACTACTCATGAATATATTTGAATCGTAACAAGAAAATTTCCTCTTAAAATAGAAATTAATATTAAATAAATCGAGGGCTTTTAAAAACAATGTTATATTGCAGTGAGAATGGTGTTATTGACTACAAATGGATTATTCTTTTGGTTTTTGTCAAATTTTATTTTGATTTCCATTGGTACACCCTAATCTATAAATAATTTTCATAGATCCTACACTACAAATATCAATAGATCCTAATTAAAGAAAATTGTTTCACACTAGAAAAGGAAAGAAGCAAATGATATTCTGCAGAAACTTAGGTAGATGATCATGTACTTCTGACAAATATACCAGTTCAAGCCGAATTTCTGCTGCATAGACTGAAGTAGGCAGCAAAAGGCCTCAGTCTCTATTTGAACTCAAAAACAGAGTTCACATGTTTTAATCAAAATAGTGTCATCTCTCATATGGCAAGCATATGAAATTAGTTGACCAGTTCCTCAATACCTCAATAGCAATATCTCATCAACAGAAAGCAATGTCAATATACATATAGGTAAGGCATAGACTGCTAGTGACAGGTTAACAACTATATGGAAATCTGATCTGATAAAATAAATTGGGAAGTCTTTGAAGCCGTAGCCATATCAGGGCTACTGTAAAGTTGCACATCTTTGATTTTAAAAGACTTGGAGAAAAAAATTAGATGGAAACTACACAAGAAGGCTATGTGCTGTTCTGAAGAAATCCTGGGAGCAGCATCCTGCAAAACAGCACCCGTATGGACACTTATCTCCCATCTAACAAACCATCCCGGGCATGTTGGAGACTGGTGAAGCATGGCCAAAAGTTTGTTTCTATGGACTATTAAATATGGACACACCAGTGTTGGTCAATCAGCAAAAACTTACGTTCATTAAGTCTGTGCAGACACTAGATGCCATCTAGAGAACTTACCAAGAATGATTGATGATATGAACAGATGGTAAAAGAATCAAGGAAATTAGTGCTGTCATCACACCTTAATAATGATTTCTATAAATCAGATGTAACTATATAGAGTTACACAAGTACAAGAGGTTTCTAAGATAGTAATTATTTAAAACTAGAGCACAGAATTTTATTTTATTTAAAAATCAATTATGTTTAGTACTTGTGAAATTATTGATATTCCATATCATAAAGATATCTACAAACCTAATAAGAAAATAGTGATTTTAAATCAAATAGACTAATATCATACAGAACATTTATTAGTACTGATCCTCCAAGTTTCTATTAAAAAGGGAATAAAGTTGCCATTACATAATTTTAGGGATTCATGCTCATACATTTTCAAATTTCAGATGCAAATTTCCATTTATGTTAGTAAACATGTTGCAAGATTAAAGATTATCAGGACATCAGATAAAAAGAGGATCACAAAAGATTTCTAAATGTCACATGTATTGCTTTTTATTGGACTTATTCAAAAGTACTAAAAAACAGAAGAAATATGTATACAACATAAATGTAATAAATATATAATGATGATAAAGCAGTTTCAAGACACTGATGGTTGACTGTCAGAGCAAGATATTAAAATAAGCTTTTCTTTAACTTCTCTCCACATTTTTCATCTTCAGCTGCTTGCTCAAAACAAATTCAAGCCACTTTTTTTACGTCAAATAGTAACCATTTGTAGAGACAGTCTCCTGTACAAATTGATGAAATCGAAATGTAAAATTTACCCAGACATGGGTTACTTATTTCAATAGAACATTAAAAAGCTGGAAAAGATTTTAGGATATTTTCAGTTTGTGTTTTTTTTTTTTGTTTTGTTTTCATCTCCTGGTAACCATTTCGTCACAAAGGTTATCCAAAGGGAGATAATTAAAAAAAAAAAGCATTCTGAATTTTAGGGATAAAGCAATATTGTAACTAGAAAAAAAATCGTTTATATATATATATATATATATATATATATATAGTAAAACATCACGATGGGATTAAATGCTTTCTTATAAGTTGTATCAACATATGCACACGCATATACACATAATATTAAAGTATGTCATTCCCTTTCTTTCAAATACATATATTTCTTATTGTTGCCTCTAAAGTGTTTGAATTATCTCCCCTTGGACAGCCTGCTGTCGCCAGGTGCAGACATAAAAACCCAAGATGTTAAAAGGTAAGAAGAAAAGCTGTGCATTACTGGACCAGTAAAGAATAAATAGAACACTTAGTCTTTTAGTTCTTTCTTCATTTCAACATAGTTAAGCCTCATAGCAATGGAGACATTCTATGAGATTGCAGAAAAGGGCCACTGAAAAGAAGATCTAGTTGATTATACAGACGACAATGAATACAATGACAATATGGAGAGAGGGAGGGAGAAAGAGAGTGAAAGGAAAAGAAACAAATTAACAGAGAGAGAAAGAAAGAAAGAGATACACAAACAGGAAAATGGCGCCAGAAAAGAATATTCCAAAGTCCAGCATGCACTTTTGTCTTTGTCAGTTTTTGTTGGTTTGAGGACTTTAAGTTTGTTTTTTTTTGCTTTTTTTAGAGGATTTTTTAAAATTATTTTTTTTTTTTTTTTAAATACTTTATCTTTTTGTTGTAGTTAAACTCATGAAGGCGATAGAGAAGGTGAAATTGTTTGTGCTGGGCACAATGATGACAAGAAAACAACGACAACAATAAAGCACAGGCAACAGTGTAGAGAAAGTGTTTTTTGCACTGTTGAAAGTAGATGGTCATAACAACAAGTCACCGTGACAAATTGTTCCTGCGCTCACCCTTCTCCTTTGGACAAAGCATACAAAGATGTGAGCAAGTAGAATACAGACAGGACAGTCTCTCGATTGGAGGCCAAAGAAAAGTCAATCCAAATATACCGGGACTTTTGCACTTTGTGATTCTTCTCTTTGCTTTGCCTCAGACTATTTTTTTTTTTTTAAACCATCATCATTGTTATCATCATCATCATTTCCTCCATTCTCATTAACAATGGAAAAAAAAATAAAATAAAATAAAAAAAAATAAAAAGGTAAATATCAAGTTCGTAGATTATGACATCATCTTCCACCGCCACCACTTGAGTCTTGCAAAATACAAATTTCCAGCTGAAATTGTTGTTAAAGAAAATGTAAAAAAGACAGACAGACTAAGTCATGCTCATATTTTTCACATGGCCAGCTCTACGCTAGTTGTTCATAAATAGTAAAAAGGGAACATAATTGCAAAAGATGGAAGGTGGAAATTTTAAGAATTTTTAATCAGAATGTTTTTGTTCCACTCTTTGTTATGTATTTTTTTGGTATTTATATATTTCTGTATGCATAGAATTTTAGTAAAGTATATAGCAGTTATTTCATTGAAACATTTTGTCTTATCTTCCCATCCCATAAGCAATGCCAACGTCCCAGCTAATAGGGAATATTTGCACTAAATAGGTCAATTTGAACCCTTGCTGAAGATAAAAAAAATTAAGGTATTAAACATTAATAAATTTTACTGTATCTAAAGTACTCATTAGCAACCTTTTCCAAGAAGTGGGTCATCAGGTGGACCACACTAGAAGAAAAAAAAAAAAAGAAAAAGAAAAGAGAGAACATTTAAAAAGGTAATTTATATTCAAGATACCTCAACCCTTTTCACTACAGAAGAAAATATATAAAAGCATCTGCCTTAGAAATAGGGAAAAAGTTGATTTTTTTTTTTTTTTAGTAAAAAGATATTTTCCATAAATCACTGTAGTCTTAAGTGGGCCAACCAGAAAGCACTACAGGCTGTAGTTTGTCCATGAAAGATCTAAATTATATTCATTATTTAAAAAAATTCCATGTAATGAATATTCTAACACCAACAGGTTTTTCCTTTCTTAATCTCATCAAAAAAAGTATGCAAACCTGATTTTAACACCATAGGTTTTTTCAATTTACAACTGATTTTATGATTTTGTACCTTTATTGGAGTCAATATAACTGGTATTGATTTTTTTAAAATCAATAATTCATTGAAAAGACATCCTACAACATTTACAGAACTCTGTGTTATTCTTCAACTACATAGTCGAAGCCAATGAGTTTCTAAACCTTGATCAAGACTGTGTGTGCGTGTCAGTCTGCTCTTATAAAATTAATGATGCATTATGGAAATATAAAAATACTCAGTATGTTCGTTGATTTAATAGTCATACTAAAAACTCAAATCACCATTATCTTATATTTGTTATTGATATTCATTCATGCTTAGAGTTTATAATAATTGGGGGTGGGGGAGAAAAAAGGATACAGTTCTCAATCCTCGTTCGGCTGGATCCACAATCATGAGTCCACGTGGAACATATATATTTTGGTTCTGGTCTTCAATATATCGACCAATCTTCTTTAAACACTGAAAGAGAGAAAATGAAAATAGAAAACATCAAGTTTTTTTTAATGCACTAAAATAAAATACAATCTAGTTATGTGCATTTAACAAAATTTTTTGGAGGTTCACTTATAATGGGGAGAAAAACAAAAAACTCTTTGGACATTTAATAACATTATAAATAACAAATTCAAAATTTTGATGGAAAGTCTTTTTTTAAGATGATTGACTAATTGCATATATTTGTATCCTGCAGCTTACCATATATACTTGTGTATAAGTTGACACGTATAAAGTGAACCATCATTATTTACCATTAAATGTCTGATTTTTTTTTTTCTTTTAAGTCAAAGGGTCTTTATAATCAAATATATTTAAGTTTCAACTTTACAAAATTATCAATTATTTGTAGATAGATCTAACTGGGGTCTTTAGCCTCAGTATAGCAACTGGTCTAGAGGGCATACTCTGAATTTAAACCAGCTGTACTCTAAAGGGCTGGGTAAATACACTCACATATAGGGTGATCCTTAGTTTCTCTTTGCCTAAAAATTAGATGTTCAAAAATTCAACCTACATACAAGTATCTATATTTTACACACATACACACACACTTGTATTAACCCTTTTACAAGCAGATAAGGGGAAAATATTGTTTTGCCCACAAAGGGGTTAAAATGAAATTTTTTTTCCATATTTATTACATAGGTTAAAAAAATTTTTTTTTAAAAAGTATCAAATTTGAACATAATCATTATTATAAATCATTTCTAAAGAATTTAAAACAACTTGTATTGTCTTTTAAACCTTATCACAAAATGATAGTAAAAAAAGAAATCCATATGCAATTTGAAACTAAAAGGAAATTAAAATTGAAAAAGCAATGGACAATAAAAATTTGGAAACTTACTGTGAAATACAATTTTAAAAAAATTTTTTTATTTAGATAAATTTATTATTGTATGAAATTGTTTATATTTTTCAAGACAAAATCTCTTTCTGATTTGATAATATAGGAAAAAGTCCTGTAAAATGCTTACTTCTATGAAAAAATAAACTAATAACTAAAATAAAATTAAGAAAAATAACAGATAGTAGTCCAGATTCAAAGTGCAGTAGAGGCTAACATGAAGCCGAACTTTTTTGGACCTTATTTTTCTGATCCAGGTATCATTAAAGAACAAGAAAAAATTTGATAATCAGGCCAGGTTTTAGCCAGTTTACAAAAATGTTTCTCATTCCCCAAATGATACATGCATCAGAAAAACAAGGTATAAAAAAAAAATAAAAAAAAAAAATAAAGTTACCATATACTTTCTAGCAAATTCATTAATATTAGGAGAAATAAGCATACTTTCTTTTGGACTGACAAACGTATTGCAACAAGAATAAACATTTGTCAAATTATCAAAGTTTATATTACATCTACATATTTTTATATGTAGAAATAAAATGGTAACACAGAAGAAATACAAAAACATTCTGCCTTTTTCCACATTTAACCATATTTTGGATAGTAATTGAGAAAAAAAAAAAATTTTAAATACAATAACAGAAAAAAAAAAAAAAATAAATAAATAAATAAATAAAAAGTGCAAGCGTAATTTAGAAAAAGCAAAATGATATAAAAGACAAAGAAATATATTAAAATGTCTAATAGGTCTATTTGTAAAACAGAAAATAATCTGTGATAATACAGCAAGAAAATGCAGCAGCAATGTAAATAAATTCAACATAAGATATGAGATTGATGCAAGGTGACTAACGAGCACATTCTATCATTGACTCACCACCTTTTCATAATGTGTATCCATACACAGGTAAGAGAGATAGGCAGTGAGACAGGCAAAACAGCTCTCACAATAAGTGCGTCCTCCAAGACTTTCTGCTTCAAAATACATAGTGTTGATTGTGCTTACTGTCTCCTGAAAGATGATTGTATCAATCTGAAAGAAAAGAAATAAAATACAGTTTTGTTGTAGTGTCATATAGCTTGGAAAACTTATCTAGTAGCAAGTTTAATCTTTATCTTCACACTTAGGGTTTTCAATAAGACTAAGTTAAGTTTGATAAATATCAATATACAGTTTTATTCCATAAACAACTAGCAATTTATTTTGTTTATTATTTCTTTAAATCAACTAATTTCTTTTTTGGGAGAGGTGGGGTTCAACTATCATAGAATTAAAATTGAATTTTCTATAATACAAACATAAATTTAAACAAAATTTAGAAATTTCAAAAATTATTGTATGCTTTTTCATTACATCTTTTATATTGACGAGTCTTTTGTGGGAGTATTACCTCTGCTCTATAATATTTATTACATATAATTTATGAAACATATTAGATGTGTTTGATTTGGTTTGGTTTTATGGCATATCAACCATTGCAGGTTATTTAATGCTAAATCCATCTTCATACATATAAACAGTTCTATTTCAAACAATTCAGTTTAACATATGTACAATGTTTAGTTCTATTTGACCCACAGATAGGACCCTATCAAGTGCTACGATTCCAGGTCAGGGGTGGACTGGGAGCAATGGCAATGAAGGGGTACTCCACATTCCCCAAAGCTTCAGCATTACTGAAGCCTCACCATCAAATTGTTTAGTGTCATAACAGGACACTCATTGGAAGAGTTTTAACCCTCTGCAGAGATGCAGTTGGTGTATTATATAACCACTGCCAATTAAGCTTGAATGCGCAGGGAATGGAATTAGATGTGCTGAAAAGTATAAAAACTAATTTAACATAGTGAGCAAATGGTAGCAGATCTTAAATAAAGACAGTAGATGGAAGACTAGTCGATAAAGTTCAACATCTCATCCAGTAGGCTAGGTATAATAAGGTACATTTGATCTAGCCAAGGTCATGAGTGATTGGCCATGAAAGTGATGATGGGAGTTGGCTGGACAATGTTACCTGCCAGAAGTGAAATTGGGGTTGCAGTTTTCTTGGACAAATTTTGGGATTCTGCCTTTCTCTTTTGGCGGCTGGGGTATGAGGAGACAAATGTTCACTTAAATGGATAAAGAAGAGTTGGTTTCAGGAAGAAACAAAGAAAGTGGCTTGCACATTGTCTCCATTATCCATTCTTTGCTGCTTCTACGGCCTCAGAGACTGAACAGAGAGATTAAAGCAAGTGGGCGGGAGTGGGCCGTAACACTTAAGATGATTTGTGATTTGCCATTTTCCCCTACTCTCATCAGACAATTAGCTATAACCAACATAGCAGTCATCAGTGACCACATCAAAACTGTTTTTAATCGAGAGGGAGAGAGAGAGAGAGAGAGAGAGGGAAAAAAAAAAAAAAACTGAAGAAAACATTCATTTTCTTCAAAATAGTTCACTTGGCACTCAAGACATTTATTCCAGCAAGTTTTTCATTGGTAGAAGCACCTTTTGATATAAGAAGCTGCACAGTCATTTCTTTTAATATCTTACACATCCTCAAGTCTTCACCTTGAGGAAACAAAAAAAAAATTCATTGAATTAGGTCAGGTAAGTATGGAGGGTGCTGCAAGCACTTGCACAAGCCTGTGTTTTGCCAAGAAAAGTTTGTTCAAAAGTATCAAAATTGGTTTCAGAATTTGTTTAAAAAAATTGGCACCAACTTGTCTTGACATCACTTTAGTTGTGTAGACATTTGAAGATTTAGTGTTGTTGCTTTTTGATTAGACTTCCTGTATACAAATGGTTTGATTTCTCTAATGATATAAACAACCTTTGTGAGTTATTTAATACCAAACCCATTTTTTTGTAGAATAAGAGTAGTATTTAACCCATAACAGGGAGATAAGGGAATTCCTACTCAACTATTATGGAACAAAAAAAAAACAAAAAAAAAAAAAAAAAAAACAACTATGAAATAAACCATTTAGCACTTTTAGTGAAAACAAAAAGGGCCAGATGAACATTCTTATTGTTCAGCCTTTTATTAACATTGGAATAACCATCAGTCTATCTGAAATAGTAAAAAATGTTAAAAAATTTATATTAGAGAATGAAGTAATAAAAGTTTTTTATATTACATCTATATATTTTAATAGATATATAAAAAGGTAACTCAAAAGACAAACATTCTATCTGTATACCAATTAACTTTTTAGCACATGGCATTTATGGAAGCATTGTAAGTCAAGCTAACAAATTAGCCTTCATCTTTCACATTTACCAAATTTTGGTTTTTCAAAGTGAAACATGTTTGTGTCTATATGAGGATAATAATAAAATCTTACTGAACAATGTGATGCACCGATGTCAGAAAAGCAAAAGATTTGGCCATTTTAGTCATTCTAGTATCAATAGAAATAAAGCAATGTCATCAATATAAAAATTAAAATTTCTCTCAAGTGTTTAGCGTTAGTCTTCAAATATCTGTCAGAGTAATTTCTTAACTTTTGTTCAATAATTAGCAAAGTGTGTGTGTGGGGGAGTCTATACACAATTTAGAATTGGTACAAATATTTATTATATATATATATATATATATATATATATATATATATATATAAAAAACAAAAAAAACAGCTTTATCCTCAATTCTAAAATCCTTTATGTTGTAAGAAGAAGAAGAGATAGTAAAGTGCAAATTCTCTCCAACAATTCTCAACCTTTTCACTTAAGTCAAACACTTTGAAATAGTTTTCAAGTTTCAGGGAACATCTGTATAATAAAAAAGTTATATACTATTTTTAGTCTAGTTATTGTTTCTTGCAGAACCCCTAGTAACTTCCTGTGAAACTCTAGGGTTTGGGAAACACTGCATTAGTTAGCTTTACTTGTTAATTTAATGAAAATATAGAAGATTTAAGCTCCCATTTTTTAACTTTAAAACATTCAATTAAAAAGAAAAAAGTTCCTAATCAGTGCAATACATCAAATTTGATTGGTGAAATATCAAAATGATGGTGACAGATAGATTTAAACATTTCAGAGTGTAATGAATGAAGGTAAAATTCATTTTCTATCAAAATAACTAAAGTGGAGGTGCCCATGGTGTAATTGTTATCGTCGTAGGAAATGAACACGGTGACACGAGTTCAAATCCTGGACGAGACCGATTGCATTTCACATAGCACTAATACCCTTGAGAAAGGTATGAATCCAATTATTCTCCCTCCAGCTATGGGTAAATAGTAGGACAGACTAGGTTCTTCAGCCTTGGTTAGGCAACTAGTCTAGGAGAAAGAAAACTCTGAATTCAAACCTGTTAAACTCCGCTTAAAAATTGACCTTGTGTCATATCCTGCCTGAGCGGAGGGGTTGGGTAAATAGGATCAAAATAACTAAATAAATAAAAATGACAGAAATTTGAAAGAATACCTATCTTTTCAAGTGGTTAAAATGCAAAACTGAAAAACCTTCAAATATTTTATAAATTGCAGCTAATTTTAAAAGAATTTTTTTCTTGTTTAAATGTATTAGATGCCTAGAGGAAACTGATGACAGATTTGATATTCAAATGTTCATTATTATTGTACTCAGAAATGTAAATTTGTTAACATTTGAAAATAATAGTTGACAAAGCCACTTAAAAAAAAAAAAAAAAAAAAAAGAAAACAAAAACCATATTATATAAAATGTTGCATGAACATTCAATTTTGAATTATTATAGCTATATAAAATAACTGCTCTAATAAGTTTATTCAACACTTAAGAATTATATAACAATTGTTACCTTTCCTTCCAGCTCGACAGGAAATTTTGTTTGGAATTTAACAGGAGTTCCATCAGTATAATCCCGTTGGATAAAAACTTTGATCCCATTTGGTTGATGAATTCTGGAGATGTCTTCCATTGCTATTACCCCACTGAAAATAAAACAAAGAAGGATGCTAAATATTAAAATAAATTTGAATAGGAAATTAGTAAAAAAACTGCACATTTCAAAACATACAAAAAAGACAAAAAAAAAGTTTAATTTTAAGAATGTAGTTTTGAATCATTCTTTTTAATGTGGCTTTGTAAATATATTTACAAGAATTTAAGAGAGAGAAAAAAAAAAGTAGAAATCAGTCATAATTGAGAAGATATCTTTAAACTTCATCTTAAAAACAGCTAACAGCATAGATTCCCTTAACTCTCACCATCTATTCCTATTGGTTCTTTGCTCTTGGCAAGTCTTCTGGACAGCATTTAGGATCTGCAGAGCTGATGGAGATAATATGTTTCTGCTAATTGGTCTACACTGATGTGTCCATAGGAGAATACTTATGAATTTGTCCTTACTTCACCAGCAGCGCCAAACTTGTCTTGGATAATTTATGAGATGGGAAATAAGTGGCCATACAGGTGTTGTTTTGCAGGATACTACTTCCAAGAGTTGTTCAAAATAGCACACAGCATTCTTGTATAGTTTCCATCTAGCTTTTTCTTTAAGTGTTTTGTTAAAATCCAAAAGTGCAACCATATAGTAATACTGACACCAATCCCACTTTGAAGAATTCCAGTTTTATTTAAATCAGATTTTCATATTGACTTGTCAATAGCCATCCATGCCTTATTCATGTGTACATGGAGATCGCTTTCAGTAGATGAGATTTCTATTAAGGTATGTGAACGTGTCTACTAATTTCAGAGGTTTGCCATTTAACGAGATTGCATTATTTTGATTGAAACATAAATTCTGTATTATCCGAGTTGACATAGAGACTGATGCCTTTTGCCATAGGCTATTTAGCAGAGATTCGTCTGGAGCAAGTTTATTTGCAAGAAGCATTAGATCATCTGCATAGTCTGCATCAGTAATAGTTTCTGCAGGATATCATCAGCTTCTTTCCTTTTCTAGTGTGAAACCATTTTCTTTCATTCGACTTATTGACATTCATAGTACATAATTCTAGGTAGATTATAAATAGAAATGATGCCAATGTATCTCCTTGTAAGATTCCACTGATAAAGAAATCATTATCATCATCAAGTAAACAAGACAAACATTGTAATAATATTTTCATAAATTATAATTTATTATTACAACTTTAAAGTGAACGATATTTAACAGATATAGTTAAGAATTCATCTCATTTCGAGATTTTATATCGACAAAGTCTGATGATCAATGTATTTTGTTTGTTTAAAAGGTTTTCAACTTAGAGAAAAGTCTACAAAAATAAATGTCAAATGCAAATTAATTATGGTTTAAACAATGAAAGTATCTCACGAAACTCAATCCTGCTAAATAAGGTTAAAGAGTCAAAAGTATTTACCTGTTTTATAGTTTGTCCCCCCCCCAGTAATAAATCTTTTCTATATACAACCAGTCACTTATAAGTAAAGTTGGCGACCTTAGTCGAGGGTGACCCGAAGGCTCCCTTTTCAATAACTACTACACCGAGGTGTAAGGGAGGGTGCTACTCCATTCCCTGGATTGCTCCACTTTACCCTTGATCCTTATCTTATAATGCCAAGTGTTAAGCAAGGCAGCATCAAGTACCATTTTTTTTGAGTCTTTGATATGACTCGACCTGGGATTGGACCTAGGTCTTCTGGTCCATTGGCAAACACTAACCATTAGGCTACACTTGTTTATAACATTTTTTTTTCTACATAATATTGGATACAATCCTCAAGATAGAACTTATATAAATTTTACCCTACAATATTAGCTGCTTGGCAACACTGTACTTATTGATAACAGCATTCAGCTATATCAATAAAATGAGTTACTTGTGTTGATAATGGAGTAAATTTTATATGTAAATTCAGTGTCAGGATCTTAAAACAGGATTGTTTACAAGTTTTAAAAAGTTATTTGAACTTTAACTATATAGAATGTTGTCTTGACTTTCCAATTAAATTTCCATGTTATCTCATAAGTCAAACAACATTGAATTAAAAATTCATGATAGAAATTTTGTACAGTGAATTTATACATTAATTTCATGGAAATTCCATTCATTGTTCAGCATACCAATATATTATTTAGTCAGTTAATTCAGTCATCATATGATGGTGTTTTTTTAGTAGCACAGCTGTTTTATTTTTTCAACAGCATATATAACAGGTTTGGTTGAATACTGTGGATTGTTTTTTTTATATTGAAATCTTCAAGTCTTCTTACTTCTGGGTCAAGTTGGTTAAGAAAGAACCCTATGTTCATTTTGTGCATATACGGTAAATAAAGGCATATATAAATTCAGGGCTAATTCTAATATTGTGCGACTTATGGCTTATTTTTTAGTTATTATGCACTAAATGTAAGGGATAGCATTACATCCTATATATATATATATATATATATATATATATATATATATATATAAAAAAGACAGATTTTAACAGTTAAGGCAGCAGGTCTCAATCCACACTCTGGCAGTCATTGGAAGAGGTTGTCTCGCAGGCGGCGCAGGAGGTTGGTGTCCCTCAACTATCATGTTGCACATCTCTTGGGTTACTAAATATTAGTATTACATTTTCAAATGCACATTTAGTTTTACTTTGTTATGTTTTCAGATTCTCCAATGGCTTCAAGCATGTCAAAATGTCGAGGATGCCTCAACAAGGCCAATTCTTTCTGCTACATGTGTGGGGACTTCACAACAGTTGCACAGCGTCGAACCATCACTTCCCTCCTCAGAACCGCCTACTTTCACTGTAAAATTGGTGATCAGGACAAGTCTTGGGCTCCACACATCTGTTGTAAACCCTACTACAATGGACTAACTGCATGGTTTAATGGCAAGAAAGCGGCTTTCAACTTTGCAGTCCCGATGGTTCGGAGAGAGCCGCGAAACCACGCAGATGATTGTTATTTTTGTTTAACTAATATAACTGGTTTCAATGCATCTTCTAGGAAAAAGATCAAATATCTCAACCTTCGATCTGCTATGAGACCCGTTCCCCATTCAGATGATCTTCCTGTACCCACACCTCCAGTAAATAAGGATCTTCTTTCCTCATCAGATGAAGAAATGCCTTCAAGGGAGGATTCTGCAGAGTCAATATCTTTGGAAGATATTGAGTCTACATATTCAGGAACAAGTGACAATGAGCCACACTGGATCACACAAGAAGACCTGAATGATCTTGCTCATGATTTGTATCTGTCAAAACAGCAGTCAGAGCTCTTGGCTTCTCGGCTTAAACAGTGGAACCTAGTTGAGGACAATGTAAGGATCACCAGGTTCAGGAATCGGAACAAACAACGTCATTGGTCTTCTTATAGGTATGCAAGCGGGCTTCACAAAGTACTGTTTTCTCTGTCTCTGGGATAGTTGAGCTGTATTCCAGCATTACAAGCAGAAAGACTGGGGGTCTAGAAGCACTTTTGTTCCTGGCGAACACAGCCTCAAGGAGAATCCTCTGGTGGACATGAATAAGGTGCTTCTTCCTCCTCTTCACATCAAGCTTGGTTTGATGAAGTATTTCGTGAACGCGTTGCACAAAAATGGTGCTGCCTTCCAACACTTGTCTGTGTTCCCAGGTCTTAGTGCTGCTAAGTTCAAAGAGGGCATCTTTGTCGGACCTCAGATCCGAGAAGTGCTGAAGGATACTGATTTTGAGAAGCTTCTTAACTTAAAGGAACTGAGAGCATGGGAAGCATTCAAGTCAGTCTGTAGTGGCTTCCTTGGTAACACACGCGTACCAGATTACCAAGCCTGTATTGAGAAGTTGCTAAAGTCTTATGAGGATATGGGGTGCCGAATGTCACTCGAGATTCATTTTCTCCATTCCCACCTCAACTTCTTCCCGCCAAACCTTGGAGCAGTGAGTGATGAGCATGGAGAAAGATTCCACCAAGACATTACAAAGATGAAGAGCAACTATCAAGGCAAATGGAACCCCGACATGATGGGAGACTTCTGCTGGATGCTCTTGCGTGACGTCCGAAAGGCAAAATACACCAGATCTTCTAAGAAAACACACTTTTCACTGTCTGTGGTACTATGAATTGTGTAATTGTGTCATCCAAGTATATTGATTCAATCAGTGTTCTTTATCTATCCTGTTTTATCTGTTATAAGCTGCTGCAACTCTTGAAATATGCACATATATTCTGTTTATACTAAAATGAGACTATTTAAAAGCCAGAAAACTAGGAGGTGATAGAGCAAAACTATAAATTTGAATTCAGCACACCCAAATTAACAAAAAATACCTATCCCCATTCTTGCCTCAGACCAAAAATTTATTTTTGTAAACCAGTGTTATTAAACTAGTTTCAAGTAACTATTCTTAATACAAATAATTTGCACACAGTTATATAGTTTGAAGTAACTAATAATAATAATCCTTAGTAAATAATTAAAGATTCAAGCTTATTCTTAATACAAATAATTGGCACAGTTATATGGTTTCAAGTATGATTTCCAAACAGATCCATTTCACCTATAGATAGGATCCTAACAGAGAAGGGACCTGGGAGTAATGGCAACAGTGTTGATAGTACACTCTTGAGCTGCATAACTAGAACTTCACCATTGTATACAGTTTAGGGTCACACCCAGGAGTTTGTTTTAAACTCTACTCCTCATTAACAGAGCAAGTAAAGTGTAGGTATATGCTTGACTGAACAGTTTAGGTCATTTGTATTATATGTCAATGTTAATATTATGCTAGTTGCCCTCTCTTAACTGTATTATGTTAATTTATTCCCTAGCTTACCTTGAATAAGTGGATTCTACTTTTTCTAATTTCTAACTCTGTAAGTTTGCTTTACAGCTTTTGTTTTCCTATGATTAGTTGTCATGTGTCTCATACATATTAATAGAAAGCCACTTGAATCCAAGTTAAAAAAAATTCGAAAAACATCACTGGATTAAAGAAAGTGCAAACTCACATGATCATGTTACAATCTGGTCGTATACAGGATTCTTTCTTTACTTCATTCTTATATAAATTTTTTGACTTCTTTCCGGTCTGATTGAAAAGTTTTGTATAAACTAACCTTTACTTTCCAAGACTTCTTTCTCTTCCTGTCGACTGATGCTTTTCTTCCTACTATTTATCTATTATGAAGAATTGTATTGTCTACTCAATTTTTGAAATGTTTTAGTCCTAGTAGTCCAATTTGAGGGGAAAATAAAAATAAACAAACAAATTTAAATTTTCATGGTTAGCTCTTAATAAAGCACTTATATTAAAATTCAGCCCAATATGTGTGAGCAAGAAAAGAAACAAAAGAATCTATGATTTGCTTAACACCAAAACCAAACCAAAAACAAAAATAATTGGAGTTTCTTTATGGCCTCCATCAAGCCCAAACCATAACCCCCTTGATTACGCTATATGGGGCGTTTTAGAAAACAAAAATGCAACTTCCCATTTAAATATTAGTTTGGTTAAGATTGCTACTGAGAAGTAATGGAATAAAATGCCTGAAAAAATTATTTTGAAGGCATTCAAATCATTTTAAAGGTGTGTTGATGCAATAATTGTGTGTGGGGGGGAACCATATTGAATAAATTTACTGTTTTGTGTCTTTTTTTTTTTTTTAAATTAAAATAGTTTTATAACAGTCATTTATTATTATCATCATACTAGAATATTCCTAATTTTGTTTCTGCATCCTTAAAGTTTTAAAACTCCCCTAAAAAGAAAAGCCATAGCTGAACTTTTGTGACAACACACTACCACTTTTAATAAAACTAGAAAAAATTCAGATTTCTGTCTTAATTTCTGTGCAGGTGAGATGTGTGCAATAAATCTAAAACCAGGGTAAGGGTTAGAACTTTTTGAAGGATCCTTGTGAGTATGTATTAGCACATGTAACCATAACCTATTGAAAACAATATATCTTAGCAAGATATATGTTAAGGTACTACACTTAAAATGCTCTTAGAGATTAAAGGAGCATACAGTCCAATTTGCAACAATGTTAATTGTTTAGGGTTTGACTTTTTGATTATGCAAGCTCTCAATATAACTATAAAAATTCTAATTAGAACCCTTCACTCTTTCCTAAATAGAAGCATCAGTATTACAATGACCCACTGTTACAACATGAACCCAACTGGCTCACAAGTTGTCTAGTAGTCACTTAATATTAAAGTTCACTACCCTGTTCACTTGTCTGTTAATTAGTACTTGTCTGTGACACATAATACACTCAATAGTATTGTAAATAATCAAAAATCCTACCACTGCATTCTTTCATAACTATTTTCTAATTAATAACAGTGAGAATAATCTAATTAAAAATATATCTATCAAGTTCTTTATCATTTTAAATGATTCACATAAAAGGTTTTCATTACGGACAGTAAAGTCACTGGTTAGCATAAAGAGGTTTGTAGAAAAGCTATGTTACAAAATCTAAGTGAATTATTGTATAAGAAAGTTTTCACTTTCACATTTTATTTTTATTCTTTAGTGTTTGAAAATAAAATATTACTTGAAACAACCATCAGATATGGCTACCAATTGACTTGATACAAATCAAATTAGCTTCGTAGCCATATTCAGTAATAGTACCTAACAGTAATTCTACAACAACCGAAGGGCCAAAGAAAAAGTTGGATTTATCACAGCAGCAGGAGGAAAAAAAAGGTGCAGTTTTCATTCATTAAAATCAATTTTTTTTTTTTATCTGCATTAAAAGATGAGATTATATATTGTCTGTGTGTACGTGTGTTATAAGGAAGTGAGAGGCCAGTACATGTTCATTCAGATCTTTTATAATAATCAAAATAAAGAACAAGTGGATAAATAAAAGTTTCATTCAAAATACAAACTTTTAGTTATGTGGACCCCCCCCCAAAAAAAAACCCAAAAAGGAAAACAAAAAAAAAAAAAAAACAAACAAGCAATTTACATTTCAGCAATCATAGCAAGCAATCCTACTTTTCAGATATTTAAGTTTTCAACTTGAAAATAAAAAAAATTGAGCAAAGAGGATAAAATTTTTTTTTTGCTTTACAAGCGGATACTTGTTTGAAGAGTCAACCTGAAGATTACAAGTCTTATTGATTAACAGCAGTCATTGTATTAAAAATGTCTTATTGTTTAGTTAGCAAAAGACACTGATAACAAAAAGATTTGATTCAAAGCAAAACAATGTCAACCGTAAAATAATTTTCAATAGGAGATAAAATTATTAAAAGTGACTCGTTTCAAAACTAGTCAAAGTCTTTGTAAATCTAAACTGATATGAAGTAATACTAAAGTTTTCAGCCCCCAACCAAAGACCTAAAGCAGCAGTCAGTAAAAAAAAAGGGATAAATTACCTCAAATAGGAGGGAATTTCAAAAGGTAATGAAAGGCTACTAAACCACACTGTTCCCCATGAAAACATTCCTAAATCTGAATCTCAGTAATTTCTTGAATATCCCCACCACATAGATTTTCCAAAGTTCCTGGTAGTTGTATTGGAAAAATAGCAAAAAATTTCTCTGTTCATTGACAGAGAATCATGAAATATAAAAGTTTACTCATGGAGTTCAACACACACTGCAGATCCTTTCTAAAGTTTTATTAACTCTAAAAAAAAAAAAAAAAAAAAAAAAAAAAAAAAGCAAGCTTCTTGGTTGGGTTGAAAGATTACTTCCAGTCTTAACTTATCTATTTCTTTCTATGTAATACACAGTAATACACTTGATAATATTATAGATTTGGAAATAGTCAAGAATCCACCCAATCAACCACTTATAAAAATAATTACTTTTTCAAAATTAAATTTCAGTGGATTTCTCTTTTTCTACTTTTGCAGTTATTATACTATTATTAATTATATAAGAGACTGCTCACCAATATGCAGCCGTCTTTAATATGCACTGGGATCTTCAATTTACCAATTTAAAAAATCTACCACTTTTAAAATAGAGTGCTTAATTCTAGAATTTATAATGTCTTTTCAAGATGCTCCATAAAAGTCCACCTAGTTTTAAATATTCTTATAAAAAAGTAGAATATATGTCCACTGACAAATCCTATTCAGCTGTTAAGCAATGACTCATACTCAATCATTGTTTGCTGCTAACACAAAGCATTTTGACATGATAGCTAGTTTAGGGAGGAGGATTGGCCAACTGTATTGCACAAACTGAAACCCACAAGTGATAAGATAAAATAGTATGTGTTTAAACAAAAGATAATCAGAATTGTCATGTAATCTTTAAAGTATTTCGTTAGATAACAGTGATAAACAAGATAAAAAGATTGAAATTTTTTAAATATTTCATAGATAGAAAAATATGAATTTTCAATAGTGCAATCAAATTATTTTATAAAGCATAATTATATAAGAATGAATAATAAAACCAAGATATAAGAAGCAATACCTATAAGGAGATGCTGAAAAGTTCTCAGCCATACAAAGGAAAGGGAAGGACCTAGAACCACCAAATATACATGCTATTTCACATTCTTTCTGAAATTAGCACATTATTTGTCAAGTTTCTTTAATCCTTCTTCAGAAAATTTAAAAGTCATTCACTTCCTGTTTGTGATAAGAACTTTTAAGCAGCTTTTTGTAGGCTGTTAGGGGGTGGGGAATGAAAAGCAAAATGCTGTGAAGATATTTCACAACTCTTCCATCTGGTCATCAGTTTAACATTAGGGCCCCAATGCATATACATATGGTCAATGACAAAACTTCCCCCCAACCTTGTGACTCAGGTTATAAAAGCATGACATCCAAGCCCACCCGTTGGGTGCAATGGAAAGATATTGTGCTGATTTTAAAAATTCCCATGACCAACATCACCTATTCTGTGAAAACTGTAAGAAAAGCAATTATCCTGTTACAAGAATAGCGTGAATTAAAGCCAAATATGCATGGGTGCATACCATAATATTGTAGCAGAAAAGTCTTCGGAGTAACAGTGAGAAAAGATTAATACTGAAATGAATTATCAAATAAAACAAGCAAACAAAAAATAAATAACAGGAGGTTGAGTTGAACAGGCATTATCTTTTTATGTATTTTAGCAATAAGCAATAATTTACAAAATATTTTTTGTGTGAGTATTAATTTTTGTAAGTGTATATAAATGTTTTTAATATTCCTTTTTTTAATTGCTTACTTGTGTGTCAGTCCCGAATTCCTTTCAGGATAAAACTTGGTTATCATCGTGAAATTCTGGACTGATATTTTTGGTTCAGAGGCTGGAGTATCTAAGGTCTGTCTTCTTCAACTACTGGACTGCTACAGAATAGGGAAATAGCTGGCATTCAGACTCACTAGCTTTTGGCAGCAAAATAGGGAAAAGTTATTTTTGGAAATTATGACACATGTGGGTCTTTCTATTTTTAGACTTGAAGAAACACTTGAGTTAGGGGCCGTTACAATCCTAAATGAAAAATAAGCAAAATAACCAACATTCAAAATAGTCAAGATCATTGCTTTTCATTGGAAAAAAAAAAAAAAAAAAAAAAATTAAGAAAAAGAAAAGTAAAATATACGTACTCACACACACAAAATAATGAAATCTTGTGTTGATGAGAAATTTCATAAATTCTTAATTTGAAAAGAAACAGGACAAAAGGCTTAAATATTCATGGCACAAATTATTTTCTTATCCAAAATATTTATGAAAAGTAATGAGATTTCAATTTGTAAATTTTTAAGCGTCATTTTATTGATATTCCTTATCACAAAAGTTTTATGCCAAATTTTGTAGCATTAGAACACACGTTTTGCACTAGTAGGAAGGACAAATACGCTAAAAACGTTGGAATTGTGGAGGGGGAGGAGAGCAAAGTAAAAGGGAATATAAATATGGTCATTGTGAAACTTACACTTAGTTGACCAGCAGGACAAGAAGGTAGTAGTGTGGCAAGGAAGTAGAACAAGTCAACTGGTCCAGTTTTTCAAGACAGTCAGTAGCAACAATGCAATACCTGTAATAAAATAAGGTAAATTAGGGCCATCATTCATATATCAGCTGGAGAAGTTATATCATTCATATTTACATAATTTTGAGACACATTCAAAGATCATCTTATTTCAAAGTTTATTTTCTTATTGTTTGTCTAAGTTACTATGAACAAATAAGAAGGCACACACACACACACACACACACACACACACACGGTTTCTCAAACTTCATAAGCAAATTGTTTTTCATTCACCCTCAAGATAATTGTATATTAAATTAAAAGACAGATCTTGTTAGGTATATGGCAACTACTTTACATGATCCAGTGATTTTTGTTCTCCAAAATAAAGGGATTTATAAATCCAAACTACTAAATTCTCTCCTTATGGACTCTTAGGCTTTTATTCACCCCTAAGGGTCTATATGAACTACTTTGTTATAATAGACCAGGACTTCTCAAAGTAAAACCTATAGTATAGAACATAAGATTTCAAGTTGTTTCCACAAATAATACTTATAAAAATCTTCATGTGAAGATTATATTCTATAGTTACAGCATTGTTAGGATAAAATACTCTATTACTAAAGTCTTCATTAAGTTAGTTTTCATTTAGAAAAATTAAATCAATATTTTCATGATAAAAGAAGCAGAACTAAATTGCAGCTAATATGAAATCAAATGAAAACAACTTCTTTCTACCAGGTTTCTTCACTTTAAATGATACTATCTCAAAAGACTTTAGATAATGTTTTGTTTGCATCAAGACAATTCTCATTAAAACTTGAAAACAATTACAAGATAATTTGAAGAATATGCTAGCAGAAGTTTTTTTTCTCTCTAGTGGAAGATAATGTTTTAAAAGAAACATTATCATCAAGATCATTTATGCAGGTAACTTCTTTTCACTTTTAAATGTATACTTCAGATAGATATAGATATAGATATATATATATATATATATATATATATATATATGTGTGTGTGTGTGTTAATCAGAATAAAAATACATGGCTGTAAAGTAATCAGTGGATATTATTTTATATCTCAGAGAGGAACACAGCAATGTAAAGATATTATTCCAATATTTAAATATAGATTGACTGATAGATTTTAATGGTATGTCAACCCATCTGGGGTTATTTTATGCTTAAAAGTTAGGGAATCGTCTTCATTATAGATTTATATTTTGTGTAGTTGTTGAAGGATTTTTGTACAGTCCTATTGAATATGAATAATTTTTAAATAGATCTATTTGGCCCATAGATGCGACCCTAATAAATACTATCACTCCTGGTCAAAGTGGGCTAGGCAGTAATGGCAATGAAGGAGTGCTCCAAATTCCCCAAGTCTCCAGGACTGAAGCCCTATCATCAGATGTCATTTAGAGTCATACCCAGGACATTGGAGGGGGGGGATATTAATTCTCTGCATGGGGGATACAGTCAGCATATTGTATGCACTGCCAATAGGGCAGTTGAATATGGACTATTGATTAAAAATTTATTAACTTTTACTTATTAAAATCTGTTTGCTTTAAGCAATTCAATTCTTAAGATTTAACTTAACATCAGGTATAAAAGTTTAATTAAAAGATCTTGACATGAAGTTATATCAAGTATACAAAAAAAAAAAAAAAAAAAAAAAAAAAAAAAAAGTGATAAGTTTGTTTCATAATGATTATAATATTAACAATTGCTAAAAATCATTCCTACTGCACAGACCTGTCAAAATAAGCAGCATATATTTTCAGGGATCCTATATGACATTCTTAATTGTAAAACATGATTTTTTTTTTTTTTTTAATTCTAGGAAAACTTATTCCAAATAACTCTGAATAAATTCTTTAATGTACAAACAATGTTCTTAAAGTAATGCCATTTTTATGGAAACCTACACAGACAAGAATCATGACAACCACGGATAGAGCAAGTTTTCAGCTATAAAACTAGTTTTCCAGTCAACATCATTACCTATGCATTTTTGCCAACAAGAAACAAAAGTCTTTATCAAGGATTTGCTGAATGTTCTCACCGACAACACAACACACACACACACAAAAAAAAACAAAAACAAACAACTCTACAAATGCCTGCTTATATAACTATGCATTTTATTTTATTAAAAGAATAAAATTACTTTATCTACAGCAATTTCTTAAATAAGGTCACCAGAAAAAAAAAAAAAAAAAAAAAAAAGCTTAAGTCATACAAATACTTACTGCTGAGAGAGAGAGAGAGGTCTGGATTTTTAAAAAATTTACTGATGGATAAATCTTAGAGAAACATAATTCCAATGGGGTGGGGGCGTCATATTTACTGAAAACTGTCATAAGCTACAATACAAAATCAGACAACCTTAAAGTTTTTTGGAGGAAAATAAGACTAACCTATTACCAGCAAGCAAGATAAATATTATAGTACTCAGTGACAAAATCTTATACACATACATAAATCAACCAACTCAATGGGCATTAGAAGTTGAGAAAATAAGCTGTCTATAATCCTTTAAAAATCTACTGGATTTTTACAATATAGATGGGTAGTATCAGGTTTTATTACATATATTTAATAATATAAAAAGGCAATTCCCACCATTTAAAATAGATTCATTAGTCATGTCAATATTAGCCAACTATATTTCAAATATTTTAGGCTTTCTTCTCTCTAATAACGAACATTTTTATAATTCCTTGTCTTAAAAGCTTTGTGTGAAATTTTCAAACTGGTAACTTTAAGATCTAGTAGTTTTTAATTAGTAAAAATAAAAATAGCATAATACACTTACAACACATATCCGAAGAAACTCGGACAATGAACTGTTCACTCTCACTTGTGGGAGCCAATATCAATGAGTTCTTAAAACTTGATCCTGAAAATTCAAGTTATTAGTATAGACAATGCTAGTTCCTGGACCTTATCTGAATAATATTTAAATATAAATCGAACTACTCAATTCTAAATACATGTCAATCTAAACTCTTCAATGAACAAGAGTAATTTTCAGAAACTAAAGAAAAAAAAAAAAGAAAAGATTTTGTAGTACACTAGAGTAATTACAAACATCAGAATGCTATCCAAAGCAAGATACCCTCCAGGACACAGAAAAGTATACAATTAATACTACTCAATCAAGATTTAATTACCTTTTTATAGGGTAGTATGCAACACGCGGTGAGTTTAACATGAGTAGTCCATGCACATACAAGTGAGCAAAGACAAAAGTTGCTCAGTTCCTACAACCAATGTCAAACCACCAATATCCCCTTGATACAATGGGGAGGTGTTACTCTAAGGTTAGAATCACCAGGATCAAGCACACCTTGCTTTTTGCCTGGGAAAAAAAAAAAAAAAAAAAAAAAAAGGCTGGGAGGTACAGACACATCATACTGATCCTGACTAAAAGGCCAAGGTGCTGGGTTTTTAGTCATGCTATTACAGAACGGCTTACATCACAATTTAATTTTATGTCAAACTGGAAATGAGACTGAATTTTTCATTGAACAGTTTTAAAAGATAAGCATTTATTAAACGAGATATATAAGATAATAAATGACTATCAATCTTATGATTTCTATATAACCCAGCAAATATGACTTTTGGTCATTGTACCTGCAGTTATTTAGTACATAACACTTGATCTGTCAGAAGACAAACATCTACTCCAAGAAAAAAAAAAAAAAAAAAAAAATACACAAGATTTTAAATAGTGAAAAAAAATTTTTTTTTTTTCAAAACACTGAAGAAAAAAAAAATTATACTGATATCACTAATTTCCATTTTTAACTTTAATTCTAGAAAAAAACCTTTGAATATATCTTTATTATATCAATACAAATTATCAATGATTGAATCAAAGTTTTCAATGGCTAATAACAAATAATTAAAAATGATATAAACAAAAGTTAACAGATTACTAATGTGTAAAGCAGATTTTCAATTGATTATCTTTTTAATGAACTTTGTTTTTAATCACCAGTTTTAACTTTGGCAATTTAAATTAACACCAAATTATAAGGCTAATACATTAAATTAACAATTTATAATTTAGAGATACTAGTATATGTTAAGACTAAATATTGCCTTTTTGTTACAAACACAAAATTTACTTTAGCTTTAAGATAGCCAGAATTTAATAAAAGTAGGTTATTTTACTTGAAATAAAAACCTGAGCTAAGTAAATAAGGCTACCAGAAAAACATTACAGGTATTCCCCAATACAACAATTTCACAACAGAAATTTATTTAAGGATATCAATTTCAATTGTAGATATGATTCAGAAGTTTTTTTTTAAATATTCATCAAAGTAAATCAAAATAACAAGAACAGTCTAATTAGAAACAGGTTTATTTTCCTGTAACACATAAATCTCTGATAAGAGTCTTTATACATAAAACTATGCTGACCTGTTTAATTGTTATAACTGAAGTTTAAGGTTCCAACATTATCAAATCTGACTCTCCCCATCTGTCCCTATCACCTATCACTTCCGGGAGATCTTCCAAACTACATCCAGTGTCCGCACAGAGCTGATATAAGATCTTGCTGGTCAGCCAACACTGGCACGTCCATCAGCAGGAGTCCATAGATGAACATCACTTATGAATTTGTCCCTACTTCTCCAGTCGTACTCTGCATGTCTTCTTTGTCTTATTTGGACGTTTTGGGAGATGGGAAGTAGGTGGCCATACAGCTTCCAGAATTTGTTCTAAACAGTACATAGCATTCTTGTGTAGTTCCCATCTAGCTTTTTCTCCATGCGTTTTGTTAGCATCCATGTAGTAGTATGAACACAGCCACAGCTTAGAAAAAAAATCTCATTTTATTTTATTAGATAGATTAGACTTCCATATCATTGATAAACTATCAATAGCAATTCATGTCTTCACAAGGAAGATATTAACATCATGTTCAATAGATGAGATATTGCTACTGAGGTATGTGAACTTGTCTACTAATTTTAGGTCTGCCATTTAGCCTTCTTGTTTAAAAACACATACTGTTTTATTTGCATTCACATAGAGGCCAACGCCTTCTGCTGCTTGATCTAGGCTATGGTTAGGATTCGGCTTAGGCAGGTGTATTTGCAAGAAACGCTAGATCATCTGGGTCTGTCATAGTTTCTGCAGGATATCTTCTGCTTTTTTTAGCATAAACCATTTACTTCTATTAGATATATCAATGGTTCAAGTACAAAATTCAGGCAGATTATAAACAAATATGGTGCTAATGTATTTCCTTACAAAACTAACAACAATGTTGAAGTCTGTGTCTCCATCAAGTGAATGAACCATTGCTTTCGTGTTTTTATAAACTATCATTATAGCTGTAATAGTTTCTTTGGAGAGACCATATGCTAGTAGTATTTGCTTTTGATACAGTCGAGAAGCAGAACATTAGAAATCTTAGCAGTAAGAGTTATGGCTCTGTAGTTCTTAATGATTCAGAGGTCAGCTTTCTTTGGGGGGGGGATTCAACCTATTGTCCATTTTTCTATTGTATTTTGTTTATAGACAACATTCAGCATTATCAAAAGAAGCATATCAAATTTTCTTGAGACTTGCAGCTTTTCTGCTTTTATTTTTTGTCAGTACCACATTAAGTTCTCCTTCTGTAAGCTGTCCTAGTTTGATGTCTAGTTGGCTATCAATAATTTTGGTGAAAAGTTTATCAGTGACTTTAGGGGAATTTTCAAGCAGATTCTTATACACAAGGAAAAAATTTGGCAGATTAGCTGAAATCCTACTCTAGAGATAAGACTTAAAGTCAATAATAGCGAATTACTTTCTTTGTGAGGATTTATATATAAAATGTCATTGATGCCCTACTGGTGGCCACTGCTCAAAAAGAATGAAACTTCAATTATTAGTTGATGTTAATAGCACCTCAACCCATCAAGGGTTATTTCATGCCTAAATATAAGAGAATTTCATTTATTATAATGTTCATATCCTCATTTTTGGTGCCACTGTTAAGAGTTTTTTTTGCACAGTTATACAATAATCAAGAATTCCTATCTAATACAGATAATTTACATAGAATACTTGAAACCATACAATTTTAAGTCATGCCCAATAACATGGTTTAAAGTAATTATTTCTGTTTAATAATAATAATAATAATCTTTTGTTTGCACACAGTTATGATTTGAACTAACTAATAATTCTTAGTAAACAATTTTAGCTTCAAATAACTATTCATAATACAAATAATTTACACTTATACAGCAAAGTATTATCTAATACAAATAATTTTCAAATAGATTGATTTGACAAGTAGATGGAGCCTTAATAAGTATTACTAGTCTGGGTCAGAGTAGACCTGGGAGTAATGGTGAAGGAATACTCCATACTCTAGAACTCGAGCCTCACCATCAACTGAAGTTCACCCCTTTTTCGAGAAAACAAGGGGATGGTCATCTTACCCCTTTGCTACAGGGGATACAGTCAGCATCATCATCATGTCATCAGCATGGATCTCCCTGACCCTCTCCTACCACTCCTCTCTATTGTCCATCACTTCTGGTAGGTCTTCAAGGCTACATCCTGTATCGGCACAGAGCTGTTGTATGTAGGTCCTAGCTGGACATCCTGCCTTTGCTTGTCTATGTGAGTGGATCCATAGGAGTATGTCAATTATGAGTTCATCTACTTCTCCAGCAATGTCCCACATGTCTGGTTCTTCTAACTTGGATAGTTTTCGTTCTGGGTGGTAAGTGGCTGTACAGCTGCTGCTTTGTGAGGGTACTGCCTCCAGGACTTGTTCAATATTGCTCGCAGCATTCGTGTATAGTTGCCATCAAGATTTTTCTCCATTTGTTTAGTCAACATTTTTGTAGCGCATCCATACAGTAGTATCGACACTGACCACTGCTTGAGAAAAAAAAATAAAAAAACAACTTTCGTTTTATCAGTCAGGTCTGGCTTCCATATAACTGATAGCTATCGATAGCTGTATTTGCTCCATCTTTCCTCTGGATGGAGTCAAAGGCCTTGGTGAAGTCGACAAATAATATTGTTGCCGGCAGGTTTTTTTTGCATGTGTACCTTCAAAAATTTGACAGAGTCAAAATTTGTGACATCGTGGATCTACTTCTCTGAAAGCCACTTTGGTTCTTCCTAAATATGTTCTCAATTTTGGGTTCTATGCGGTTGCATTGTATATCTTGGCCGCCATGAATGTAAGGGTTATATCTTGGTAGTTCTTGGCTAATCCGAGGTCGCCCGTCTTATAATCCAAGCCTTACCAACAGAACAGAATGCAACCTCAACTTTTGTTTTTCCAGTGACCAGAAAAAGTCATCACTTGATTTCTGGTGTGGAAATTTTCAGCAAAAAAGTGAAGATATAGTTTAGTTAACCAGAGAAACACCAAATAAAAAGGTTCTGGTTTAGACTTCTACTCACATTGTAAATTGAACTGGTCACAAAAATTGCAAACTTAGAATTTTCAAAAACTAACAATAAAAACATGCATTGAGATTCAATTAAAGAAAATATGGTGGTCATAACTCTAGCCATTCCAATGTTATGCAATAGTAAAGATAGACTAAAGACATTTAATGAATTGTATTATGTGAGAGAGAGAGAGAGAGATTATATATCAGAAATGCAACAATTTTTCTCTTGTAATAAAGCATTAAGATCTCTCATTACAAAATCAGAGCATCATTTTATCATTAACTTTAAGATATTTTTTATATTGTAAAGTGTTAATTTTTCAGGATCTTTATACTCATTTTTGACTGTTTAACAACTATGTCAATGGAAAGTGGGGTTGAGCCCAAAATATTTCTACACATACCCTTCATGTACATTATTCCTCGGATCAGTCTAAGCTGAAGTGATAGTATCTGTTATGGTCCAACCAATGAGTCAAATAGATATGCTTAAAAATTATTTGTATTTGATAGGACTGTGTAGGGGAGGAAAAGACTTTCTTCTGGAAAACAATAACAAATGTACATCTAAACATACATGATTTCCTAACCTAGAAGGATGAAATAACTAGAAATAGGTTGACACGCTGTTTAGAAAAAAAAAAAAAAAAAAAATCAGTCAGTCTGAGGAAAAATTATTTCAATCTTTTTAATAATATTCATTATTGCATTAAATTTTAAATGGCTACAAAAAAAAACAGCATCAATACAGAATGTGTAATGTTGTGGGTCTCTTTCAAAGGTTATCACTTTTACTCTTAATGATAAAAGAACACACAGTTAAGTTTGCATGTTTATTAATATTTTAATAATGCAAGCCAGTCATCTCAGAGTTCTTAAACTGTCTTGCATAGAGAGGAGAAAAGCTTTTTCATCTTTTATGGAAGATATTGAAGCCCCTGAAAAGAGGCTTTTGAATGTACTGCTTTGGAGCACTCTAAAAATTTAACTGTCAAACTCAAAATGCAAAACTTTCTCATTGCTTACTTCAACCGAAATAACTTCTAACTCCAATTGCCTATCAAACACCTCCACTCTTCCACTTAAAAAGGAAGGGACGTTGGTGGCCGAAAGATATTACATAACATGCATAATTATATTTAAAATTATTTTTAAATTAGAGTATATTTTTAGAATTCAGGTACAAATTTTGAACTTTTCATCTTGAAATCTTAGAGAGCTGTATGATTATATTGCAATAATTACGATATTGTCAGCAAATTGGTAAAATATTAACACACAATTTTCAAATCAATATTTCCAACATAAATTTAACAATGCTAATTTTCCTAAATTATTATTATTATAAAAAAAAAAAAAAAAAAGTACAAATTACTTAGTTGAATGTTATATTGAATTGTTTTTAAAGACTATTGTATATACGTGTGTATAGGTTGATTTAAAGATGTAACTGTTAAGCAAAAATTAATATTGAACTACACACAATAATTTTATAAAGTTGAAATTCAAACATAATGGAAAGAACGTTAAGCAAAGCTGGGCTTTGAAAATTGAAGTATTTTTCTTTTAAAACTAAGGTTGATCTATACACACAGATCATTATATATCTATCTCACAGTAATATCGAGTCAGCGTCCAAAGACAATAGGTGTGGATTATTCACATATAGAATATATAAGGAACTTCATAAATCTATGAGAATACTTGATGTATGACTAATGTGATATATTCCCAATCCAGGTTTAGATAATAAAACTCACATACAGAGTGTATATAATGTCATTAGAAGAAAACTCAAACCTGGTTAAATTGTCATTATAAATTTATCTCAGCAAAGAATATCATTATACCCTTCGTCTCAAACGAATTCACACATTTAATTTGAAGTTGAAAAAACAGCAAATATGGATTAGTCTCTCTCTCTCTCTCATATATACATATATCTTTTGAAATTCTCACATGAAAGTAAAAGGGAGTTAAAACAAAGTATTAGAAAAGCTAAGAAACCAGAAAAATGTGCTCCTATATATATATAAAATCCAATGTCACTAAGAGTTCAAGTTTTTATACAATGAATAGATACTTTCATTAAGCCATTACAATAAGCATAACACAATATATATTCTCATGTTAAAAAAACTATGACAAAAATATTTTGAAAAAAAATGTTAGATTTTTAGTTTTTAATAAAAAAAATCTAAGTACAACCGTAAAATGAAAACTACAATTTTTTGACTGCAAAAATGAAAACTGATCTTTTTAGTAAAATTCTTTTTTATAAAAAGAACAGGATAAGTAATTTAAACCGAATAAATTCTAATTTATTTATGAACACAATTAGAGAATTAGGAAAATATCCGGGGGGTATCATACTACTACAGTTATTTTAGTAACAATTTGTATTTACCAAGTTAGAATTGCTGCTGTTAATAGTCAACTAAGATCAAATTACAAAATGCTAACATAAAAACTCCGGCCTGACCAATTTTCCCAAGTCTTTACATGGTATCCAAATATGTTTATGAAATTAGTTACTTTTCAGTTTTGTTTATGTGTTTGTTTAATAAATAAAATAAGCAGAATTTTGTAAAAATCAGGATAAGTGAGATGAAACTGCAAATCATTAACTAATAACAGTCACTTGAAACTATCAAAGAATGCCTTGCCATGGCAGGGAAATTAGACCAGAACCACCACTCCTCTGAAATTGGTCAGATACTGCACACTGACTTTTCGGTAATTTTTTTTTTCAAACTTTTTTTTATATCAGATTTTGTCGGATTTCAAAGTAAATAAAAACAGAATATGGGTAGACTTTATAAAGAAAAAAAATTCTTAAGCAAAAGAAAGAAAAACAATGTAAAAATGCAACCAAATTCAACCGGGAATCTTAATTGTTGTTTCTGTAAATTCTTAGTGAATTGAGAACATTTAGAAGGCCAAACTACAAGTACACATAAAATATATCTTACAGTTAAGTGTAGGTAAAGTTTAACAAAAATGCTAGTTTAAGCTTATTCTAAACTAAACTCTGAAAGACGAAATACAACACTATATATCATTAACTAAAAACTAGAGGAAATAGTCCCCAAAGAAAAAAAATCTAATTAAATAAATACAAAAAGAGTTAAGTTTCATCCTCAATTAATACAAGTATTTAAAAAACATGTTCACGCACTAATTCATTAAAAGAAAAAAAAATCGACTGAATGAAAATTCCTTCATTTCATAAATTATCAATTTTTGACAAAAAAATTGGTGTTCTGCTAATGTACACGATAGGTGGAACTTTTCTTGCCCCATCCCTTTTTATAGATAAAATGAAGGTGGGGGACAAAAATATTGATGATCATGATATTAATCCCACTTACAGGGGGGGGTTAATTCATTTGGCATTTTGTTGATATAAGTTCATGCATCCTTTGACTTATATCATTATAAAAAAAACATTGTTTTGATTAAATTGTTGAAGGAAAAGGTTTATATATTCCTTGTTAAATTTATTTTCACACTGCAAAATTATAGCAATATCGATTGTTTTGTAAGGAAAATACTGTTTTTATGTGCTCCATAAAGAATAAAGGTTGCAATTTTTACTATTATTACGAGGGGGACAGGAAGAAATATGCTGTTATTCGTGTCAATGTAAAAGATAAAAAGCTAAAACATAAAATATTCATTTGTAACTGATTTTTAAACGAAATGATTCGTTAATAAATGTTTGGACAGACAAGAAAAAACCGGAATAAAAAGGTTTTAAACAAATTTCTGTTCACCACGCAAAACAAAAACACAAATGGCTTGTGAATATTGGGTATTATAAAGATCCTTTAATTAATTTATTTAGTTTTCCTTTATATTTTAGTTTTATTGTCAGTAACAGATTTTAACACCGAATAAAATATGCTTTTTTCTTAATATAACCTGCAAAGCAACTAGTAGTAGTATCCAACTCGATAATGAATCACTTAAAAAGAAAAAAAAAAGTGCGTTTCATTGTAGCATTGTTGTTAGAGATAAACAGAAATCGTAGTCTTTTTTTAGTTAATTATTCATAATGATAAAACACAATCTCAAATAAGGTCTAAATATACAGACTACATAAAAGATTTTGGCATTTTAAAATGCTCTTTTGTGTAGATCAGATTAAGAGAAAGAATTTTATGGTGACCGTCATAAAAGATGACAGTACAGTGGAAACTGAAGGTGTTTCCTTTCATTTTTACATATATCACGATTACTAGTTTTTATTCTTTCCATTTTAAAATCGTGTTAGGCAATATGATGAATCAATTCGAGAATCATACGACTGTATGAATTTAGATATAAGAAAAATATCAAAAAAAGAGAAAGAAAAATGACGAGTGAATACAGCGTTAATCATGCGGTCATTTTTTGGTCAAGGTGTCATTATTGGACAAAAAAAAATAAATAAATAAATAAATAAATGATGATAAGCAAATAATAAAATGCATACTTTAAAATATATTACGATTATAATCTGACCAATATTTTTCGATACCAAACAGAAAAAAAATTAACAAAAATGAAACGTGTTTCAGTTTTGTACAGAGAAATTTATTTTGTTTTGCTTGAATACATTTTTTGTAACCAAACGATTCACACCCTAAATGAATAGTTTCTATATCATGAAAAAGATTTTGTTTTAGCTATCAAAATTCGTTTTATTTTATAGATCGAGAGAGAGAAAAAAAGAGATTGTAAATGTTATCAAGTCTTAAGGCCGAAGATAGGTATGATTTTTAAAATTCAGGTAGGCTCTTTCTTTAAAAAGAAAATAAAGACGTAACAATGAAACCAGCTATCAACCATAAACCTTAATCTTAAAAAGAATTATAAAATATATTTAGGTGGGTGGTTGGTTGGTTGGTTAGTACTAAAATAGACGTATTAGAAATAGGTGAAACTATGTATTATAAAATTTTATACTTCAATCTATTTGTGCCGTGGATGAGGAATATTCAGATTATTGAAAAAAAAAAAAAATAATAAAAAGTTAAATAAAACCAAAAAACTGATGTCGATTATCCTTAAATGGTTCATGTTAATAAAATAAAATAAATACAAATTTCTTTGGTTTAACGTGAATGGCGAATTTATAGTTTAAAAAGAGAGCAACAATTGTCTTTTCGGCCTCTCTTTAGTCTTTTCTTATGATAGAAAACTCTTATCAATTCACCATTCATTAGTAAAAAGTGGATTGAGTTAATCATTCATTAACAATAACAGACGCATTATTCAAAAAATGTCGGACATTCAGCAGGAAATGATCTCAAAAATAAAATCTAAAAAATAAAAATAAATAACCCTTCTAAGATAAATAAATGTTTCTGGATATCTTATAAGAACAAAAAAAAAATACAAAAAGATAATATTTTTCTGTTTTAGTTGCTTCCTTTATCCTTTACAAGCAAGTAGTTAAGTGTGGGCCGTTTGATCGCTAAGAAAAAAAAAAATGACTATATACAGCTTAAAAATTGCAAATAAAAATGCAAAAACAACATTAAATAAATCTTCCATATTCTCCTGGGGCTATTTTAAATTAATTCTGACAACATAATTTAATTAAAGACAAATGACAATATTATCATCGATGCATCAAAGACCAAAAAAAAAAAATCCAGTGACAAGAAGAGGAAACGAACACTACTGCACTAGGCAGAAAGACAGTGCTGCTTGCTAAGAATGGAAAAACGTACTATGTAGACATAGATCATCGGTAAAATGTAACCTGGAGGAACTAGCAGGTCTTTAAGCACATAAACTGAAGTGACAATTCCTCAATGATTTGAATAATTGTTTAAAAAAGGCAGAACTAACCTCAAAGACAGCCATAATGAATTTGTGACATCCGGGTACTGGTGACACACGGTTGTGAATATATAGCAGACAATCTCTTTCCACATTCTACGGAAGCTTATACAAACCATAACGTAATACTTTTTTTAATTCAAGAAAAAGAAAGAAATCGGGAAAAATGTTTAAATATTGTTAAAATCTTTGCTTATTTGATTGTGTTTTATAGCATATCAAACTTTGCTTTATTTAATGCCAACTTCTGTTTATATATATGTTGTATACGATTTGTAAGTGAATAATTTGTAGTTAACATTATTTTTAAACAAGCCAAAGCTCATTTGCTAGTACATAATTAAATGATTTCAAGTATTGTTAGCCAACACTTTTGATTCTATTTATGTTCAAATGTTTACAAACATTTAATTCATACTTATGTTATACAATGATATGAAATTTCATAATTGCATTAATCTTTTTTAAATATCTGAAAATTTCGCTTTGTATATTGTATATAATGAAATTTTATCAGAATTAGAAACATTTTTCAAAGTTGAATTTTGACTCCTATTTTCAAAATTAGAAAAAGTATGCAAAGTTTTTTTTTTGTTATTTTTTTAAGTTTTTTTTTTTTTTGTACATTTATGAATGCATAAGACTAAGTATTTAAAATTATATCTTGTCCTTCATCATGATTACTTCACTGAGTGGAAGAAATTAAACTAATGGGACCATAATCTAATTTTTGCCAAGTTAAAAATTGATTCAGAAAAATTTCATACAATTTCCACTTCGTGTAGAACAATGAGACTTGCACAGATTGTATATCTATTTATAAAGCTGTTACATTTTGATATTTTTTAAAATATAAAAGAAACCCAAAATTGTGTGTTAGAAGCAAATTTTGGCACAACAAAGCTTGGATCATGTTGACATTTTTATTGTGAGGATGAGTAAATGAAAAAATTAAAATAAATGATAAAATGGAAAAATAAAAAAAGATAACTCAAAATTTTCCATCTACCAAAGCTTAACATTTAATGTCAAAATACAAGAACTTGGCCTCTTTCAGTAGCATGCCAACCCACTGCACAAGCATGCATTTGCTGACCTCCCAAAATGAAAAGTCTATTCAATATAACTTTTATATTATTTCAATGGATAAAAAATAAAAACATTCCAGAGAAGCCCATAATATAAGGCTGCATAAAGAACATCTTTCATGTTTAAAAAGTTAAAAATCTGTAGAGAAGAGAAAAATCTCGTATTTTGTTTTGGCGCGCAATTTAATTCAACACTGAATTTCACCCAATCAGGATGACTTATCCTATTCAGCCCGGACCTTCATTTTCCGGCTAGCAAAACGGGTGAGCGGCCAAAACCTTGCTCTTCAGCTTGAGACAGCGACCGGAGCAGTCATGTCTCTGGTCGTCCCTGCTTAGCGATGCTTTTTAGCTAAACAAGCCACCCAGTGGGACATCTCACTGTGGCTTTAACCCTAGCAGCAGCAACATGGACACTCAACAAGGGAACCATCTAATTTATGGATTCTTTGCGTCTAATATATTTTAGACCAAGGAATCCCAGTTGAATATGAATTAGATACGTTCAGTATGCCTTCCACAAGCACCACAAAAATTTACTATGTCGATCCGAGCGCCACTTCGCTCTCAACACACTAGCTCCCATTTCACCTCTGGTCCACATTAATGGAGATAACGCTTACTCTCCCCAATTACCAGACACACAAAACTACACGGTGACCTTGAATACTTCCCTCACATGTTCAACAACACGCTGCCATCTCAACATCCCGCTAAACCATTTTGTCTCAAACATCCAACAAGCCTAACCACCACGAGTCTTGCAGCACCAAGAACAAACCGCCTCAAAGCTGCAAATAAAAACTTTCGTTGTTATGTGTTGTATAAAGAATAGTTTCGTAATTCATTTGTGTGCCTAAAAAATATAGCGCTAAACAATTAACCTTTTCACTCACCGCTAAAAATCTATCTTGGAACAAATACTCTATTCCTGATAAGTAAATTAGTCAGTCCTCTTTTTGCGAGCAATTATATGACTTTAAGTAATAAATTATAATTATTTGCAAACAATTATTGGTTCTAGTAACAATTCTAAAACAAATAACTTTCCCACGATTATATAGTTTCAAAAACTCCAATCTAATATTAATAATTCATATGCAATTATATAGTTTCAAGTACTCCAATCTAATATTAATAATATTACACATAGATGGAATCCTAAGAGGTACTACCACTCTCAGATTTAGAGTAATGACAATGTACGGATTTATTTAGCCAAAATGCATGTATATTTATGCCGAATAAATGACACTCTCACAAGCCCATCTTTATTTGCCATCAAACATACATACATTTGAGTTTGAGCATATAGCCAAGAATTTTTTCAAGGGTGAGAAAAAATTGCGGTTATCATTTTTAACATTTAATAAC
Source organism: Sepioteuthis lessoniana (assembly GCA_963585895.1). NCBI lineage: Eukaryota > Metazoa > Mollusca > Cephalopoda > Myopsida > Loliginidae > Sepioteuthis > Sepioteuthis lessoniana. The sequence goes on along the minus strand of OY757923.1, from coordinate 95,378,573 downwards.
ATTTGTTTTATCTTAACTAGTTTACTCCACTGACCCATTCATAATTTACAACAAATGCATTCATATGATCACTTTGCTGTCCTAACTTGCACCAAAATACCTTCAAGCTCTCTTTGGACTGTCCTATTTAACTTCTGATAACATTTTTTTATATATCAAATGAATACTTATAATGGATATGATGAAGGGAATGGACTAGGAATAAATATAAGAAAAAAAAACAAAAGAAAAATTTGAAAAACTGAATGAAAGAATAACAGGTGATTTGTTTTCCCCCACCCTCTATGCAGATCACCAACTTTTTTCTGGACCTGAGCCCAAAAACAAGCCAGTCGGTCTCGAAGTAGGGATGGTTTTCCCAGAATTATGGGCCAATAAAGGAATGACTCATCAGCACTCGATGCAAATTAGTTTCATTCTTAGGACACTTAGCAAGAAGGAAAGCAAATCAGCAAGAGAAATATCAAATGAAATTTGATCATACTTTCATTAGGTATCCTGCTAGGAATTCGACTATAGTCATACTTGACTCAACCTTAGGGAGGTGTCCATGGTGTAATGGTTATTGTAGTAGGAAATGGACATGGCAACATAAGTTCAAATCCTAGACAAGGTTGATTGCCTTTTACATAGCACTAATACCCTTGGGAAAGGTATGAATCCAATTATTCTCCCTCCAGCTATGGGTAAACAATTGGACAGACTGAGCTTTCGACTTTGGTCAGGCAACCAGTCTAGGAGAAAGAAAACTCTGGATTCAAACCAGTTAAACTCTGCTTAAAAATTGACCTTTGTCACATCCAGCCCATGCAGAGGGGTTGGTAAATACAATCACGATACAGCTTTATGAATTCAACTATAATTGTACACAGCAGTAAAAGGGTTAAAGAAAAGGTGGCCAGACTTTCATATTGTATGTATCAATTTTTCTATATCCAAGTATAGATTCCCCATATAAATCTTGTACTAGTAATTATTGTGTTATATACACAAACTGGTGCAAAAATACAACAGCTATGCAGCCGACAAGGCTTCATCAAATGATGACTTGGGAGAAAGGAATTGTCTCAATGCCAGGAGCATCATCACCACCAACCCAGAGTACCCAGCAGTATCTTACAATACAACTGGTCTTTATTGGTTTTCTGTCACCTTGTAGGAATACCAGAAAAAAAGCCGCCTCTTCTTTGTTATATTCTCAACTTTCCATCGATGAATCTTTAATATAAGGATCTAAGTTTTGAATTAACTGACTTGTATGAATGAGGATAGAATTTCCATGAAATCCACTGGCAAAGTAAATGCATATATATATATATATATATATATATACTCACTTAGCCTGTGAATTTCTTATAAAATGACTACAAATACTTGAAGTTCTAAATATAAGCATTAACAAAACTTCTTGAAACAAGATCGTGAATGTAGCAGCTGTGTTCTAACATTTCTCCTGACATTTCTTATTCTTACTTCCAGTAAATTTCTTTTCTTCCACAATTCCTCTCCCACTTATCTTCTTTCATCTCTTTATATAAATGTATGTGATTTGTCATTGTGTTTGTCATTTCATTGTTTGTTCTCCTGAAGATGGCACCAGTTGGGGCTGAAAGTACTTGGGAAAAATATGACACTTTCTCGAATTTATTTCATCCAAAAGTCAAATGACTCATCCAAAGACTTGAATGGATCAACAAAAAACTGACAGAAACAAAGTATATATATATATATAAAGTTCATTCAATAAATAAGGAGAATTTCAAAAACATAGTCCCTGGAGAGGAAACACACTGACTCCCCAGTAAAGATAAAATTCTGAGTCTAGCATTCAGTAAAGAAGGTCATGCTGACAGTCTTCCAGAACATGAAAGGACCCATCACTGTCTATTTCCTTAAAAAAGGGTCAACTGTTAACAGTGCTTCCTATTGTCAACTCCAAAGGCAAAATTCACTTTATTTATTGAATGATCTTCATATATCTATAAAAAGACATTTAGTATTTCATATAACTTATTGATTTAATATAAAAACAAGATGAACATTACTTTATTTAGGTTCTCTTAAAACCCTTAGCCTCCTTTACTTGCTGGCTGCCCAGCCTGGACTTCTAGTTGAAAAATAGCTGAAAATGTAAAATGGTTCAATGACAATGGTTTGATCTTGTCATAGTTTAGAATTGTCTCCCTTTTGGAACTCTTCTGCAAAAAGAAGCACTTTTTCTTTTTAAAATAAAGAGGCCAGTTCAAACGTGGCTGACTAGCATCACATATCTGTCTTTCTGTTTTCTCAATATGTTTACAGACCTGTGGTGTTAAATGATATCTGAATGACTGAAAACAACCAGAACTATAAGAAGATGAAACTGTCATATGATTCTGGCTAATATGGAGAACAAGGGTAAGAAAAGAATAGAATGGAAGTGCAATATGGAGTAGAAGAGCAACACCAAGTATAGAATGGAAGTGTAATATGGAAAAGAAGGGCAACATTAAGAATGGAATGGAAGTGTGACATGAAGCAGAAGGGCAACATCAAGAATGGAATGGAAGCACGATATAGAGAAGAAGAGCAACATCATGTAAAGAATGGAAGTGCGATATGGAGAAGAAGGGCAACATCAAGAATGGAATGGAAATGTAATAGGGAAAAGAAGGGCAACATCAAGAATGAAGTGGAAACACGATACGGAGAAGAAGTGCAACATCATGTAAAGAATAGAAGTGCGATATGGAGAAGCAGGGCAACATTAATAATGGAATGGAAGTGTAATATGTAAATGAAGGGCAAAATCAAGAATGGAATGGAAGGGTGACATGAAGCAGAAGGGCAACTTCAAGATAGGAATGGAAGTGTAGTATAGAGAAAAGCAAGTTCAAGAATGGAATGGATGTATAATATAAAAAACATCAGACAAGCTGGCCAATATGAAAATCAAAATATACATTGAAGAAAATCATGTAAAATATTGTCTGTTGTTTAATAGTCTGAAAATTTGTTAAATGACTGATTCCATTTCATGTACAAATCAAAAGTATATCTTTTAAAAAATAAATAAGTTACATAAAGAATATAAGATTACAATATTCTATTGGAAATAGCATGGTAGAAAAGGCTATTACTCCGATAGAATTCAAACCCCTAGTATATATGTAAATTTAGGTAGTGGCACAAATACTGGTTATTTGGCTTCAAAGGCTTAATATGATTTTCAATTTTATTATTCGTCAAATTCATGTTTACTTTCATTATCAGTTTTTCTTTTGTTCATTTTATTTTGAATTATGATAGATGACTAAATTTAAAGTTAAAAGCCAAAATGAAAAAAATTTCAAATGTTTACAAGAAAATATAAAGCACAACTCTAAATCGTGTTGATTATAAACTGATTCAGAAGAATATCATTGTGATATGATGTGACACATTTATTCATGCAATGTACTACTTTTAACACATGTGTCATATTTTGGCCAACTCTAGGGTTCAAGTATTTGAGCAAGCATATCAAATGATATCTGCTGATGATAAAAAAGTTAAAGTAATGCTTTTCATTCATGGTATGCAATATTTTTCATACATCACATTCTTATTCCTAAATTCTTAATTGTCTTCTAACATAGATTTATTTCTGCCTTACTGACAGAAAATAGAAAATGTCAACTACATTCTTTGAAAAGACCCATTCAGACAGGGTTTGCTGAGTATGACAATTAACTGTACTGAGTGGTGAGGCTCCAGTTTTGAAACTCAAAGGAGTGTGGAGATCCACTTTGTTGTCATTACTCCCAGGTTGACTCAGAGTGGTAGTAACTAAAGTTGGTGACTGTAGTTGAGGGCGACCTGAAGACTCACCTTTCAATAGCTACTACACCGAGGTGTAGGCGTGGGTGCTACTCCTTTCCCTGGATTGCTCTACTTTACCCTTGATATGTACTTTATAATGATGAGTGTTAAGCAAGGAGGTATCAAGTACCATTTTTTGAGTATTTGGTATGACTCAAATTGGGATTGAACCCCAGTCTCCTGGGCCATTAGTACTTGTTAAAATAGATGAAATAGACCTGTTTGAGTTAATAAAGTAATCATCTGTTAAAATGATAATGAAGATATATTTTTGGACTGTATATAATTGGAGATCATAATTGTTAAAATTGTTGCATACTGACCTTTGACAGCATATTAATTTTGGATTTCTAAACAGGATGCACCTGTGTAAACAAAGGACAGCGGAAATGAATCATGTGAATTAGGAACTGGAAGAATAACGTGAGAGTGTTATGAATATTATATAAGTACACGGTTTCAACCCTGACAAGACAGGCGTTCTGGTGGGAGAAGTGGCTAGTCAGAGCTGAAGCCGCCTTGGATATGGCCCTGAGGGCTAGTGGCCCTGTGTTGAGAAGTGAACCTGATCAGCCCTGTCAAAGAATTACTAAGTAGGGCTCTGAAAATAGAATCACAACATGAGTTAAGAAGCTATGGTGTCAAATATAGTAGTCCTGTGTCTAAGTCCTTTGTCTTTGTCTCTCCCCCTCTCTCTCTCTCTCTCTCTCCCTTGGCAGCATTTCGACCCTTTCATAAATAAACATGAAGTATATATTTTTATTAACTAGTATCATTGTCCCTTCATTGGTATACAACAAAGTGACTTTAGTATAAAATAACAGAAGAAAGTTGACATGCCATGAAACCTACCTACTAACCGTACAATTAATGAACCACAAATTTCTTTAATCTCTCTTAGAGTTGCAAGTCTCAAAAATGAGATAAGTTATCTTTATTATTCAGTCTTTCTATATCTTCATATATGGAATGGGACATATAATGGGATATATATAACATAGGATTATTTGACTGTGATTGTTCAAGTGTGAAACATTTAGACATTTCCTGATGTGACATACGTCCATTTGACTAATTTACATGTTTTGGCATAAGTTTTGAAAATAATTAATACTAATAATGAATTTTTTAGTTACGTATTTACCCTTTCCCCTTTGCCATGAGGAGGATGTGTCACAAGGTGAATTTTTAAACAGAGTAAAGCTGGTTTGAATTTCGGAGGTATCCTCTTCTAAGATTGGTTGCCTAACCAAGGCTAAAGAACCCAGTTTACCCTGATATTTACTCATAGTTGGGGGAGAACAGATGGATCAATGCCTTTCTTTAGGCAATTCATATGAAGTGAAACACAAACTGCCTCATCCAGGATTTGAAATTGAGTCATCAATTCCATTTTCTACACTGATAATCCTTATATAAAGGATTGAACCCTGATCTCTCGAACCATTGGCAAACACTCAACTCACTAGGCCAAAAAAGATGTAATAATCCCTCGAGATGATGTGAGATAGTATAATATTGTGTAAGAATACACAAGAGACAACGTTTCTTCGGTGACTAAGTAAAAGCTCTTACAATTTGCTTGGGAACTTTTTACTCATTAACAACATCAACCTGTTCAGTTTACCATTTATTTTAAACTTTATAAGATTGAGTGTATTGCTACATTTATGTGGAACAGAATTTTTCATAATATCTAAAAAAAAAAAAATTAAAAAATGGAATCTCATTTTATGTATTTCTACAACAAAAATTGGCCTAGTGGGTAGAGTGTTTGCCAATGGTCCAGGAGACCTGGGTTCAATCCCAGGTCACATCATACCAAAGACTTTAAAAATACTACTTGATACCTCCTTGCTTAACACTCAGCAATATAAGGTATGTATCAAGGGTAAAGTGGAGGAATCTAGGGAAAGTTGTGGCGCCTTCCCCTACACCTCGGTGTTGTAGCTATTGAAAATGAAACCTTCTGGTCGCCCTCAACTACGGTCGCCAACTTATAAATGAAAAATCAACAATATAATTTTGCAAAGTAAAAACAAAAGCTAAAAACTTTACAAAGAAATATACTTTATTTTTCAACTTAAAATTTGCTAATTTGAAGTGTAAAATAAGAATTAAAAGTGATTGTACTTATCTAAGGAATTGTAGCTGTCATAGATCTATTTCCTCTCGGGAATCAATGCCCCCGCCAAGCGATTCAGCCACTCACTGACCAATCAGGGGCAGAGCGCATTGATTCCTTTTTCCTCTCTAGAACTATTTTTTTTTTTGCTTGTTCTGCTGTCCGTAAATGGAGGCTGAATTTTGTGTTGTCCCTTTTTTTTTTGTTTTGCTGTTCAAAAAGTTGGTCAATTTCACATCAAGGTCACCAATTCAGTGTTTTAATGGTCAGTTTTTATAACATTATAAATTATTTGATAACACAAATAAATAACAAAACTTCTTTGAAAGCACAACAATGAAAGGTTTATTATAGTAGCAGAAGTAAACGAGTCAAAGTGAGAAAAGGTTCTTTTTGGTGTCACCAGATAGGGTGTTGGTTCTTGAGTTTGTAGGAAGTATATGTCACTGTAGCAAGTAGCTCGTGTGACTGCCACAAGGCTGGTTCTTCTGTGTATGAAGTTAGTAGCAGCGTGTTCTTCAGGGAAGGCATACCATGTGGAATGTCCATAGCAGAGGATGCAAGAGAGGTCTGTCTTGGCTGCTCACTAGGTGCTCTCTGACTTGTCGTGACTTCCAAAAAGGGCTAGAAAAAATAGTTCTAGAGAGGAAGAAGGAATCAATGTGCTCTGCCCCTGATGGGTCAGTGAGTGGCTGAATCGCTTGGCGGGGGCATTGATTCAAAAGAGGAAATAGATCTGTGACTGCTACAGAATTATCTTTTAAAAGACTTTTATGTGGATTGTTTGAAAAGTTCATAGGCTGACCAAGATACTCTCATGGAATGTAACTAAAAGGGGTTTATTTCTCCATGTTGTCCCCCTTGCGGCCCATGCACTTCTTTTTTCAGTTTTGCTGTACTTGGATCTCATCGGTAAAAAAGTCATCAACTGCAGATATGACATCACCATTTGAAATTTTCAGTCCCACCATCATAAATAAGAATTGTCTTTCATAAAACTTTCATAAAATAATTATTTAAAAAGAAATTTGGATGTAAAAATGGATAATATTTTAGCAATAAAATAACTAATATATTGTAATTTTGTTCCATTAAAATTATCCATACAGACAGATTTACAAATAAAAAAATGTTCTTAATGCAATAATATCTGTTGCCAAATAGTTTTGATGTCTAAACATCCGCACCTAAATGCTTCCATCTAATTAGTTATACCATTCATTGTACCAAAACTCTTCCATATAGCACTATGCTTCCTCTCTCTCTCTCTCTCTCTCTCTCTCTCTTACTGTCTCTCTCTCTCTTTCTCTCTCTCTCTCTCTCTTACACTCTCTCTCCCTGTTACTCTCTCTCTCTCTCTTACTCTCTCTCTCTTTCTCTCTCTCTCTCTTACTCTCTCTCTCTTTCTCTCTCTCTCTCTCTCTTGCCTGTTGTAGTACATTAAAAACAATACAAATCAATCTAAGCTTAAGAATAAAAAAAATCATTCACTTGTAGGAAACTAACCAGATTTCATTGCTAAATTTCCATTATTCACTCCTGCATCTGGTATAAATTATGATTCAAATCTAAATTATTTTATGGGCTTACCATATAATATCATTGAATAGTTGTCATATGATATCAGCTGACATTTTCATCCTCTAATAAAGAGAATAACTATTGACTAAACTTTTTTTCAGTTATGGCACAAGGCCAAATGAATGGCGTACCCAGTAATGAGACTCAAACTCACTAGTAATGGTTTTTTAGTCTAACTTGCTAATTTTTATACTATGTGAGGTGCCCCATTATTATTTCTAACTTAACTTAGATCAGGAATTTGAACTAGAGTGCTTGTACCAATTACTATCAATTGATAGTCTGATTTTAATGGCATGTCAACTTGTCTAGGATTATTTTATACCAAGAGATTAGGAAATTGTGTTTATACTTATATTTTTTGTGTAGTTTCTTTAGAGTTTTTTTTGCACACTGTTATGTAATATCAAGTACTCCTATCTAATACAAATAATTTTTAAACAGATCTATTTGACCCATAGATGGGACCCTAACAGATTAGTGGATTTGTGAGTAATGGCAATGAAGTGGTACGGCACATTTCTCAGAGCTTCAGGACTGGAATCTCACCACCAGATGTAATTTCGTGTCATACCTAGGATACCGTTTTTTGGGAGTGGGGTGACTTGCCCCTCTATAGAGGATACAGTCAGTGCCTTCTTAGCCTCACCCACAGGCTGGGGACCTGTTTAGGTCCTATCTATGAATTAAAAAGATCTTTTTGAAAATGATTAATATTAGGAGCATTTGAAACCAAATATCTATATGCAAGTCATTTATATTAATTCAGAATAGTTACTTGGAACCATATTATTGTGTATGAATTATTAGTATTAGATAGGAATACTTGAAACCATATAATTGTGTGTAAATCATTTGTATAAAAAAGTTGTAATTATTTTTCAAACACTAGATATAACAGTTATTGTTTTCCTTCTCCAAGATTGGTTCACTAACCAGGCTAATGAACCCAGTCTACACAGTTATTTACCAATAACCATGAAAGAGGATAAAATACCAAAGAATGTAGTCATGCCTTTAAGGATTCATGATAAAGATTTTTCACCTGACCTCATATTATGGATGCATATTATTTTCAATGTTATAGAAATATTGGTAAATCATATCTGAATTTTAATATGGATAAAAAATTAAAAGCAAATCTAAATGAAGATTCTTCATGTCAAAGTTTATTGATTATGCATAGATTTGTCTGGCGCAGAAGTTAACATTTAGCGAAAATCAAACTCACTTCACTACAAGCAAATGAGGCTGTTGGATGAGCAAACCCTCACATTATAAGACAGTGGGGATTATTAAATTGGATAAGCTCATGATGTGAGGATTAGAAATATTAACAAATAGAATAGGCTTATGATATGAGGGTTAGAAAAATTATTGAAAAGGATCAGCTTAAGATGTGAGAATTAGCAAGATTATTAAATCAGCAAGACGTATGAGGCAGAGAGAGGTTAAGTTATTAAATTGGCTAGGCTCATTATGTTAAGATTAGCAAGAGTATTAAATAGGATAGGCTTATGATGTGGAGATTAGCAAGAGTATTAAATAGGATAGGCTTATGATGTGGAGATTAGCAAGCATACTTAATAGGATAGGCTTATGATATAAGGATGTTCAAGCTAATTAAATAGGATAGGTTTATGACGTGGAGATTAGCAAGTTTGTTAAATAGGCTAAACTTATGTGAGGCTTATGATGAGATAATTAACAAGCTCATTAAATAGGTTTGTTTGTTTGTTTTGTTGGGGTTTTTTTTGTTTTATGGCATATCAAGCTTTGTAAGATATTTAATGTCAAATACAAAAAACAGTTCTACTTCAAACAATTCAGTTTAGCATAAGTATGCAGTTTGAATGTCAAAACAGTTCTAATTCAAGCAATTCAGTTTAGCATACGTACACAGTTTAATTCTATTTGACTTAAAGATAGGACCCTATCAGATACTACTACTCCAGGCCACAGTGGACCTGGGAGCAATGGCAATGAAGGGGTACTCCACATTCTCCAAAGCTCCAGGATTACTGGCACCTTACCATCAGATTGTTTAGTGTAATATCCAGGATATTCATTGGGGTGCGGTCTTACCCCTCTACAGAAATGCAGTCCGTGTATTCTACAGCCCCAGCCAACTGGACAAGAAATAGGATAGGTTTATGATATAGAGATTACTAAGTTTGTTAATAGGCTAAACCTATGATGAGAAGATTAGCAAGCTTATGAAATAAGTTAGGCTTATGATATTTAATAAGCCCAGTTAAGACTAGTCCAAGGTAGTAGAAGTGAGATATTCACTGATTATAGAAATCATCACACAAGCAAGGAAGTGTGATTGGTGTAACAGTTATTGGCTTGAAAAATGAAAAATAGCTCAAATTTCTGCTGAGGCTGCTTGCATTCACTTCAAACTATTCATTTAAAAAAGGCATGAATCCATCTCTTCTCTTATCAGTGATTGGTGAAATGGCTAAGCTGGCTGGGCTCACTAGCCACCAGTTTAGAAGGACAATTCTAAAAATCAAAGCCTCTCCCAACACATTATGAGCCAGGTAATGCCTATTACCACCCATATTTTCCAGACCTTGAGGCAGGTGGCGGGGGGGGGGCTATTAAAAGTGATTCCAAAGTAAAGCAATGACAAACTACCCTTATCTAATTTTGTCTAATCAATCATGTTAAACTTAAAAACTGAAATGAATGTCATGAATGCATATGTTTCTGAAGAGACATTATTTATGATGACAGCTAAGTTGGCTGGGACTGTAGAATGCACTGACTGCATCTCTTCAGAGGAGTAACCCCCCCCCCAATGAGTGTCCTGAATATGACACCAAACAATATAATACTGAGGCTCCAGTAATGCTAGAGCTTTGGGGAATGTGGAGTACCCCTTCATCACCATTGCTCCTATGTCCACTCTGATCAGAAATGGAAACACCTGATAGGGTCCTATCTATGGGTCAAATAGAACTGTTTGACATTTAAATTTTGTGCAAAAAAAATGGTTTATGCTGAAATGAATTGTTTAAAATAAAACTATTTGATCATTTAACTGTGTGTAAACAAATGACTGATGTTTAATTAACTTGTTTGTGATACATAGCAATATTTAGAACCATTTAATTGTGTGCAAAAGAACAAGCTTAGGCTTCTTTAAAAATGTTATCAACAAAATGGGTTTACAAATCCTATATATTTAAAATGTATGTATAAAGAGGATTTGGCATTAAGTAACCTATAATGGTTGATATGCTATAAAACCCAACTGTAATGTAATTGAACGGCTCATAGAAAATTGAATAAATAAATAAATAAATGAATAAATAAATAAAGAAGAAAGTCTCTGAATTGCCAAGCTGAGGCACTCGTAGTAATTAAAAATCAATTAGGATGATTAGAAGTCCGAGGATTATGTGTGCATGTGCGAGCGGAATCAGATGTTTCTGCTCTTGACATGACAGGCGGTAGTGAGGGGATGACTTATGTCTTTCTGAAGTTAACAGCAAGAAGTGACAAGGAAAAGACATCAGTAGAACACCAGCCACAAAGATGTAAGGAGACAAAAGTTTATGAGCACTCATAAAGGGGGGTCCAAAGGAGGTATTAGACTATGCAACCCAGCAGACAAGCATGTTAGAACCAGAAAAAAATTCAAGGTTTGTGCCTGGTCATTTTTTTCTCACTAGGATATGGTGCTTATAATTGTCTAGTTGACTCATGTTTCAATACTCCCTTTCTTTCTCCCGGTGACTACTTGCTACCTACTAGTAAATAAGCCTTTGTGTAGTTTAACAGAGTTTTTGCATTTATCAACTTGTTACTATGGCAAGAGTTGAAAAATTTCATTAGTACAGCAACAGTACACCAACCCAACCAAACTTATGATGAAGACACTAACAAATTGATCTGCTTGATAAGTTTGTTAACTGCAATGATACATTAGATGTCCATTTTTATGTGCATATTGTTTGTCTATTAGACAGTCTTAAAACAGCTCTATATCAATACAGTTGTAATTACTTGCCTTCATCCCTAGTGTAATTTCATAGGAAATTGAAAATGCCAACCCAAGTTCAAATCTTGGTCAAGGCTGTTTGCATTTCACTTTGCACTAATGCCTTTGAAAAAAACATGAATCCCTCTTTTTTCTTCCTAGCTATGGAAGGGCAGACTAGCTTTTTTGGCCTTGATTAAACAACCAGTCTAGGAGAAAGAAAACTCTGAATACAAACCAGCTTTACTCTGCTTAAAAACTGACCCCTTGTGTCACATCTTGCCCATGGCAGAGGGATCGGATAAAGATATATATTCATCCTCAGATGTCGATGTGAGTCACATTATGGGAGGAAGAGATAAAGACAGTATAGGGTCCTGTTTGTAAAAATTCATCAAAATATTTTCTTGAATAATTTTGGTTGTTTCTTATTCAGAAGAACTTCTATTCAGGGAATTTATCGAATTTGAAATTAATTGTCTTTTTATTTTATTAGACAAGAGCAAAATTGCTCTAACTTTCTATTAACAATGATAATGTTATAGTCTAGTTTATAGGAGCACAATATAATTACAATATGTTTGAAAATGTAAATGTAATCTTTAGATGTAGAGCAGGTAGGAATGTGCAAAAAATAAGCAATGAATATGGCATTACAATGGATATCTTCATAGGAAATGAACTCAGCAGTCCAAGTTCAAATCCTGGATGAGGTTGTTTGCAATTCACTTCTCTCTTGGAAACAGCATAAATCTATCTATTTACCCATCTATGGGCAAAATAATTGGGTAGACTGGACTCTTTAGCCGGTTTATGGCAACAAATCTAGAAGGAAAACTCTGAATTAAAACCTACTGTACTCTGCTTAAAAGATTGGACTTGTGTTGCATTCGGCTCCTGTGGATGAAAACTGGAGAAAATACATATTTTTAGGTTGAATGGCCCACAGAAATATATAATATGAAAAGATATAAAAATGATTAACTTCTTTTGCTTAATTTTATTCAACAGCTTTTTTTACTTATATATATATATATATATATATACACAGGGTGTGGCTGGTATTTGAGTACACATATATTTTAGATTAATACTGCTTTCTATTAACTTATGACAGACCCTATGCTAACAAATGAAATGAAAAGGCATGCTATGATTGTGACCTTAAAGGCTGATCATGGGGATTTCAAAATTGCACATTTTCTCAGAGGTATAAGATTGTTTGTCCACAATATTTTTTAAAGAGTTAGAAAACAAAATGATAATGTAATGTCTGTATCAAAACATAAAAAACATTCCCCACGTTCCGAGTCAATGAGAACACACGAGTTTATTCATAAAGTTAAGCATACAATTGATGAAAACTGAGGTCAATCAATGAGGTCATTTGCAAAAAAGTTGCATGTGTCTAAAAAGATAACCAGAAGTGTTCATGAAGACATTCGATACAAAACCTACATAATGAAGAGAGGTCAATTCATTTTTGAAAAATCAAAAGAAAACAACTTAAACAGATATAAAAGACTTTTAAACAAACTCAAAAATCCTGCAGAAGCAAGAATGGTAATTTGTACGACCATATTACCCTCAACATTTGGCCTCCAAACTCTCCAGATCTCAATCCACTGGACTATTTTGTGTGGAGTGTTGTTGAGAAGGAGGTTAATGAACTCCAAATGAAATAACACCAAAAACTCTTTAAAAGCTGCCATAGTTCAAGTGATGTCTGACATGAATAAGGAGCAGTTAATCAGAGCTTTCAACTGATGTCGACCTTGTATAAAGGCAGTTATTGATGCTAATGGTGGTTTTATTTAATAAAATGAATCAATCACTTGCTAACTTCTATGCTTGTTATTTGTAGTAAAATACAATTATCTTCTTTTGTTCTATAAGTGTTTTTCTAATTCATACAATCTGTCCTCAAATACCAGCTGCACCCTGTATATACATATATATATATAATTTATATGCCAACATACACACACACACACACACGCACATACATACATATATATATATATATATATATATATATATATATAAGTTAGCATAGTGTTGACACAGACTTGATCTGATGATTGCATAGGCAAGAAACTGACTATCACCAAGCACCATTCACTCTATGCTATCCTAACTTTGATATATATGCTCTGTCACTGATATTAAGCACTCTTTATTTATAGATATAGTGAACCACACACACACACACACACACACACACATATATATATATATATATATAAATTTTTTGTTAGAGGTCCAAAGAGAGAATAAAAACATTTTTAAATGAGTAGGTCCCTGAAGAGATTTGTATTTTTTAGAATTTATTTATTTATTTGTTTTGTTCTTACATACGTGTATGTTTCCATCTTGATGCTTTCATCAGAGAACATGTATGGCACAAGGCCTTGTTAATAGGGTATTCAATGAGACTTGAACTCACTGGTGTTTGCAGTTTGAATGGTATAAAATCATAAATAATGGTCTAAAAAATACAAATCTCTTTGTGGACCTACTCATTTTAAAATGTATTTATATATATATAAATGAAATATACAGACACTCATTCTTACAAAGTAGTAATGTACATACAAAAGTTACATCACTTTTATGTTTGTCATTTGGGAAAAGTTGTGAAGAATAAATGAAATATACAAACACTCATTCTTACAGAGTAATAATATATATATATATATATATATATATATATATATATATATATATATGCATGTGTGTGCATATGTATTAGTGTACTTTTCTTTTTCTCTTTTTCATTTGTACATGAATTATTTGAATTGATTTAAATCTGTGAATACACTCCAGACTATTTATTTTAACCAATCATATCCCTTCCTCTAATACTCATCAGTGATACTCATTCTTTTAAAATCATAAGAATTATAACTCCCTCACTATAAACAGTGTAGTAGTTTTATGTTAGTTCATTTAATCCCATGACAAAAATTCAACTTGAGGTCATGATCAACAGACACCATGATTATGTTTGTTGAAAATCATGCACTGTTTCCAACACTTGACCTGCTTTCTATAACAGGACCATGGGTTTTTTTTCCCAGGTTATCATGTGAGACACACTAGGAATGTATTATCATTTCTACTGCTTAAAAATGAGAAGCCAAAAAAACAACTACAAAAACTAGGAGTTTTAAAAAATGTAATTATTTAAATTCCAAAAAAAATCATCCCCTCTTTATGTCTACTGCGATAAAATGCCACTCGTATTAGTGTATTTGTTCATTATATGAGAGTCATTCAATAAATAAGGAAAAATTTTTTAAAAAAGCAAAATAATTTTTTTTTTTCAGAATTTTTGCCATAAATGTAAACTCTGCATTTTTTGGGATTGGTTTATAGTAAGCATGAGTTGAAAAGAAAGTCCATGGAGCGGAAAGACACTAACTCTCCGGTAAAGAAAAAATTCCAGGCACAGCATTCAGTAAAGAAGGTCATACTGACAGATTTCTGGGACATGAAAAGACCCATCTCTATTGATTTCCTCAAAAAAAGGTACAACTATAAACCGTATTTCCTATTGCCAACTTCTTTGATAAAATTCACCTTATTTATTGAATGACCCTTGAGACTAGAAGAAGCAAGAAACTAAAGGAAAACTTTTTTTGCAGGCACACCTTTTCATGTGCTGCAGCTGATACTAATTTCTAGCCCTAACTTATTCGTACTTAGAAAAAACCCTGATCGTTATATCATTGTAGAGAATGAGAAAGGAAAATGCAGGTTCCTCTTCGGAAGGATTTAAAGATGACTCTTTAGTTTTAGTGCTAAAATGAACCAAACTGAAAAGAAGATACAAAAAGGAATGAGATATTAAAATGGGGAAAGATATACATATGTAAAAAAGTTCATTTATGATAAGTAAATTATGTGTGAAATGCTGGACCCCCAGGCAAGTGTCTGCAGCGGTAATAAGGACAAGTCTTGCTTCTACCTACTTAAATACCAGAACGTGTTGCTATGGCAATCAATGGTGTTGATTCTTAGAAGCATTTATAAAAGATATCAAGCAGGCAAAGGGGTGTCGTCCTCGTGGTGTGATGGTTAAAGCATTGGACTGCGGAATCATAGTAAACAAGTTCAAACTTCAGTCGCGCTATTATGTTCACTTTCGGACAAATACCCTTGGGAAAGGTATGAACCCCCTTATCCTCCCAGCTATGGGTTAAATAGTACCACTACTGTTCTTCTAGGAGAATAACTTTGGCATTAAATAACCTACAAAGGTTGATATGCCATTAAACAAAGAAACCAAACCAAACCTAGCTGGCAAGAAAGATAATATCACAAGATTAAGAAAAATATTACAAACCTTTTTTTTTCCCAGTCGGCAGGGGCTGTAGAATACACTGACTGCTTCTCTGCAGAGGGGTAAGACCCCCCCCAACGAGTATCCTGGATATGATACAAAATAATCTGATGGTGAGGTTCCAGCAATGCTGGAGCTTTGGGGAATGCGGAGTACCCCTTCATTACCATCGCTCCCAGGTCTACTCTGGTCCAGAGTGGTAGCACCTGATAAGGGTCCTATCTATGGGTTAAATAGAACTAACAGCATAGTTATGCAAAACTGAATTGTTTGATTAAACTGAATAGCTTGAAATAGAAATGTTTTTGACAATTAAACCGTACTTACATTTAAACTGTGTGCTTATGCTAAGCTGAATTATTTGAAATAGAACTGTTTTTTGACATTGAAACTGTATTTACACTAAACTGAATTGTTTAACATCAAACTGTTTTGACCATGAACTGTATGTAAACAAAATCTGTACTTATACTAAACTGAATTAGCTGAATTAAAATTGCTTGACTTAACTGAATAGCTAGAAATAGAAATGTTTGTCAATTAAAATGTACTTACATTTAAACTGCGTTCTTATGCTAAACTGAATTGTTTGAAATAGAAATGTTTTTGATAATTAAACTGTGTACTCATGCTAAACTGAATTGTTTAAATTAGAACTGATTATTTACATAAAAATGGATTTGGCATTAAACAACCTACAAAGGTTGAAATGCCATAAAACCCAACAAACCTAACAAACCTTTTTTTGTGTAAGCAAAAGTTCTTTTATGATACATAGATGTTTGTGAAATAACTAAAAAGGAACAGAAGTCCAGTGAACTGCAGCCTCAAAGTAACTTATTTTGAACTCAAGTATTGGGATTTTCCCAACTTTATTTGGTAATAAAAATATTGTGACGTCGACAAGAAGAAAGGAACACAATACAGATGAAAATGTTATAAAAACTTGTATTTACAGGAAAAGAGAGGAAGGAAAAGAATAGTTCTTGCAAACAGTTGGTTTGCGGGAAACTTATCTGAAAGAAGCGTCCTTTTAACAGGTTTATATTTCCTGTTTCTTTTTGGCTGGGTTGAAGAAATAGAGCCTTGGTTTCTGTGCTGCAGTTGCTGAATAGAATCCTCACATGTGTCTTGGTGTTTAGATGACTGAGAGAACAGGCGGACACGTATTGACTCTGAGGATTCATACAAGCAAAAGAGAAAGGGAGTTTGTGAAAACCGCCCTCATAGGGGTTTGGTGAAAATCTAAAAAAGTAGCCTGTGATTGGCTGTTTTCCATCCAATCACAGGGCACCTAGTTAGCGACTCTATAAATGATTTCAATACTAGTTGTACTATTACTTTTGGACAAATGCCCTTAGGAAAGATACACTCTTACCCTCCAAGCTATGGGTTGAATAGTATTACTGCTTTTCTTCTACAAGGATGTCTTTGGCATTAAATTACTCCCAAAGGTTGATATGCCATTAAACAAAGAAACCAAACCAAACCAAACCAACAGTATTGTATGCAGAATTATGTTTGCGATAGACAATATGTACTTGAAAAAATCCCTTGTTGGTTGTGTCTGGAAATATAGACATGTCTGTATGCGTAAAAGCTCTTGATACCATGTCGTACTCCTGATGGAAATGTCTGGCCTCAAGCAAATGTCTTCAGAGAGAACAAGAAGTTTTGCTTCTACCACATGGCTTTACTTAAATACCAGTATATATTGCTATGGAAATGGATGGTGTTGTTTCTTAGTAACATTTGTAAAAGTTATCTAACAGGCAAGAAAGGTATTCTCGCAAGACTAAGAAAAATATTACAAACCTTTTTTCGATGGCACATTTTCACAGGACCTACTACTGCTGATAATATCTAACCTCTACTATATTATAAAATGCTATAAGTATTTGTATATTTATTTGGTATGCAATACTCCTAATCAATTAAATATGTTATTGAAGTGTAAGAATAAAAAGATAAAGTGATCAGTGCAATAAAATCTGATCTGGTACATTAATGTTATTCATTGAGATATTAAAGCAATGCTATTCACATGGGAAACTAAATACGATTTCTATAGAAAATTCATATGAATGCTATTTTTACATGACATTAAAACAATGCTATTCCCCCCAGGAAACTAAATTAATACAATTAATAGAGAAAAATAAATCAATGCTGTTGCATATTTAATAACATTCTCATTGAATGAATCAGGTTTTTTAAAGAAAAGTTTATATTTGTATTTTTTTCAGGTGGGTTTCATTTGGGTGGATTTTATGACATATCAACCCTGTAGGTTATTCAATACCAAGTCCTCTTTATACATGTAAATTAAATATATATGATTTGGTTTGGTTGGATTTTATAGCATATCAACCCTTGTAGGTTATTTAATGCCAAATCCTGTTTATGCATATTAAATATATAGGATTTAGCTTGGTTGAGTTTTATGGCATATCAATCCTTGTAGGTTATTTAATGCCAAATCCTCTTTATACATATATATTAAATATATAGGATTTAGTTAAGTTGGGTTTTATGGCATATCAACAATTGTATGTTATTTAATACCAAATCCTCTTTATACATATATATTAAATATATAGGATTTGGTTAGGTTGGGTTTTATGGCATATCAACTATTGTAGGTTATTTAATGCCAAATCCTCTTTTAAAATATATATTGAATATAGGATTTCTAAACACATTTTGTAGATAACATTTTTAAATGAGTGATCTCATTCTTTTTCAAACTGTTAAAAGGTTTCACTTATTTCTATCTAATATGAATAATTGCATTTACTATTAATTCTTTGTTTGCACACAGTGAAATGTTTTCAAGTATTGCTATATATCATTAATAATTCAATTAGACATCAGTCATTTGTTTACACAGTTAAACGCAAAACAATTCTATTTTAAACAATTCAGTTTAGCATAAGTATACAGTCTAAATGTCAAACAGTTCTACTCAACCCATAGATAGCACCCTATCATGTGCTACCAGTCCAGACCAGAGTAGACCTGGGAGTGATGATAATAAAGGGGTACTTTGCATTCACCAAAACCTCAGCATTATTGTAGCCTTATCATCAGTTCATTTAGTGTCATATCCAGGACACTCATTGGGGAGGGTCATACTCCTCTACTGAGATGCATTGTATTCTGCAGCCCCAGCTGACTGGGCCATCTTTTTCTGGCGAATGATGAGCAGATTGCTAAGGAAGTTTAAGGGGAAGAAAAAAATCTCCAGTCTTGACCAAGATCTGTCAAAAGACTCTTAGTAAGTAAAGAGCCTCAGAGACTTCTGAACCAGCAGAATAATAGTAATATAAGTAAGTTGGCCAACCGTCATCAAGGGTGTCCCGAGGGCTCTATTTTCAATAGTTACTACATGAAGCTGTAAAGCAGGGTGCTACTCCCTTCCCTGGTTTGCTCCACTAACCCTTGATCCATAACTTATAATGCTGAGCATTAAAGAAGGAGGCATCAACTACCATTTCATAAATCTTTGGCATGACTCAACTTGGGATTGAACCTCAGTCTCCTGTATCATTGGCGAATACAATAATAAGCACAAAACCCAGACAAATCTTATTTTAGCATTTGTTTGGCTTTTGTATTTGTTGTATTATTACTAGGGTGAGTCAAAAGTTTTGCAATATTTTGGTACATGTTAGTTTGTGGTATCTATATCACATGACTGAAGCAGTTCAAGCCATGGAAGGTACCTGGTGTGTTTGGTAGTATTGTGGTAGTTAGTGTGCTGACATGTTCATTGCTTCACTCTGTGCATGATTTGAAAGTGAATGTGTAATGTCTAAGTTGGTAACTTATGCTTTATAATTTCAAAAAAGTGCCATAACCACAAAGAAGCAGCCAAAATTATTTATTGTATAAAAAGTGAAGGTGCAGCTGATCAAAAATAAAGTAACCAGATGATTCAAGAAATTTTGCTCAAGTTGCAATAATCTTGATGAACAGGCAAAGTCAGGTGCGCTTATAAGCATGGATTTTGAGTCTTTGCACCAAGCAATAGAGGCAGATTTAGTGAGTAGCATTTGGATAGTATCAGGTGAGCATGTTGTCTCTCACAATCCAGTGTGGGTTTGTCACCGCCACAACCTCAACAAAAGCATCCAGAACTGCTGAATTGTGCCTCACTTTACCAAAATATTGCTAAACTTTTGACTCACACAAATAAATCCCTCAAATGCCATCTAACAGCAAACGCAGAAGAATCTTTTGGGTTAATATAATAATATCATGTCAAGCATTTTAGCAATATGAGAATCTATTATTTCTCTTAGCTGATTTTTTTTTTGATTTGTCAGGTTTTTTGTAATTTTTTAAACCTAACCTGTAAAATGTGAGAAAGTATAGGTAGTATTGATAGTCTTTTAGAATTGTAAAGAGTGTCTCAAAATCTTTTTTGAGTTTCTTCTCTCAGTTATAAATCATTATCATATTTATGGGTTACATCTATTTTGAGACAGTTTTCCATGTTTTGTCTCCAAATAAGTTGTGACACAAATATTTTTTCTTCTTTAGTCCAAGGCATTGTGATTGAGGATTAATAGTTGCTATGATATACTATTTTCAAATCTGAAACAAAAAACGCTGCATAATTATAAGTAGAGTTATTAGCAGTCACATGGGTCCCACGTATATTGAGACACCCTATATTGACAGTCACATAGGTCCCACGTATATTGAGACACCCTATACTTAATAATAAATAAAAAAATACAAACACTGAATTAATTGTTGGCTGGTTGCTTGCTTGCTTGCTTTTCTGGCATGTCAACTTTTTTTGGATTATTTAATGCCAAAGTCAGTGGATTTTCCGCAATTATATGATTTGAAGTGATTAATGATAATAATCATGTGTAAATAATTATAGTTTCAAATATCTATTCTCAATGCAAAAATTTTTCACACAGTTACATGGTTTCAAGTATTCCATTCTAATACTAATAATTTTCAAACATCAATTGAGCTAAAAATGGAATCCTAATATGCATTACCACTTTTAGTCAGAGTGGATATGGGAGTAATGGCAATGAAGTGGTGATTCCTTATTCAGCAGAACTCCAGACATGGAGCCTCACCACCAGATGCAATTTTTATGTCATACCCAGGACACAACTTTTTGTTTGGGTGTAGGTGAATGTTTTACCCCTCTTCAGAGAATGTAGTCAGAGTATTCTAAACTTCACAAGTGGAAATTAATGATAATGATGATTTATGCAATCAATGTTATATACAGTATCACTCATTAATAGGTGGTCTTGTGTTAAACTAGGTATCATATACAATATTATTCATGAATAAGTGGCCTTGTGTTAAACTGGGTACCATATACAATATTATTCATAAACTGGTGGCACTGTATTAAACTGGGTACCATATATAGTTTTGCCCATAAATAAGTGGCCTTGTGCTAAACTAGGTATCATATACAATATTATTCATGAATAAGTGGCCTTGTGTTAAACTGGGTACCATATACAATATTATTCATAAACTGGTGGCCTTGTGTTAAACTGGGTACCATATACAGTATTGCCCATAAATAAGTGGCCTTGTGCTAAACTAGGTATCATATACAATATTATGCATAAACTGATGGCCTTGTGTTAAACTGGGTACCATATACAGTATCGCTCATAAATAAGTGGCCTTGTGCTAAACTAGGTATCATTTACAATATTATTCATAAACTGGTGGCCCTGTGTTAAACTGGGTACTATATACAGTATTGCCCATAAATAAGTGGCCTTGTGCTAAACTAGGTATCATATACAATATTATTCATAAACTGGTGACCTTGTGTTAAACTGGGTACCATATACAGTATTGCCCATAAATAAGTGGCCTTGTACTAAAATAGGTATCATATACAATATTATTCATAAACTGGTGGCCTTGTGTTAAACTGGGTACCATATACAGTATCGCTCATAAATAAGTGGCCTTGTGCTAAACTAGGTATTATATACAGAATCACTCATAAATAAGTACACCCTTATCAATTTTTTTTCATAAAAAGTTAATTTTCTTTAAAAACAAAGAAACAAGGATTTTATCATATTGAGTGGAATGTTATATAATCAAAATGGATATTACTAAGTATTATCAAATTATACAGCATTTAAACTCTTAGATATCCTCTAAAAAGTAACTAATGTGCCAAACTGATTTTTTATTGAAGGACTTGGTAATGAAAGTACAACAATAAACAGAACTTAAAAAGCTTCCAATTGGACAGAAATGAAAGCATTCATTTTATATAATTGGGATTTATCAGATGCACAAAGAATGGCTAGAAAGAGCCAATCATGGCACTCTTTGAAGTCAAAGAACCTGAATATAAATGCTGATTTCTTAGGATTCTGCTTCTTTTGCCTCCACCAGTCCAGCATTCGATATCTGAGTTCTTAGTTAACTGATATCTTATGATCAGCCCAAGACAACTTGTGAAAGACCTGATACCCTACTACCACTGTTGGCATGTTGAAACCCAAGAAATTTGAAGGGTACAGAGCCCAAAACTTTGAGAGAACTGCTGACTATTATTGAAGCCTACCATGCATTGTCCCAGTTATGAGGACTGCATCCACTGAAGAGAGGTAAGACCTCTCCTTCCAGTGTATCCTGGCATGACACTAAACTGCGTCTGGTTGTGATGCTCTAGTTCTAGAGCTCTGGCTAGTGTGGAGTACCTCATCATTATCTAGAATGGTAGTATTTGTTGGGATCCCATCCATGGATCAAATAAATCTCTTTGAAAACTATAAATATTGGATATGAACCATATAAATGAAACCATATAATTGTGTGCAAACAAATGATTATTGACAAATAAAAAAGTGTTATTAAAAAAGTCAATGGAACAATAAAAATATAAAAGTGAGTGTAATCAAACATTTATAAAGTAAGTAAGTAAAGTTGTCTCCCTTTAGTCGAGGGCAACCAGAAGGTTCCCTTTACAATAGCTACTACATTGAGGAGTAGGGGAAGCCTCTACTCCTTTCCCTGGATTTCTCCACTTTACCCTTGATACATACCTTATATTGCTGAGTGTTAATCAAGGAGGTATCAAGTACCATTTTTAAAGTCCTTGGTATGACGTGACCTGGGATTGAACCCAGGTCTCCTGGACCATTGGTGAACACTCTACCCACTGGGCCAATGCATTAATGAACCCATAGGGAGTTAATACACCTTTAAACAAATAAACCAAACCAAGACTTCCATGCACAAAGTGCCAAACTTGTTTTGTGCCAATGGCATGTTGTCACAGCCACAAAGTTTACCTCTGACTTTACTCTTTTTTAGTGCAATGGAGATCTGTCTCCAGGAACTTGGCATTTACATTTTTATGATCTTCAATTATGAACAGATCTCCAGGAACTTGGCATTTACATTTTTATGATCTTCAATTATGAACAAATGGAGAGTTGGTAAAAATGCCCTTGAGTCAAAGGACGATCATATTGCTATGGTATAAACGAGTAGTCATTTACTAAGTGTAGTTCAGCTTGACAAGGCCAAAAGTATGGGCACTCAGTGAGAATCAAAATCATAAACAATGGTCTGCTTGCCTAACTAGCAAGGTATTATATGCCACCAGATGCTCTCAGTAATTTACTAAACTTTGCTCAGCTGTAGTACAAGACCAGAAGTATGGGGCACTCAGTGAGAATCAAACTTGCGAATGATATTCTGCTAGCCTAGCTCACTAACCATTACAGCACATAAGGCAGCCAAAAAGATTAACAGTAACTTACATTTGGCACAAGTATGGGGCACCTAGTAAGGATCAAATTCACAACTAAGTAGAAATTGATTTGTAAGACTAGCTTACTAATCATTACACTACAAAAATGTTTATGTTGGAAACAAGACACCTTTTTTTTACTTCAGTTACTAAATATAGTTTGAAATGTTTTTAGCAAAATTGTGAGGATTAGGAAAAAAGAAATAATAAACTAAAATAGCTAAATTCAAAAGTAACATTTTCCCAGAAGCCCTCTGAGAAGAAGTGAAATCTGCACATCCCTGAAAGATAGACTTCCTGATATCCAAGAGAAATTCTTTTTCACTTAAGCTGTTACCTCTGAGATTGAAAGGACTTGTTTCTCTTGGCTGCTTGCAGGGTAACATATGTTTGCTAAGTCCTGGGCTTAGTGGGAGGTTGTGAGTCCTGTTAGAAGCTGTCTCTGTTAAAAATACCTCACTGAACTTTCCCCCTGGACAAATAACAAACTTCAAACTTTTTGTGCCAAAAAGGACTAATATATCTTAACACCTTACCTGGGAAAATGTTACAACTTTTACTAATTCAAAAAAAGTTTCTCACCACAGGATAGTTGTCAAAACCCTAAAATAAAGTTTGAGATAAAAGGTACCCTCTTCTCCTTCCTTCCATCCTTAATTCTCTTGCAATCTTCTACAGACAAAGAAGACGATAAGTTAATGGGATAAGAAGAGGCAAAAGGAGTCAGATACAAAACTCATAATCATCCCCATAGACCTCAATGACCGACACCAAACCATTACAACTATAAATAATATAACCAAACTTTTTTAAGCCCCATAAAATCAAGATAATTATTAAATTAGTTAAAAAAAAGTTTTAAGTACATATTCATAATGCATGTCATAGTAAAAATTAATTCAACTTTCTCCCTCTCTCTTTCTTGTATCTCTTCTATTATAAAATCAGTATATTGCATTTCTATTTCTTTTATTTTGTTTTTTATCAGGTCATTGTAATTAACATCAAATAAATTTGCAGTTACCTCCCTTCTGTTTGGTTTTTCTTTTTTATTTGACATTTTAATTTTAAGATTTAATCATTCATTTGTCTTGCTTTTTTCATGTGTAGTTTTTAATTCAATGCGATAAGAAATATCAAAAAAGAAATATAAAATTTGTTATTTACAGCATCAGTTATTCAGAAGAATTTTAATTTTTGACTAAATCTATGTGAGGCATAATTATCATTATTATTATTATTTATGGGGATTTTTACAAGCTCCAAAAAGCCCGGTTTAATTCCTATGTTTTGTCAAAGAATAAACTGTACTTCGACCACAGTAGGGAGATGGGTGGCAGCTTTTGAAGAAAGGAGACGAATGACATTTGTGTAACAGAATTTATATACAACAAACAACAAACAGGGTTTTAAACACCAAATGGAACAAACAATGAATTTGTAAGAGTTCAAAAACAGTTAAATGTTTTGATAGGTGGTAGGTGTATAAGAGTAAAGTTAGATAAGGTTTTGTAAGGTTTGTGAGGTTATGTAAGGTTTAGGTGAGGTTGTAAGTTTAGGTTGTAAGGTTGTAAAGTTAGGTTATGTAGGGTTAGGTTATAAGGTGTAAGGTTTTGTAGGGTTAGGTTATAAGGTGTAAGGTTTTGTAGGGTTAGATTTTGCAGATAAAATGCCTGCGGGAACTTAGCTGTGATCCTGGTTCCTTTTATCTCAACACGTGCGTTCGTCGCTCTTGGCTCCTGGCTGGTGATGAAGGTACCAAATACGTTTGCTGTTGAGGGCTGCTACGATATGAACCTGTTGCTAACAGCGGTGGGAGTGGAAAAAAGAGGAAGTATCTTCAGATGGAGCTCTTTTTATAGTGGACACCTCGTGACCCCCAAGGGGCTGCTGATATTTGGTGAAACAGGATCACCAGTTCCTTAACAAATTTCTACCTATTTTACTCCTTGTGAGTTTTTAACTCCAGCATTAGTTTATGGTCTTTCACTGGAGTCTGAGTGACAGCAAATCTTCTTAGGTCTTCAGAACTCTTCTCAGTATTCTGGTTGATCATTAGTGTTTAAATAGTTTCCATAACACTATAAATTAATTTTGACAAGACAAATAAATAACAAAACTTCTTTTGAAAACACAACAACAAAAGGTTTATTATTGTTTTAGAAGTAAACAAGTCAGAGTGAGAAAAGGTTCTTTTCGGTGTCACCGGTTAGTATGTTGGTCCTTGAGTTTGTAGAAAGTGTGTGTCATTGTAGCAAGTAGCCCATGTGACTGACCGCAAGGCTGGTTCTTCCGTGTGTGGAGCTAGTAGCAGCGTGTTCTTCAGTGAAGGTCTTCCATGTGGAATGTCCATAGCAGAGGATGTGAGAGAGGTCTGTCTTGGCTGCTAACTAGATGCTCTCTGACTTGTCGTGACTTTCAAAAAGGGCTAGAAAAATAGTTCTAGAGAGGAAGAAGGAATCAATGCGCGCTGCCCCTGATTGGTCCGTGAGTGGCTGAATTGTTAGGTGGGAGCATTGTTTCATGAGAGGAAATAGATCTGTGACTGCTACAATCTTAACAATTCTGTTGTTTGAATAGTCTCGATTTGTCCTCTGATTTCCGACTCTTCCAGCCCCCTTTCCAAGTGTTTAGGGACTGTTCCAAGTAGACCAATTACAATTAATATCACTGTTTCTTTTGTATTCCAGTTTTTTTTTGTTCTCTGGCAAGGTCCAAATATTTCTCTCTCTTTTCATTTTCTTTGATTTTCACTCTGTTGTTCAATGGGATTGCAAAGGCAAGTTTTCTTTTTTGTTAATTATCACTTAGTCTGGTTGATTGATTCAGAGAATAAGGACACTAATCTGAGTACATCAGTGAATAAAAATTTTAATTGTTCTCATTTGTATTAAACATGCATATGTATAAAAATATAAGTTATCACATCATTGAGAATAATATTTCAACATTACCAAATTCTGATCTGGAAGATATTCAGGAAAAATGACTTTGGAAAATTTAATTGAAAAAATGTTTTAACTTTGATTATACTAAATATTTAAAATAGAATAAAAGAAACTTCCACTGTATCTGAATTTACTATTTTATACAAATTTCAAATTGTTTCAATATGTATGTACAAGAATCAGTTTGTAATTATTTACACTTTTGGTATAAAACTGTCAATGTAACATTGTGGGTACTGTCACAATCTTGTTATGATCATGACTCTTTTGTCATGTGTCAAAAAATAGGATGATATATGACCCCCAAAACATCCACTGGCTGATTACTTTACAGACATGATAGTGAGCAGGTTGTGTGACCCCTTTTAACCAATTGGAAGGCAACACTAGCAGTGCTCCTAAAACATGGTGGTGAGCAAGTTGTATGACTTATAGCGTTTTCAGGGAATTTGTTATTTTCCCGAACACTATATTTTTTAAGGCAACACAAATGAATTACGAAACTTTACTTTAACAACACAACAATGAAAGTTCTTTATTTGCAGCTTTGAATATGGTTTGCTTTTGGTGCTGCAAAATTCGTGGTGTTTAGGCTTGTTAGTGTTGGAGACGAAATGGCTTAGCGGGATGTGATGGCAACGTGTGTTGCTGGACGTGTGAGGGATGTGTTTAAAGTCACCATGTAGTTTTGTATCTGGTATTTGGAGGAGAACATGTGTATCTCCATTAATGTGGCCAGAGGTGAAATAGTAGCTAGTGTGTCGAGAGCGGAGTTACGCTCGGATCGACATAGCCAATTTTGGGGGTGACATGAAGTGGTGCCTGTGGAAGGCATGCTGAATGCATCCAATTCATATTTAACTGAGATTCCTTGTAAGAAATCCATAAATTAGATGGTTCCCTCGTTGAGTGTCCATGTTGCAGCTGCTAGTGTTAAAGCCACAGTAAGATGTCCACACTGGGTGGCTTGTCTAGTTAAAAAGCATTGCTAAGCAGGGACGACCAGAGGCACATCTGTTCTGGTCGCCATCTCAAGCCGAAGAGAGGGGTTTGGCCGCTCACCCGTTTTGCTAGCCGGAAATGAAGTTCCGGGCTGAATAGGATGTCATCCTGATTGGGTGAAATTCAATGTTGAATTAAATTGCGCGCCAAAACAAAATATGAGATTTTCCTCTTCTCTACAGACTCCTTTTAACCAATTAGAAGGTAACACAGAATATTCTCTCTCTCTCTCCCTCTTTTTTCTTGGCAAACCAGATAGGCAACAACTATTGACCAAGCCCCACACAACATGATGCCCTTTCTCATAATAGTATCAGGTAACACATCAATGGGCCACAACACACATGGCCGATCCTTGATCAAACCTTGTACAAAACCCTTCATGAAGCACTGCCAGTTAACACACAGTTGTTCTCAATTTTGTGGCTAATTTGCAAATAGAACTCTACACAAGTCCTGATCACATAAATATGAAACATTGCAACTCTGTAAGTGTCTTACCAAATGAAGCATAAAGACCTCCTCCCAAACATCATCACTCTATCCAAGCAATAAAAGAAATGAATTTTGAACATGGTTCCCCTGCTTATTAATGTGTTAATAATTTAGGCTGGCCATCTTCATGAGTTTCCGAACCATCTTTCATAGGCAGGAGAAAATTCCTTGCATCTTGTAAGGAAAATATTGAAGCCTTTAAAAGATCTGAATTCCTGAAATTTCAAATCCTACAAAATGGATCCACTTTGTAGTACTCAAGAAATTCAACTGCTAAAACTCAAACTGCAACTTTTCTTATCACCTGCTTCAATTGAAATAACTTCTAACCCTGCATCTTAATTAAATGCCTTCATACTTTTGCTCAGTGGGTGATGGTGTTGATAGGCCATTTTATAATAACAAGAGTACAATATAACAAAAATGCCCAAAATTATTGATTCTCCTGTAGCAGCCACAAATCTATTTCGATTCACGAATCAATGCCCCCGCCAAGCAATTCAGCTATAACCGACCAATCAACAGGCAGAACACATTGATTCCTTCTTCCTCTCAAGAACTTTTTTTTCTAGTCCCTTTTAGTAGTCAGTGGACAACCAAAGAGCACCCTAGCAAGCAGCCCAGACAGACCTGTCTCGCATCCACTGCTACGAATTCCACTTGGAAACCCTTTGCTGAAGAACACGCTGCTACTAGCTTCACACACACTTCCTACAAACTCAAGGACCAACATACGAACCAGCGACACCAAAAGGGACACTTTCTCACTCTTACTCCTTTACTCCTGCTACTATAATAAACCTTTCGTTGTTGTGTTTATTAAAAGAAGTTTCGTTATTCATTTGTGTTGTCCAATAATTTATAGTGTTATAGAAACTAACCATTTCCAAAACACTAAACTCTCTTTGTATTTATAAAAGTATCAGAACTCTAATAAAATAAAAATAAATATGTAAAAGGAAAGATCTGTATACATAAGTGGTGCATTCAATAAGTTTCCAGACTTTTTTGTACAGGCATTTAAAAATGTCATAGACTCTTGAAAATTCAGTATATTATTGCTATACATTTTATGAGATGACTGACCAATTTTTATGATTTCAGCTTCAAATGAACAGCTACAGCAATTGGAATACACCCTACTAAAGCCCGATTGTCACAGCTGGTGAATTTCAAAAATGCAATCTGACACTTTAGAAGAACGATATGCAATAAAATTCTGTTTTAAACTTGGAAAAATGTCACAGAAACGTATGGAATGCTTCAGACTGCTTTTGACCATCTTGCATGAAGCGAGCATTAGTTTTTGAGTGGCATAAGAGATTCAAGGAAGGCAGAGAGTCTGTGAGGGATAATGAGAGGTGTGGGAAGAGTAAGGAAGTCAATAGACCAGAGTTGATTGACCAAACGGTTAGGGTTAGGGTTACTATGTTGAGGTTTTAAGGGAGTTCAGGAAGAGATTCAATCGGAAGAGGCCACCACTCTTCAAATCGGGTCTGTGGCATTTCCACCTGGACAATGCACCAGTCCACAACTCCATCCTTGTCACAGACTATTTGACCAAGATGGGCATCAAGGCAGTTCCTCAGCCTCCCTAAAGTCCAGACCTTGCTCCCTGTGACTTTTGGTTATTCCCTAAGCTCAAGGAAAAACATAGGCTGTCATTATGAGACAATTGTGGAGATGAAAGAGGCTGTGATAAAGGTCATTGACATGCTCACACAAGAGGACTTCCACGGGGCCTTGCAGAAGTTGTTGGAACGGTACAACAAGTGCATTGCAGCCAGAGGAGATTACTTCGAAGGGGACTAGAGTTTCATGTGTGTACTATCAATAAAAGTGCCCATACGAAAAAAGTCTGTAAACTTATTTAATGATCCTTGTATTTTGTTTTACAATAAATCTTTTGGCAGTGAAGAGCCTCTTTATTTATATTAAGATTTTTCACAAATAGATTGTTTGTGGGAAAGAAGTTTTAGATTCCTTTCTTCATATGAAGATTATGAATTCTTAAAATATCTGAATAGGCTATAATCAGGCAAAATATGTGGAGTAAAATAAGAAAAAATTAATACAATTGTAGACTATTTTTTATATTTAAAATAGATTTAGTGAATTTATAAGGTCATTTTTGTGGAGAAATCTAATAAAGAATAAATGTGGTTTATGTTTAATGTCCCATGTTACTTACTATAAGAAACAAATTATTTTTTAAATAACAAATTATTGGCTTGAGTTATAAATCATTTTTGTTTTTAAAAACAAGTTGTAACTATGCATTTTAAACTTCCAATATTTTAAACACAACTGATTAAAGAGTGCCTTCATTGGTCATTTTTTTTCAATAGTGAAAGAGCGTGCATCAAAATTTAATCTATGATCTCATGCCCCTAAAATAGAGAAACTGAAAGTGTATATTCAACATGAAATGTGGGAGTTTTAGAATAACAAACATATTACAGAAAAAGTTAAGAAAATTTTAAATTTTTAAGACCAAAGTTTCATTACTGACCACCAAGTCCAAAACAAAGGTTCATTCCGGTTATACATCATTGAGAGATGAACTTAAACCAGGACATTCATCAGACCTTGATTAAGATGCTTAAAGAAATTTATTGGAATGCAATCTGAGCAAAAGTACTTGAGGGGGGTGTCCTCCTCGTAGTGTAATGGTTAAAGCGATGGACTACGGAATCGTAGTAAATGAGTTCGTACTCCAGTCGCGCTATTACGTTCACTTTCGGGCAAATACCCTTGGGAAATGTATGAACCCCCGTATCCTCCCAGCTATGGGTTAAATAGTAGCACTACCGTTCTTCTAAGAGAATGTCTTTGGCATTAAATAACCTACAAAGGTTGATATGCCATTAAACAAAGAAACCAAACTAAACCAAACCAAAAGTACTTGAGAATTAACACTTGACCTCGACACACCCAAATTAACAATTTGCCATCAATTAAAAAAGATAGGAAAAGTGAGGATGAATATCTTGTAAAACACCCTGCACTTGTCAATCGGAGAAACATTGTGCTTCTCAATGATAACACAAGGCCACTTTCTGCAAGAATCATACAGGAAAAAAATATTGGATTTAGACATATCAGTTCTAACCCATCTGTTATATTCACCAGAGCTTGCACCAAGTGATTTCCATCTTTTTCATTTGGTACAAATTCTCTGAATAACAAAATATTTTCTTAAGAAGAACCTGTTGTGTTTGAGGAATTTTACTTGAGAGGATTTAACAAGTAACCAAATAAATGGCAAGAAATGATATAAAATAATAACGAATCTACTATTGATTGAAATTAATTCATTGTTAAATTGCTCATAAATAAATTATATTTTACTTAAATGGAAATTATTTATGATGCAATGATCTGGGAGATCGAGGTTCAATCCCTGGTCAAGTCATACCAAAGTCTCAAAAAATGGTACTTGATGCCTCCTTGCATAACACACAGTATTATAAGGTGTGGATCAAGGGTTAGTGGAGCACTCCAGGGAAAGGAGTAGCGCCCTACCTACACCTAGACATTGTAGCTATTGAAAAGGGAGCCTTCAGGTCGGCCTCAATTACAATCAACCAACTTACTTACATATAGCAAAGAGATTTTTTTAATAAGACAAGGAAAAGCATATAAAATATTTTACTTTAAAAATAGAGTCTCTCGTATATAGAGACAAAGGAAGGTTTTTGCATCTTTGTTGGTGCTCATGAAAAGATCCATTTTTTTGTTATTAAGTTTTGGACAGTGCTTTCCTGTTATTTTGCTAAGTTGGTAATTTTTGGGCATCCTTCTGTTTAACTAGCAAGGAATAAGGATCTTACCTGATAGTACTGCTGCTGATGCTTTTGTTTGTGTGTGTGTGTGTGTGTGTGTGTGTGTGTTGAAACACTACCAAGTGTGTGTAATTATATCCAAATGTTAGTGTATGTATTGACTAACTGCAGAAAAAAAACCCATTATCATTAAGTAATATTATTTCTTTTATCATAGTAATGTTTTCAGATATAATTATTCTGATTATTTTAATATTCACTATTATTACTCGTATGTTACCCATCATATGATGGATTGTCCGGTTCAGTTTGATTTGGTTTTATGGCATATCAATCATTGTAGATTATTTAATGCCACATCCGGTTTATACATATATATTAGACATATACTATTATCACAGTTTTACATAGAGAGAAGGAAGAATAGATATTACTGTCAGATATCAAGTCTGAAGGTCATGTAGCTACATTCTGATCCAAAGCAGAAGTGCCATCTCTATATAAATAATCCAATCATTTTGATAGAAGCTGTACTAGTACTAATATAATACATTTACCAAAGACTGTAAAGAATTGAGAAAATCTGAAGACAGAAGCCACAAGACAAATATTGAATGGAGTAGCTGTAATTTAAATTACTTGATGCATCTAAGATATGATTGGAATGGGGGAAGAAGTGATGCATGATGGGAGAATGTAAGCTTGAATGAATGGCTGCGTAGCTCTTTTTGTTCTCACTTTCTTCTTATATCTCGGAGGAATTGGATCAAGAATGTATTTGTTCATGATGATCTCTCGAGGTTTAACTCTATTATTCAGATTAGTTATTGGTTATTTATTGATTACTCATAATATAGGACATGTTATTGTCATCCTAGATGAGATGAGTGACTATTTTTCAATAACCATTTACATCACAGTTGCAACAGTGATGAGACAAAGACAGACAACAGATGGTGATATTGATAAATATACAAAAACTGTAGAGTATTATGTATATGAAAGCACATAAACAATACTAGAAATTAACATTACAAGAGTTCAAGAAGAAATCACAAAAAGACATCTCTATGTCTAAGGTTTTGAGTATAAGTTAAATAAATGATAGATATCAAAGAACTCAAGAGTGATCAGAGCCATTCCAAGTGCAGACAAAAAAAAACTGTTATTTAGAGCCTATTTGAAACCTATGTAAGCTGGTTGAAAGATAATCTTGACAGAATCTACAGAATCTGAGGTATATGGAAGAATGCCCATCTTCATCATGGCTAATTTGAAAGTTTTATAACATGAAATATATGTTGAAGGTTGATCAATGTTTTATTGCTGTGTTCTATAAATAGCGTTTGCCTTTATGAGGAAAATACAAATTTTTTTGTTTCTGTAAAAATTTGATTTTCCTGGTAACCACTGTGTGTTTTTGAATTTTCTTGTTGTGGCAGTCTGACATTGGCTGAAATTTGAGTTCTCAACCATTTTTTGAAAACAAGGCTGTTTTGAAGATTGGGTGGTTTTCTGTCGGAAGAGAATTAATTTTTATTTGGAACTGTTCAAGAATTCTTCTCTCTTTGTCAAATATTAAACAACATAAATTTTGTGCCAAGGGAATTGGTCTTGTTTTGTATTATGCTGGGAACAAGAGAAGGTTGCAAGTAAAACCATTCCTTTAATTTTCCCTGAATTATTGTTGGAGTAATCTTACATGGTTCTAAAATCTTACATATTTAGAACCAAATATTTTCACCACGTGAGTGTAGTCACTTCTACAGAGGAGAATATGAAGTAAAGAAAAGAACAACCGATTAGATTTTGAAAAAAGCTATAACACTGACATTTGTACCAGCCTATTTACAGGCTTAATATATGTTCTGAATAACATATTTATTTTAATTTTGTACCTGCACCAAAACAATGTACGTGACTTAATTTCCAAAGAAAACCTTAGAAAATATTTAAGCAATTGTTTGAAAGAAAAAAGAAAAAAAATTATGTAAGTTATTGATAAATATTTATGGAGCAAGCCACTACTGTTGACGAAGTGGGACCTGAGAACAAACTGTCTGAGGTCCTAAGAAGAAGAAGAAAATAGCCGTCCTAGGCTTTTGAGGCCTAAAAGAGGAGGAAGAAGCAAACGAGACAAATTGAACAACTAAAGTGCCTTGCTGTATGTATCTATGTATGTAAAAAAATATTTAGTTGAAATTTGCAAGTAAATTTTTTTTTCTTTCACCCTTTTGTCTATTGTTATAATCTCACATATGAATTTATATGCATTAGCAACCTTCCTTTTTATTTTCTGTGAATAGATTTTTTTGAAGCTGTATGTGTCTCTAGCTTTTGTTCAATACTTTTAAGGGTTTATAAATGCTTTTAATAACTCCCAGAAACTTTTACTGGGACAGCCTGCAGTGTATTTTGATTGGTTAGAAAAGTTTACTCTTTGGTCACATGACATTCTTTCCACTCTGTCCATTTTTCTGTTTTATTTTTAGCCAAAATGCAAGGAATGTAGATTATATATATCTATTTTTTAATGAAAAAGAGCAATTGAAATTTAATTTCAAAATACCGTTCATTATCAAACCAATTTTAAAACTTATCTGGCATCCACCCGAGGTGGGTAAGACTTAACTGCTTAGTTTCAGAATGGCTTACTCCCATGCAATACCTGCTTCCTTATCAAAAAGAAGTAAGGGCTGGAGAGGAATGCTAACAAAAATAAGCATTTTTTAAAACTTTCTCACAGGAGACTTGCTTCCTATGGAGCAAGCCACATTAAACTGATCTTGTGTCACATTTTAGCCTCGTAAGGAGTCAAATAAATTACAACCATACTAACTTTAAAACTTAGAACAGTGTTAAAATATATACACACATTTGGACTATAATAGATGCAGAAAAATAATTTACTTGAACAACAAACTACTTGTAGGCACCTTGCATGGTATAATAGTTAGAAAGGTACTCTAAAAACTCTTACTGGTGAGTTTGAGTCTCACTGGGTGCCCCACATATCTGGCCTTGTGCCATAGACATCTAGCCTTGTACTACTAAGCAAAGCTTCCGCTGGTGAAAGCAATAAGCAAGTAAATCAGTATTAATAAATAGTAGATATTTGCAAAAGTTCCCAGCATTTTTGTTTTGATTTATTGAGACTGAGTCATAGAATAATTAAGTTGAAAATGCTGGAAACTATTGCACAAACCAAATTATGATTGAAGACTGCCTTAAATTTTGCATACTTTATAAACCTTAACTAAAAAAAACAGGAAACATTTTTCCCAAGGTAGCAGTAACGGAAATCATGTGCTTCCATTAGTGGATATGAGTAAAAAGGAAGGAGGCTAAAGAAAGATGCAGTAAACATGGCAACAGGATGTATTAAGTATGTCTCAGCCCATGAGAAAAGACATAATGAGTGTCTTACACAAATTGCTTATATTAAATTCAGTCTAACACAAGGCAAAAATATAGGAGCACTTACAACACTAGAATCTTGTATATCATAAAGATACATTGCTAATTCAAAAGAGAAAGACTATATGATCAATATAGTTTGGAAGAAGTCATTACTAAAATTAGCTCACTGGTACAAGGCTAAATTATTGGAGCACCCACAATGATTAAACTTGTTACTTTCATGAAAACATATTGGTAAACCAAAAGAGGGAGCGACAGAATTTGACTGATCTATTTAGACTACAGAAGTATTTATTAAATTTACCTCAGTCTGGTACAAGGCAAAATATTAGAGCAGCCACAATGATTGAACTTACTATTTCTGGTTCATATATTTTGTAATTACTATCATTTCTATAATATATAACTAAAGATTATTATTGCAGAGTAGTATAGTCTGTTACTGGACATTGGCCTAGCGGTTAGAGTGTTCACCAATGGCCCGGGAGACCTGGGTTCAATCTCAGGTCGAGTCATACCAAAGACTCAAAAAATGGTACTTGATGCCTCCTTGCTTAACACTCAGCATTATAAAGTATGGATCAAGGGTAAAGTAGAGCAATCCAGGGAAGGAGTAGCGCCCTCCCCTACGCCTTGGTGTAGTAGCTATCGAAAAGGGAGCCTTCGGGTTACCCTCGACTATGGTCGCCAACTTAGTATAGTCTGTGATCCATTAATAATACTATACAATATAAATGAAAAAGATTATTAACAAAGAAGAAAATTATTGGAGTTGCTTGGATTGTTTTCATCAAGTCTATTTCATTTTCATTTCTGTTATATTACATTTTAATATTAATTAATTAAATATTAATTTAGCTAAAAATAAGGATATGTATAAAAGCTGCTGGATTATTCTTTTATTGTTTAGTACTGTGAGATAACATTCAATTCTAAACATTGGTATTTAGATTTGTTTCATACTTTTTGATTCACATTATACACATTAGATATGGCCAGCATTACGTCCATTATGATACTTGATTAAATTGCATTATGAGTTAAGTACTGTCTATAACAATGAGAATATATATATATATATATATATATATATATATATATATATATATATATATATATATATATAAAGATGAATGAAAGTGATAAGACAAAAAGGAATATGTATCTTTTATACAATTTATTTTTGATTGTTCTCAACTAGTTTTGATCATAGGTCATTGTCTGGAAAAAATGTTCATAAATACATTTTAAAAGTTTTGATTTGCTATAAGAGAAGAGGCTAAAATTGAACTATTGATAGGCTATAAGAGAAAAGGCTAAAATTGAATTATTGATGTATCATGAGCATTCGTTGTACAAAAATTGTTTTCTGGTATTATGATCTCTGCTATGGTAGACACCTGGCACTGAGCTCCTTATTTGGGAGGTATATATTAAGCATGGGCAGGGGTGTATTTCAAATTACCAATGGTTGCATTGGTCAGGCATTCGTTTATTCAGGCATTTATGTATCAACCCAAATCTATCCATCCTATTTCAAAGTGGTGTTGGGTATGACATTAAACTGCATCTGATGGTGAGGCTCCATTTCTAGAGTTTTGAGAAGTGTAGAGTACCCTGTAGGGAACGAATAAATAAATTAAAAAATTTAAAATTAAATTTAAAAAAAAAACCCAAAAAACTATTAAATTTGCAGAAACTCCCAGAGATCCCTATCAGAAAAAGGAGATGACACATGCGTAAAAGAAAAAAGGCATTTCCTCTTGACAAAGGGGACCAAGCATTCTTTCTCTTTCAGGCAGTGACCAGCATTCTGATAACATCGTTGCCGACGTGTCTGGGCACCATGCCTGCATCTTTGGACATAGCGATGGTTAGTCCCTTTCACCCATTATGCTGAAATATACAAGACCAACAAATGAACTATAAACTAACCCTTACCAGACTTTGACAAACTTCCAAAAGAAAACTAACCCTTATGGAAGCTCGAAATACCAAATGAGGACAGATACATACATGAAACGATTTAATGTATTTTTGACACCTTAACTGGGGGATTCAACCATTTCAATGTATTCAGGAAAACTCCCTCATCCACAGAATGGTTGTTGAACACAGTAAATAAAGGAAAGTATAAAAGAAACATCTTCACCTCTTATCTGTTTCTGTCTTTTCTTTCGTATAATTCTTTTTGGAGCTTTCTTGGGCAAGGCATTGTACCGACTAACCAACGTGGGGTAAAATAAAATAACCAAAATATAGAGTCAGATATCTAATGGAAAAACAGCCTTGCCCATTGCCCCTGACCTTCAGCCTCACCCCACAACCCCTTCAATGCCATTACTCCCAGGTAAATACTGATCTGAAGTGGTAGTCCCTGTTAAGGTTCCATCTATGTCAAATAGATCTGTTTAAAAAGAATTAATATTAGATAGGAATACTAGATACCATATAATTGTGTGCAAATTATTTGTATTACAAATTGTTACTTGAAGCTATGATTATTTACAAAGAATTATTATTGGTTGGTTGGTTGGTTGGTTGGTTGGGTTTTATGGCATATCAACATTTGTAGGTTATTTAACACCAAATTCATTTTTATGCAAATAGTCAGTTCTATTTTAAACAATTCCATTTAGCATCAGTACACAGTTTAATTGTCAAAACAGTTCTAATTCAGCTAATTCAGTTTAGTATAAATACAGATTTTGTTTACACACCGTTAAATGTCAAAACAGTTCTATATTAAACAATTCAATTTAGTGTAAGTACAGTTTCACCGTCAAAAACAGTTCCATTTCAAACAATTCAGTTTAGCATAAGCACACTGTTTAAATATAAGTACAATTTAATTGTCAAAAACATTTCTATTTCAAACTATTCAGTTTAGTCAAACAGTTCTAATTCAAACAATTCAGTTTAGTGTAAGTATGCAGTTAGTTCTATTTAACCCATTGATAGGACCCTATCAGGTGCTACCATTCCGGGCCAGATTGGACCAGGGAGCAATGGCAATGAAGTGGTGCTCTGCATTCCCCAAAGCTTCAGCATCACTTGAACCTCACCATCAGATTGTTTATTGTTATATCCAGGACACTCATTGGGGGGGGGTCTTACCTCCTCTGCAGAGGTGCAGTCTGTGTATTCTACAGCCCCAGCTGACTGGGCAAGGAGGCGCACGTTCTTTGCTTTTTGCGGAGAACACCCCAAGGCCTGTTCTGGACTTCAGTCCGGAGAATGGCTCTGCAAAAGAAACAATGGCAGACTTGGGGCCTTTTATTAGGCACCTAGTTTCGACTAGGCTACCCTCGGGTGGGCGAGCTGCACCTTTGTCTCCTTTGTCACCCATGTACGGCACTAGACTGAGCGTCTAGTTTAAGCCGTAAACTGGCATACATGCCCGGACCCACATTTGGGTTCGTGAAACTGCTTGCCTCATCAGGCTCACATTGCACCAAGTGAGCCGATAAGCAGCACGGACCAGCAGGGTTTGAGTCTCGGCTCGTTCCCGACCTCCCCTCCCCTTTATCCCCACTTTAATTGGCCTTCGGGCTTTTGACCTTGTGTCAAGTCATGTCTGGTGGGAGGCAGCGACAAATAAACAGCTGACTGGGCAAGGATTATTATTTGTTACTTGAAACCATATTACTGTGAGCAAACTAATAACAATTATTAGATAGAAATAGTTATTTGAAACTGTGGATAAATCATGTGTATTAGATAGAAATATTTGATAAATTGGTGCGAAACAGATAATAAAAGTGCAATAGACAAGTGAAAATATAGTTATGACTATAATCAAACATTTTGAAATGAATCAAATTTCAGCATTAAATAACCATGAGAGGTTGATATGCCGGTAAACAAATATATCCAACTAAACTTAAGGGAGATAAAAGAGCTTCAGAAACTTTATCCGACTTTTGCTTTCTCAATTTCTAATTCGATTAAGTTGCTATCCTTTTTATAAGAAACCCGTTCGACTGGGGCTGTGAAATACACCAACTACATCTCTGCAGAGGGGTAAGACTCCCCCTCCAAGGACTGTCCTGGATATAACATTAAACAATCTAATGGTGAGGCTCCTGTCCTGAAGCTTTTGGTAATGTAGAGTACCTTTTCATTGCCATTGCTTCCAGGTTCACTCTGACTCGAAGTGGTAGCACCTGAGAGGATCTAACTCAGTCTGCTGGAACTATAGAATACACCGACTGCATCTCTGCAGAGGGGTAAGACCCCACCAAAACGAGTGTCCTGAATTTGACACTAAACAATCTAATGGTGAGGCTCCAGTCCTGGAGCTTTACCCCACCCAAACGAGTATCCTGAATATGACACTAAACAATCTAATGGTGAGGCTCCAGTCCTGGAGCTTTGAGGAATGCAGAGTACTCCTTTATTGCCATTGCTCCCAGGTCCACTCTGACCTAAAATAGTAGCATCTGGAAGGTTCTTATCTATGGGTCAAATAAAACTATTTGATTTTTAGCCTGTATGCAAACAAAAAGCTTATGTTGAATTGAATTGTTAATGATACATAAGAATACTTGGAACCATTTAATTGTGTGGAAGCAAATGAGCTCAGTCTCATTTAAAAATGTTATCCTCAAAATGTGTTAATAAATCCTGTATATTTAATATATGTATGAAACAGATTTGACATTACATAACCTGCAAAGGTTGATATGCCTTAAAACCAACCAATCAAACAACCAACCTTTTTATAAGGAATTGAAGAGTTCATTATTGAAGAGGTGGTAATCTCACCATATTATAAATGCTGGTTGGTTGGTTGGTAGGTAGGTGGGTGGGTAGTTTTATGATATGTCAACATTTTAGGGGTTATTTGATACTGAAGACAGTCATTTTTTTGCCGCAATTATATAGTTTCAAGTGATTATTCTTAATACAAATAATTTTCACACAATTATATGGTTGAAATCTAATGGTCCTATCTAATACAAATGATTTTCAAAAATGAAATCTTAATGTACTACCACTCTGGATCAGAGTGGACCTGGGAGTAATAATAATGAAGATGTATTTTCACAGTCCTTAAAGCTCCAATACTGGAGTCTCACTACAAGATGCAGTTTAGTATTATTATTAATTATGAAATTATTTATTTAACAAACAGAATATCAGAATTTAATTATTCTATTTTCTACTGGCAGGATATGACACAAGGCCAGTTTTTTTAAAGCAGAGTACAACTGGTTTAAATTCAGAGTTTTCCTTCTCCTAGACCGGTTGCCATAGAAAGGCTTAAAAGATCTGTTTGTCCTACAATTTATCAAGATAGGTGAAGAACAGATGGATTCATGCCTTTCCTAAGAACATTAGTGCAAAGTGAAATTATTAAGCTTAGTGCACTTCCTTGTTTTTTATTGGTAGATCCAAATAATAGATATTGTACAGGGTTAAATGGTATCAGCAGTAAGGAATGATTCTCTAACTTGATCAATAAATTAATCGCTCAGGATGGATTGCCATTTACAAGGCTAAACGGCTAGGACTATCCTTTTTTTTAACCACAGCTAGGAAGTTGTTTGATGCCTTCTCTAAGAGTATTGCTACAAAGTGTCCTTGCTAGAATTTGTATTAATATTACTGTGAAGTTGTCTACACTTCTGGAAATGAATTGTTATAAATTAATTGAATTATGAATTATGAATTAGAAATTAAATTCATAAAATTACTTTAGAAAATGTATAAGACGGTAAACATAATATGGATTTTGCTATGTGTCTTTTTGATACGTAAATGAAATCATCAAAAATTTTAAGTTTCTCGTTCGAGAAATAAGAAACAAGTCAAGAGGAATTATCTCCCTTGCGCTTCTAATCGTCTTTACATATAATTTATTTACAAAATTTTTTTCTGTCTTTTTTAAGGAATTCTTTGAATTATTAGAAATATCTTAAATTATTCTTTATGTGGATAAATACTTAGTTACTGTTTTTATTTGGTATTTACTAATTACCTGCAAATGCAAAACAGAAAGAGGATTTGTAGAAAGGTTTTTAGGAAAATTAATTGTATGGCCTTAAATTTTAGATCATTGAATGGAGAAATAGGGCATAATTACTTACATAGGAGTAAACTTTTTAAGTATACAAGAATTAACTCCCTTTACTTTTACTTTTTTCGAGAATTATACTACGATGTATATAAAAAGGAATACACGTGTGATTATGAGGTACCCTTAGCGTAGTGGTATCCTCAGAGGAAATGAAATCAGTAACTCAAGTCCTAATACTGCACATGGCTGTTTGTATTTAACTTTGCACTAATGCCCCTGGGAAAACCATGAATCCATCTCATCTCCTCTCAGCTTTAGGTAAATAGGACAGATAGCTTTGGTTAGGCAACCAGTCGAAGAGAAGAAAAACTCTGAAGTCAAACCAGCTGTACTTTACTTTAAAAAAATCAGCCTTGTGATTCCTCCTGCTTGTGGCGAAATGGTTACTAGAAATATAA
Organism: Sepioteuthis lessoniana; assembly: GCA_963585895.1. NCBI lineage: Eukaryota > Metazoa > Mollusca > Cephalopoda > Myopsida > Loliginidae > Sepioteuthis > Sepioteuthis lessoniana. Next base: position 95,336,784 of record OY757923.1, on the reverse strand, counting down.
TCACTCGATTTACACTTCCCCATATTGTTTATATATATATATATATATCAAATAAGAAAGAAAATTCATTTATTAGGACCAGCAAGGGTCAAAACAAATTTTGAGAATTTTTGATAAAGTCTTGACTGATGTAGAAGTAAGAGTTGAAGAGAGGATTTTATCCGCTTTGTCCATCTCATCTGGTAATCCAAGAACTTTTGGAATATAAAAATGGTCGGTCAAACACCAGCTGATTAGAAACAATCATACATACATCATTTAATGTAATCTGAATGAAAAGTAATTGTATTTCTTGTATTCTTTTATCTTACCATTGTTGTGATAAAAAAAAAATTCTGCTGTGTGATCAACAAAAGTCTTCATCAGATGATGACTCAAGTATCCAGCATGATTTTCAGGCCAAAGCATCATAACCAGTCGAGTATATTCCTTGCAAGCAAGAAATGCATTGCTTACCCAATAAAAATTATTCCATACAAAATCAAAAAACTACTTTTATTCATTAAGTATAACACATTATTTTATTTCAGTTCTATCATAACTGCTCTTTACAGTGAATCAGTGAATTTATAACCATCTTAATGAACATTTGAAACTTGTAAGTAGACATTTGCTTTTTTAAAATCTGTACGTCTGATACACAAAATTTGCCTTTTCAAAATCTGTATGTCTGATACACAACATTTGTCTTTTGAAACTTTGTACATCTTATACACAACATTTATCTTTTCAAAATCTGGACGTCTGATACACATCATTTACCTTCAATTCCTCTAAAATATAGATTTACATAGTAGAAACCTAATTGTTTTTTGTTTTTTTTGTTTCTTTCTTTCTTTTCACTTCTTTTTCAGCTTGTGCTAAATTTGAAATTCCCTTTTGGAATCCTGCATGTAATACAAAATCCTTCTGGTGGATTTAAATTCTTATTTCTTTTCTTTTCGTTTTGGCTTTCGATATAGCATTCAACATTTATCTTTATGTATCAGACGCACAGATTTTGAATAGGCAAATGTTGTGTATCAGAAGTACTGTGGAAATTTTATCAGTAAATGGGTTCATTGAATGGAGTGCTAACATTTCTGGGCCAATTTGGGGCTGATTTTGTATTGTCTGGTTAGCTTTTGTGTTTGGTAAAAATCTATGTGTTGCAGATGAGCTTTGATCTGATTGGCTGGAGTCTATTGAAGTGGGGTGCTGTTGCCCCTGGCGTTACCCACTGAAATCAACCATAGTCAGTTGAAAACAGGAGGCCTTAGAATTAAGCCACATTTTTACTCCTCAATTCAAATGAAGCTGAGTACCAAGAATCATGTCCTTTTGAAGGATTTAATGTTTCTTTCAGAATTCCAAAAGGGAATTCAAAGATGGCTTGAAAGCCAAAAAGAAAAGAAAAGAAATGAGAAGAATTTAAATCCACCTAAAGGATTTTGAATTATATTCAGAATTCCAAAAGGAATTCAAATTTAGCACCAGTTGAAAAAGAAGAGAAAAGAATGGAAAAAAGTTGGTTTCAATGACATAAATTTATATTTTAGAGGAATTGTTTCTCTAAGAAAAAAAATTAACAACTTCAGTCAACTCCAACAACTATACAAGTCTCAGACGCCATTACTTGCTCTATCGAGAGAGAAGACAACCAACAAAGAAAAAGAAAAGGAAAAAAGAACATTCTTAGAAACATTTTCTCACAGAAGAAAGAAAGAGAGAGACTTTTTATTAAAAGAAAAGAAAAAAAGGACATTTTTAGGGACTTGGTCTCTAGGAAAACAAAAGTAAACATATACATGTGAAACCTTGTTTAGCTGGAGGGAAGAAGTAGTGGCTTCTTTCCCTTTTTTGTGAGTGTATCAGTAGGTGAAAGATTTTTTTATAATTTTTAATTCTTATATTTGGTATTTATGAGTTATGTGTCATATTTGCATTTGGACACATATGCAACTAACAGGAGTGACCTTTTTGTTATAATAAATTACTTTGAATTTTAAACAAGGATCTCTCTCCCCTTTATTTTATTTTATTTTATTTCATTTTTGCCTTCATATTTTTTTCTTACATTATTATTGTTACTAGTGTCCAATTTTGTTGATGAAATAAAATTGTGATAACTTTTCAAAATCTGTACATGTGATACACAACATTTGCCTTATCAAAATCTGTATGTCTGATAGACAACATTTGCCTTTTGAAACTCTGTACATTTGATAGACAACATTTTCCTTTTCAAAATCTATACATTTCGCTAAGATAATTGTTTGCATATGTTTGTGTGTTTATTTATACGCACATGAAACCCTTCCATTGCTGCACGATAAATAGCTATTGACTGTTGGTTCTTAGCATTTTTCAATGCTTTTTGCACAAAGTAAATATATTTATATTTTCTTAATTCTATTTCAGTTAAATCCATTACTTTTAATCTTAATTCTTGTATAATGACATTAACATAATTAATTAAATAATGCAAAGAGAAATTACTATGATTTAATGGCATAAACTTTTTTGAATTGTTTAAATTTTGTTTTTCTATTTATGCTTGGAGGGTAATAATAATTGTAAATACAAGCACTTGAAAAAATTCAGATTGTTATTTCAAATGTAATGTGATGTATTTGATTTAATCTTTAATTTTGCCCTGTCAGCTGGAGCTGTAGAATACACTGACTGCTTCTCTGCAGAGGGGTAACACCGCCCCCTCAACAAAAGTCCTGGATATGATACTAAACAATCTGATGGTGAGGTTCCAATAATGCAGGAGCTATGGGGAATGCAAAGTATCCCTTCATTGCCATCGTTCCCAGGTCCACTCTAGCCCGGAGTGGTAGCAACTGATAGGGCCCTATCTTTTGGTTAAATAGAACTAATCTGTGTACATATGCTAAATTGAATTGCTTGAAATAGAACTGTTTTTGACATTAAAACTGTACTTGGGTTAAACTGAATATTTTGAATTAGAACTGTTTGACTAAACTGAATAGCTTGAAATAGAAATATTTTTGACAATTAAAATGTATACTCAAGCTAAACTGAATTCATAATTATGTTGTACACATCATTTTGATATTTAAGTTCACAATTATATTGTATACATTATTTTATATTTGCCTTCAAAATTATCTACCTTTCCACAGAAATGTATGGAATGCTGCAGACTGCGTTTGGACCATCTTGCATGAATCGAGCATCAGTTTTTGAGTGGCATAAGAGATTCAACAAAGGCATGGAGTCTGTGAGGGATGATGAGAGGTGTGGGAGGAGTAAGGAAGTCAATAGACCAGAGTTGATTGGCCAAACGGTTAGGGTTAGGGTTACTATGTTGAGGTTTTAAGGGAGTTCAGGAAGAGATTCCGTTGGAAGAGGCCAGCACTCTTCAAATCGGGTCAGTGGCATTTCCACCAGGACAATGCACCGGTCCACAACTCCATCCTTGTCACAGATTATTTGAGCAAGATGGGCATCAAGACACTTCCTCAGCCTCCCTATAGTACAGACGTTGCTCCCTGTGACTTTTGCTTATTCCCTAAGCTTAAAGGCTGTCGTTATGAGACAATTGAGGAGATGAAAGAGGCTGTGATGAAGGTCATTGACACGCTCACACTAGAGGACTTCCATGGAGCCTTCGAGAAGTTGTTTGAATGGTACAACAAATGCATTGCAGCCGGAGGAGATTACTTTGAAGGGGACTAGAGTTTCATGTATGTACTATCAATCAAAGTGCCCATACGAAAAAAGTCTGGAAACTTATTTAATGATCTTCGTACATATATTATTCAGAAATTTTTATTCATTATTATAAAAAGTAAAATAATGTTGGCAACCCTTTTCCTACTACACCTAGGAGTAGGGAAGGGTTCTACTCCACTCCCTGGATTGCACCATTTTACCCTTTTTTTTTTTTGATAACTTATTTTTTTTTTAAATCTCTTATCTCCCTGTTGACTGTTGTGAATATTCATTACCACTTTAGTCGCACGAATGTCAAAAAATATTGGTAAAACTGGAAGTAGATAATATTAGTAGTCGTAGTTGAGGGCAACCCAAAAGCTCCCTTTTCTATAGATACAACACCAAGATGTATTGGAGGGCACTACTCCTTTCCCTGAATTTGATATATACCTTATAATGCTGAGTGTTAAGCAAGGCGGCATCAAGTAACATTTTTTGAGTGTTTGATATGACACAACCTGGGATTGAACACCTGTCTCCCAGACCATTTGCAAGCACTCTACTCATACATATATATATATATATATATATATATATATTAGCAATCATCTCTCTTGTAAACAAATTTTTGTGACAGACCACCTATAAGTTAAAATAGTTTTTCGTAAATTTTCTCCAGTCTTTTCTTGAGACTACAAATGTTTGGCTCCTGCTTGGATAGAAATTGTCCAAAATTTTCTTCCTGTCCAACTTTCAACTATTATTTTCAAAGGTAAAGTTGAGATATTGTTTCTGAATTCCAAGAAACTGATTTTTTTCTATACTGGTTATTTCATAAAAAAAGAAAAAAAAAAACAATAGCATCTAAAATTTACCCTTGAAAATTATCAATGAGAGTTGAAAGTTTTTTGAAAGAAAATTATGGATGATTTCAATCAAACATTCACAGACTTGTGTAAAGACAGTAGAAATTCAGTAACAACAATAACAAAAAGATATTAAAACTAATCCTGTCTTTAATCGATACAGAATTGTTGATAAATAAGTAAACCCAATCAATTTTTTTATTAAAAGTTAATTTTCTCTTAAAGTAAAGATAACATAATTCTATTATTTCTAGTTGAACATTTTATTATCAAAATGGATATTATTAAGTATTATTTACTGATCACCTCTACAGCAAAGTTATGAATATGTAACTATTCAAAAATAAGCATGCCACTTCTAGATAATTTTATTTTTGGTTAAAAAAGTGTTGCAATTTTATTTTTAGTTATGGCATTTTGATACAATAGCATTTGGAAATAAAATATATGTGATATTATCCATTTTGATTGAATAATATTTCATAAAACAAATTTTAATCCTGTGATCTTGAGTTTAGAAGAAAATGTACTTATCATTGAAAAATTAGATGTATTTATTTATAGACAATACTATATATATACATATATACATACATATATATGTATATATCCATAAATACTTACAGATATATAGATACATAGATTGATACATATGTGGGGTTTGAAGGCTTTTATTGCGTCGAGGTCACCAATGTGGGGTTTGAAGGTTTTTATGAACTCAGTGGCTAAGGGCAAGGCTGTGTTGCCGTAAGGTATCTGACTCCATATTTTGGTTATATTATTTTACCCCACGTTGACTGGCCGGTGCAATGCCTTGCCCAAAGAAGGTCCAAAAGAAATATGCAAAGAAAAGATAGAAACAGACAAGAGACGAAAACATTTCTTTCATACTTTCCTTTATTTACTTGGTGAATGGACTAACCAACGCTACGTCCCAAGACACAGCGTGGAGCCCAAAACACCAGATAGTAAAATCGGTGTTGTCGGTTCGACGTCACTACCCGAAAAGAGAGGTCGGTTCACAGAAAACCTGAGTATTTATCTCTCTTCACCGGCTCCAAATTCGCCACTCCAGAATTCTTCTAATTTTGGCGCGACTGCTTCTCATTGGCTACTTTACATTTTATTATTTTTCTTTTTTCTGATTTTAACCGGATGGATGCGTGGAGCCTTATGCGTGGCGACGCATTTATACATTTTGTATCTGGCAGCCGACGAGTCAATATCCGGTTGGGAGTTTTTTCTGTTAATTCCTAAATCCCCACACATATATAGGAGGGAGTCCCCATGGCATACTGACTTAAGCTGGGGGGATTATGATTTTGAAGTAAGTGAATTCAAACTCCAGTTGCTCTATTTCATTTACTTTTGAACTAATACCCTGGGGAAAAATATGAACCCTTTCTGGCCCCTCTGCAGCAATGGGTTAAACAGTACCATTTTTGTTATTCATCAAGGATGGATTTGGAATTAAATAACCTATGAAAGTCGATATGTCTTTAAACAAAATAACTCAATCTGTGTATATATATATATATATATATGTGTGTGTACATACTTAAATAATTACATGCATGCATATGTATATATATATATATATATGTACACACACACACATACATACGCACACATTTACACATACACAAGCACATACACACACAAATTATAATAATAATGATAATAACAATAATAATAATACCTATTTTAAGTGTATAATTTCATTAGAAATAATAAAATCCAAGTATCTTTGGTTTAAAAGAAAATTAATTTTTATAAAAAATTAGTAGAGGTGTATCTATTCATGGGCAATACTATCTATCTATCTATCTATGTGCACACACATTTTATATATGTATATGCACACATATCTGAAGTTGGGTTGAAAATCTCATCAACTGGAAAGTTCATATGATAACATCATATCTGCTGTTGATGACTTTTTTTACCAATGGGATCCAAGCACAGCAACACTGATGGAAAGTTTGTATAGATTACAAGGGAGACCAGGTTGAAAAGAAACCTTATTTGGTCACATTCCATGAGAGTATCTTGGTTAGTCAATGAACTTTTCAGCTAACACACACACACACACATCTATTAGCATGACTTAGCTGTTAAATTTGATACATAGAGTAGAGCTATCTGTTTGTTATTAATAGAATTAAATATAATACCTGTGTTAGTATGGGGAATTTATTGAAACTAAACAGAAATCTTTAAAAGTTTTCCTTCTTACTGGTCCATTGGCATAATCGTTAGACTGTTCGCCGGTCGAGTCATACCAAAGACTCAAAAAATGATACTTGATGTCGCCTTGCTTAACACTCAGCATTATAAGGTATGTATCAAATTCAGGGAAAGGAGTAGTGCCCTCCAATACATCTTGGTGTAGTAGCTATAGAAAAGGGAGCTTTTGGGTTGCCCTCAACTACGACTACTAATATTATCTACTTCCAGTTTTACCAATATTTTTTGACATTCGTGCGACTAAAGTGGTAATGAATATTCACAACAGTCAACAGGGAGATAAGAGATTTAAAAAAAAAGAATAAATTATTAAAAAAAGAGAATAGAATAGACTGATATAAAGTTTATATACCATTAAAAATAAAATGAAAGAAAGAAGAATACCCTGAAGACAAATGCTTGATAATAACTGAGTGTCAGGGACCAAAAATTGGGCTACTACCACATTATGGGTCACAGGCAAATTTAGAACTTAAGAATCACTAATCAGGAGCAGCTAACACAGAACCTAAGATGCAGGATCTTTGAGAAAAATTGTGTCAGGCAGAATCAAAACTGCTTTGCTTTTAAGCTCACTAGGCTGTGAGTTTTGTGTTTTTTTTTTTGTTTTTGTTTGTGTGTGTGTGTGTGTATGTGTGTGTGTGTGTGTGTGTGTGTTTTCTCGCCTCTTCTTGGATCTTTGGACCCTAGATTAATACACCAACTGCACACTCCCCTACTCTCTTATAGGCCCTTCTAAATAACTATGTAAATAAAGACAAGTAAAAGCACTATTTTTACGACCTCCGACATCCAAAGTAAGCATTGAGTGTCTTGAGATAGGAGGAATGTTATCTTGTTACTAATTAACAGTGTTCTATGAAGACTTTCCCATTACTGTTGGTTTGGGCAAACTTAATAGTCTGTAGACTTGGTTGTGTTACCATTCCTCCCACAACACTAAGCAACTTCATGAAAGTGTGCTTAGCATTCTCCTAGGAAATGGATTCAGGAACCCAAATTCAAATTCTGGAAGCAGCTGATTGTGTTTCATTTCACACAAATGCCTTGGGAAAAAGCCTGAATCCATTTCTTCTCTCCAGCTATAGGTAAATGGTAGGGAAGATTGTGTTCTTTAGACTTGGTAAGGCAACAAATTTAGGAGAAAGAAAAACTCTGAATTCAAACCAGCTGTACTTTAAAATAGTTGTATCCAGCTTGTAACAGAGGAGTTGAGTAAATACATACTTCATTGTTACAAATGATAATTGTTATTATAAAAATAAATCTCTATCATAGAAAAGGGATTTACCATTTATATTTTTATATGATCTAATCATTGAAATTCTCAATGTAATGGAACAGTAACATACATTTTCGAGTTCTATATATTCATATATTTGGCTAAAGAATTTTAACGCTGTAGAGTTTAATCTATGAGCTAGGTAGGGCTACTGTGTACTCCACTTCTCTTAATTGGAGTAGTTTCCTTCCTTTGAGTGTCTTGAACAAGAAAAAAGATGTTAATCTTGAAAATTTGTGGATGTAATACTTTTTCCTACATTTATACTTACCTGGTTTAGATCAGTGCTTACCTGGTATTTCTGCTAGATAGGCCATTGTAAGTTGATGATCTGATCTTCTTAAAAACCCAACATGAAAGTATTTTCTCCTTAGGCGAGTGACATAAAGGGGTTAAGGAGAAACAGAGAAACAAGTAACTTGTCAAGACTTGACTTTATAACTGGTATGTGTGGGGATTAATAAAAAGAAAATAGAAAAATAAAATTAAATAAATAAAAAAATGTAGCAGTTCCCAAAAGCCTCTGACAGGAATTGAAATCTGCACATGCCTAAAAGATAGACTTCCTGGCACCAAAGAGAAATCCGTTCTCACTTCAACCGTACCACTGGTACTGAAAGGACCCTTTTTTCTCAGTTTCTGGTAGCAAGTACTTGTTCTGATTGAGTCCTGTTCCCTGATACTTATTCATGTCTGCTGCTAGCAAGCTGCCTCTGCTAAAAATACCTTACTGAAAATATAACTGGACAAAACGACAAAAGGCAAACTCTTACCACCAAACAACATACCCCACTGAAAACATGTAGTGGACATAGCATAAACTTTAAACTCATCAACCACTAAAAATTGCTTTAATATATTTTTATACCTTGTCTGGGAGATGTGACTATTTCTTCTGGTTTCAAGAAAACTTTCTTTGCTATAGAACAATCGATACAAGAAAACATTCTTTGTGATAGAATAGTCACTAAAACCCTAAAATAAAGTTGGAATTAAAAAGTATTTTTGTCTCTTTCTTTCCATCCTTAAATTCTCTGGCAGCCTTCCCCAAAGAAGCTGACAAGTTAATAGGGTAAGAAGAAGAACAAAGGAGTCAGATACCTACAACAACAACCACTACTACCAAACAATGAAACAAATAATCAACAAACCTTTTGAGCCTCATAAGTGCAACTAGAATGTTGAAAGAAAATTTTCCTAGACAAGAAAGAAATGCTTTTTTAGGGTAGCAGAAAGAATGTCGTATTTTTGTTTGGCGCATAATTAATTCGACCGTTAGGGTCGACGCATAATTTCACCCAATCAAGATGACTTATCCTATTCATTCCAGACCATCTTTCCAGGCAGCACAAATTGGGGAAGCCGTCAAACACTCTTTTTCTCAGAACTCCCTCGTTCAGTACAGACATTTTACTGTCTGCTCTTCAATAGCAGCAGCAGCATCTCACCAACATGAGGAAAGCCGTCTAATTTATGGACCCTTTGTGTCTATTTCTTTTAGACCAAGAGTTCCCAGTTGAATATGAATTAGATGAATTCAATACACCACACACAGGAATAACTCTTAGTAGCCTCCAGTATTGGCTATGTTGACTGCGATGCAAAATTCCGCTCTGACGCCTAGCTACTTCACCTCTGGGCAACATTTTCTGGAGACATTCACACTTCTCCCCGAAACAACCAGAACCACAAACTCACAGTGACTACAATCGTTTCTGTCCTCAAATAGCAAACACAACTTTTGCTACACTATAGCGAACACATCTCCCTCAACACATTCAACAATGCCTTTACCTAACAATGCACTTTTCGCTCAGGCATTTAGCTGCTAAAATGCTTTCTCAACTCTATCATAACTTCATTTTGTTTCCTTACTTCTTTACTTACTATGAGACTTGCAGCACAAACATAAACCCTTTATTCCATGCAGCCATTAAGAACTTCATATAAAACCTTTGTCTGCTTACTTCTTCATCCTCCTTTATTTTCTAACAACACTTAACAAGGGAATAACACACGCATGAAAGAACACATTTCTTTGCTAAAATGGTAACAAGCATTCCTATTGCTAAAATAGCAATGTTAGTCTTCGTTCTCTCTTGATTTTCTTTTTTGAAATAGGAAGACACTTTGCATATCCTCAGATTATTCTTTCTGCAAAAGGCATTATGGGAGATTTTATCTTAGATTTTTATCATTTTATTCTATATTTTATTTAAAACAGCTTGTTATTTAATTCCTACCACACATCTCCACCTAAAGTAGCCGAGCTGCTTTAAGGATGTGTAAAAGAGAGGGATATTTTCCTACATGGTGGGTGCAAAGTGTATTTTTTTGTTTTTGATGTTTTTAAAAACTAAGAGAAGGTATATTCATAAATGTAATAAAAGAGGTAATACAAATAGTAAGAAGGTTTGTTTGACTAAGGGTTCTGTTTTGTGTTGTGCTTGTACGTGTTGTCTTGATGGACTGTAATGGAAGAAAAGACAAGTTTAGTGCTCAGGGCTTCAGCTTAGAAATTATGGCACTCACTCAAAGTAGTTACAGTGGTTATCAGGTTTCCTTCTAGCATCATGAATAGCACAAAAAGTCATTTTCCGAAAAGGAACAATGGCAGACTTAAAGCTGTAAGGCTTCCAGCTTTGGCTGTGCTACCTCTGGGTGGGTGAGCTGCAGTATTGACTCCTATTGACAAGCTTGGCCCATCAGCTGATGAGCTACATAGACCAGCAGGGTTCGAGCCTAGACTCATTCCCGACCTCCCCCTCCCCTTATCCCCACTTTAATCGGCCTTCAGGCCTTTGACCTTGTATCAAACCTTGTCTGGTGGGAGGCATAGGCAAATATCAGCACAAAAAGTTATTCTTTTCTTGGACTTGCTGCAGATAGGTGCTAAGCAGTTGCAGTGGGTGGCTGGTTTCTTTCTATCTGTATGGATGACATGGACTAGCATTCTTTCTTTAGGCCTGCTGTGATATATGGTACTAGAGTAGCAGATAATGACAGGGGGTGTCCTCGAGGTGTAATGGCTAAAGCGATGGACTGCAGAATCGTAGTAAGCGAGTTCGTACTCCAGTCGCACTATTACGTTCACTTTCGGGCAGATACCCTTGGGAAAGGTATGAACCCCCTTATCCTCCCAGCTATGGGTTAAATAGTACCACTACTGTTCTTCTAAGAGAATAGTTTTGGCATTAAATAACCTACAAAGGTTGATATGCCATTAAACAAAGAAACCAAACGAAACCAGCTAATGACATAAGGTCTCTCGCACTGCATTTGGGAATTTAGGAAGAGTAAAGCCAATGGTCGGAGGGCATTCAGTACTTGCATGGAGTTTTATCTGAGAACAAGCTGCGAATTTGATAATTTGGAAATTGCTGGTTACTTCCATAAATGTTTGTTTGTCCATTGATTTACTTAATGAATTCTACTAAAGAGGAAGGTATACCACGTTGCTGGATCAATGGTTTTATGCATATTTACAGCTAGGGCGAGATGCATGAGTGCTGGGTGGCTAGCAAGGGCCAAGAGAGCTGGTGGTGAGGTGGAAAGCTTATGGCTAATGGAATCAGACCAGGCAACCCCCATGGATTCAATAAAGGACGTAGTTCGAAGTTCCGTGAAGGTTCCTGAGTTCGACAAACACCTGAAGATGGCTGGAGGGCATATCGGCTGAACAATAAAGATGAAAATAGTCCAAAAACCCTTAATGATAAAAATTATTTTATTAGTTATTTGAAACAATACAGCTGTGGGCAAATTATTTGTATTAGATAATAATACTTGATAAACAGAATTACTAATGTTAAATAGCAATACTTGAAACCATTTAACTGTGTGCAAACAAATGAATAATATTAAATAGAATTATTAGAATTAGATAGCAATACTTGAAACCATTTAACTGGATGCAAACAAATCAACTCTAACCACTCATTGAAGAATAGTTACCTGCTAATTATTTGCTTCTAAATCATATATATATATATATATATATATATATATATATATATATATATATATATATATAAGCAGGATTTGGCATTAAATGAACTACAAGAGTTGATATGCCATAAAACACTAGCCTGTCAACATAAAGCTGGCCAAGTGAAAAATATGGATCTTACACCCTTCATCCTATCATTATGAAAGTAAGAATGTAGAAGTTTTTAATCAGCTTCATTTGTATTTAGTGAGCAAAATTCAGTTGCTTGCCTGTTAACCAAGTGTGAAAGTAAAAGTAATGAACAAAGGGAGAAATAGAAAGGCTGTGTAATATGAATAAAATGACCACAAATTTACGGCAACAATTACAAAATGGAAATTTATTATCCAAGAGGAAATGGATAAATATTTAGATAGTAAAGAAAAGGTTCTTGTGTGTGGGTGTAAGTGAGTGAGGATGTCCATGCAAAATAAAATGTCTTTGTTGAAAGAAATGTGAGCACATGGTAAGCATATTAGTGATATTTAGAAAGAATTTGTTCCTGAGTTCGACAAACACCTGAAGAAGGCTGGAGGACATATCGGTCGAAACGTTGTGGAAATAACAGTAAAGATTAAGACAATAGTCCGAAAACCCTTAATGATGAAAATCCCCAAGCTTCGTCTCAGAAATTTAGACAACTAGAATTTGTTTAGTTTATCGTGGTCCATTCATGAACGAATGTGTCCCTGCCAGTATTTTTGTGTGGCAACAAGCTGCAGTTTACCTGTCGACTATGTAGATATGTTAGTAGATTATACATAATACATATAGTTAGGCTGTTTGCTGACTGCTATTCTTCATTATCTAATGTGGTCTTCTGTGGTCTTGGTAGCTGCCATTGTGCTCTATATGGACTACCATACCTTCTTTGTGCCTATTATGATTTGTGATGAAATGTTTTGTTTGTTGCTTTTATAGTAAACCAGTAGCCTCAGTCTGCCCAAAATTTGTTGCTTATGGAATCATGTGGTTAGTTTATAACTACATCTACATTGGATGGCTTTCTCTCCAAAATTGGCACCTGGATGTCTGTAATTTCTGTCCTATTTTTAGATCTTGTACAAGGTTCATTTTCATTTATCTTATGACATTATAATTTATGAATGAAAAAAAAGAACACAACATTTAAGTGCTTCATATCAAAGTCCCTATCTCATTCTATTTGAATAGAAATTAAATATTTTGCAACCTGATGGCAACTGGGGACCTCAAATAATCTCTTTAGTCTTGTAAAAATATTTATTTTACTGTATTAAATTTTGGGTCATTTATTAAAAGAACGATTGGTAACAAATCTGATATAAAAATCAAGTCAATAGCTATACAAAAATTCAGATACCTGAGATTTTTCATTTGGTTGGGATTCTTCAGAGCACACACACACACACACACACACACACACACACACACACACACACACACAAAATTTAGTATAATAATATAAATAATTTATAAAATTTTCAGAATTTATCTTTTTAAAAGTTGTGTAATTTTAAAATTTTAACACTTACAAATAATTCATAAACTAAGTTTTTGATTTTTTTAAATATTACCTCTGTCCCATAATAGTTATTATATTTACATATTAATTTCATATGCTTAATGTAACAACTATTATGAACCTAAGGTTGTAATTAAAAAAAAACACTTTGAAATATTGTATAGAAATAAACAGTGTACTCTCAGCAATTCTTTTTATTTAAAATAGCTTGGTTGGTAGGTTGATTCAAGTGTGTGTGTGTGTGTGTGTGTGTGTGTGTGTGTGTGTGTGTGTGTGTGTGTGTGTGTGTGTGTGTGTGTGTGCCAAAATGACCACCATGATGAAAATATGACAGAGTAAAATCTGAAATAGTCCTGTCTTACCAGGTCACCTTGACTTCAACCAACCAAGGTCAAAGACATTCCTACTTCAAGGAAGCCAATAAATATGTATGGAAACCCCTTCTCGTGATTATAAATGTCAAACACTCAAATACATAAAAATGAATACAATTCATTTTGCAGTTTTTAAAATCATCAAATATTCTGGAACTAATTTTTTCCTATTGTTATTGAAATATTGTTATAGAAATATTGTTATAGAAATATAGATAGATGAAAAATAATATTTGTACATTTGATGATAATTTAACAAATAAAAATCAATGTTTTGCCAATTTTATAAAAAATTGGGATATAAAAAATATCTATGTTGTTGCTAATATTACTATTACTAAAAGGACTTAAAATATTACAAAAAATATGAATATATTTTAAACATAATTAATTTCTTGAAATTTGAAATTTGAATGGGAATTCTTTTCACTATCATTACTTTACTAACAAAGTACCAACAAAAAATAGGCTTGGTTTGGTTTCTTTGTTTAATGGTATATCAACCTTTGTAAGGTTATTTAATGCCAAAGCCATTCTTCTAGAAGAACAGTAGTGGTGCTATTTAACCCATAGCTGGGAGGATAAGGGGTTTCATACCTTTCCCAAGGGTGTTTGTCTGAAAGTGAACGTAATAGCGCAACTGGAATTCGAACTCGCTTACTATGATTTCGTAGTCCATCGCTTTAACCATTACCCCATGAGGACATCCCCCAACAAAAAATAATAAAACTATTTATATATTTTTGGTAGAATGTTTGGCAATGGTCTGGGAGACCTGGGTTCAATCCCAGATCGCGCCATACCAAAAACTTTAAAAATGGTACTTGATACCTCCTTGCTTAACACTCAGCAATATAAGGTACATATCAAGGGTAAAGTGGAACAATACAGGGAAAAGAGTATCACCCTCTCCTACACCTTGGTGTAGTAGCTATTGGAAAGGGAGCCTTCTGGTCGCCCTTGACTACGGTTGCCAACTTAATTTCAATCTTTCTCTTTTTTTTCTTTTTTACCTCTCATTCACTGGCCGAGTGGATTGGGGCTGCAGAATACCCTGACTGCATCTCTGCAGAGGGATAAGGCTCCCCAAACAAGTGTCCTGGATATGACACTAAACAATCTGATGGTGAAGCTCGAGTAATGTTGAAACTTTGGGGAATGTGGAGTACCCCTTTACTGCCATTACTCCCAAGTCCACTGGTAGCATCTGATAGCGTCCTATCTATAGGTCAAATAGAACTAAACGGTGTAGTTATGCAAAACTGAATTGTTTGAAATAGAACTGTTTATATGTATAAAAATGGATTTGGCATTAAATACCCCACAATGGTTGATATGCCATAAAACCAAATCAAACCAAACTGACCTAAACCTTTCATTCTCAATGACAGTCTTCTTTGTTACCATAACAACAGAATTTCTCATTACTCAGTTGTGAGATTACATTGTATAACTAATGAATATATATATGATTGACTAATTAATTGACTGATTTTAATGTCATGTCAACCTGTCAAGGCTTATTTTATGCTTAAAGATTAGGGAATCAATACCATTGTATGTTCATATTTGACTCATAAAGTGGGATCTTAACAAGTACTACCATTCTGGGTCAAAGTGGACCTGGGAGTAATGGCAATGAAAGAGTACTCCCCACTCCCCAGATCTTCAAAACTAGAGCCTCACCACCAGATGTAGTTTAGTGTCATATTCAGGACACAAAAATTTATATGTAAATTATAAATTAATAGAGTAATTCTTGTAAAAATGACAGAATATGAATTGGTATTTCTGACTAAGATCTGAGTGTAATATCTATCCTCACAGAAATTCTACAATTATCCTAAAAACTGTAATTCATAAAATCTTTGGATGAAACCATCAATTATTTTAAAGAGTATGAAATGTAACACTTCCACAAAAACAAATTGATAATGAAAAAAAAAAACAAAAACAAACTTAATCCTAATTATAGAATGTGGTCTCAAGGCAAGCATTTATTCCCTACAATGGGATCAGAAAAGAAATAATTTTAGAAACATTTTTTTTTTTGTAAAACTTCTCAAATTTGTTCTTTTGTTTGTTTGTTTTTAAAGATTTTTCTGGGTTTTCTCAGATATAGTATATCTCCAGAGCTCCTCCCTTGCAAATTGTTGGGTTTGTGGGTCTAATGCACCATCTCGAGTATCAACTCGTGAAAAAGCTGTTCCCAGGAGACACATGCTATTAATCATGGAATCCTTCTAATATTTCTTGGAAAAATCTCAGAATCAAATCAGCATAGAAAAAACTGATTGATAAGGCAATATTTTTTACTTTTTTTACCAACTTATAACCGGCCAAAGTGATATTATCCTGAGATCCATTTAAGAAAATAAAAGTATTAGTTTTTGTGTTGACTCTTAGCCTCAGTCCTAAGTAATGTTGAGTTCTGTTATAAATTTTTCTTTGCTTTCTTTCTGATTATTATCTGAAAATGGTTTCTATAGCTTAAAACTCGGCTTGTGTTCCCCGACCTTAAATGACATTGGTTTTGTTTGGTTTGTTTTGGTTTGATGGTACATCAACCATTGTAGTTCACTAATGTTAAATCCATTTTTATACATATAAACAGTTCAATTTCAAACAATTCATTTTAGCATACAAAAACAGTTCTATTTCGAGCAATTCAGTTTAGCATAAGTACTCTGTTTAGTTCTATTTGACCCATAGATAGGACCCTACCAAGTGCTACCACTCTCGGAAAGAATGGACCTGGGAGCGATGGCAATGATGGGGTACTCTGCATTCCCCAAAGCTCCAGCATTACTGGAACCTCACTATCAGATTGTTTAATGTCATATCCAGGACATTTGTTGAGGGTGGGGGGTCTTACCCTTCTACTGAGAAGCAGTCAGTGTATTCTACAGCTCCAGCTGACTGGGCAATCAAATGACATTGTATGTTATGGCTAACTAAATATCCAAGTCTAAATTATTGTCTCTAGCAAAAATATATGCCCCCACTCAGGCAGAAATATTTAAGTTTTTATGCAATAAAAAATTCAATTAAAAAGACTAATTAAACTAAATAAAAATGCTTATAAAAAGATGACATTTTTATTTCATTTTATTTCAATTGATTTTTTAAAAAGTATACATACGTTTGCTTTTAATACAGTTGAGAATAAAACAATGCAATTAGAAGTCATTAATACCAAGTAATCATTTATTAAACCTTGTTTTGTTAAAACCAGTATGCAAATTATTCAAACCATATACTATGTAAAACTTTATTTCTTATTGATATTTAAAACACGTTGTAGGGTCTTAAACGCATTAATAACATAGGCTTGTCCCACTCACCCTCACTTCTCCAGTGTTCACTTGGCATAAATACCTTATGGGGGTTGTTGTACTAACTGCCCAGTCCCAGGGGGTAATACAGCTTGGCAGAAATTTACTAAAGGAATTTTGATATTGGTGGTGACGTAGTTTTGGTTACAGACAAACACACAATATCCATTGCAATAAGTTTAATTAGTTAGTTGTGAGTTTAAATTCATTACTTATATAATGAATGACTTATAAACTTACCAATTACCTAAATAAGTAATTGTCTTGGGCCATACTTTTTTAGAATAAATCAATTAGTTAAAAGAAAAATCTTTAAACTAATTTACTTTAGTTACTATTTACAACTAACAGACATATATAATTATCTAAAATCTTTTACCCAAATTTTTTAGAAGGGTCTCAAATTTTATATAACTAAAGGCCTCAGGGGTGAAAGTCTAGCCCTGCCAATAAACCTTTATCATCAACTGAAGATATCACTGAACTTTGTACCAAAAACTGATAAAAAAAAGAGTTTATTTTTAAAGTATTTATCTCTCATTTCTTTTATCAATTTTCACCTCATTCATACAACATGAAACTTTTCTGCTTACACTCTAATACCTTTAATAAAAGGCATTAATCTGACTCTCCCTGTACCTTAGTTGATCTCCTGTTATCTCAACCATAGATTTGTCATTGACTTGTCATGATAGCAAATAGAGAAAAGAGTGTGCGAATGAGAATATGGATAATCTTATGATTACGTTACCCGTCAAGACGATAGTTGCTAAATGACCCAAAACTGACACAATGAATCCAGTCAGTTGTTTTGTTCTTTTTTGTTTTTTTTTTCAAATTTTGATTTCTCCCTTTCTAACCAAAGAGTTTTCAGTGTTTCATATGTACTATTTTGGGTGTGTCAAAAAAGAAAAAGAAAAAAAGAGGGTTGTCATTTGATCCCAAGTATGGAAAGAAGTCAATAAACATTTTCAAAATATTATTATTATATGTTGGTCACATTAGAAAAGACAGGCCCTGACAGTAGGGTGTGATTCATACTATCATTTCAGGGAAGCTCCTTATATCTTTCTTCTTCATTCCAGCTGAAGCCCTTCCAAGAGTGTGTGGGAGGGAGGTACTTCTAAACATTAAAGCCTTCATCTATTTCTGTGGTTTCTGCAACTCTATAAAACTTAAGTAAAGTAAGTAAAGTTGGCGACTGTAGTCAGGGGCGACCAGGAGGCTCCCTTTTCAATAGCTACCACACTGAGGTGTAGGGGAGGGCGCTACTCCTTTCCCTGGATTGCTCCACTTTACCCTCGATACATACCTCATATTGCTGAGTGTGAAGCAAGGCAGTATCAAGTACCATTTTTAAAGTCTTTGATATGACGTGACCTGGGATTGCACCCCAGTCTCCCGGACCATTGGCGAACACTCTACCCACTAGGCCAATGAGCCAGGAAGTAACTTAAATCTACTGTTTTTGCAGCACATGATCACCCATTAATCAATACAGGTTCAACCTTTCAATTAAAGGAATAATAATAACAAATTTACAATATAAACGGAAATAATGATAAAAAGTTCTGAAATAAACGGGTAAACTACCAAATTTTCAATATTTTGGGAAAATATTTTTAGTGGGGCTTTCAAGGGTAATTTCAAACAGTATGTTCCGTAGTTTTCTAGTTCGGATACTGATTCTAAAAGATAATACAGACGACAAAGTTTTAGAAAACAAATTTATATAAAAGAAACAAATAAAAGGAAAAGATAGAAAGGATAAAGGGTTGAATATTTTTTGTAATTTGTGGGAACTTATTTGAGAGAGAGAGAGAGAGAGAGAGAGAGAGAGAGAGAGAGAGAGAGAGAGAGAGAGCGTGTGTGTCAGGTAAACAAAGTTCTTTGACTTTTAGTAGTTTTGTGGTTTCGTTGAAATTTTGGTTGATTTTTCAGCTTTTGTTTAATTTTAGTCGAGTTTTCTGTTAATTTGACTTTTAGTTGAATTTAAGTGATTTTTCAATTAAGTTGATTTTAAGTTGAATTTCTCAGATAACTCCTTGCCAATTCAGTTACTTTTTAATGGTTAAAGGAGTGAGTGACAAATATTTTCCTGTTGGCCATCTTTTTACTGCCTTCACAGGCCAGTACATTGAAAGGTTTTGGAGTTGCTTCAAAAGGAAATAGTCTGGTCAGTCCTTGGTGCCTTATTGTCTTGGTCCACTTCTCCCTTCTCCAACCAAAGTTGCTGTTAATTTGCCGCAAGTGGTCAGTCATTCTTTTGTTAGAAATATATTTTTATACAATTCCTCTACCATTTTCAATTCCCTCACTGGAAAGATGACCTCTGATATCCAGCCTATCAATGAAAGTTCGGAGGTGCCTGTGGTGTAATGGTTATTGTCGTAGGAAATGGACACGGCGACACGCGTTCAAATCCTGGATGAGACTGATTGCGTTTCACATAGCACTAATACCCTTGGGAAAGGTATGAATCCAATTATTCTCCTTCCAGCTATGGGTAAACAGTAGGGCAGACTGGGTTCTTCAGCCTTGGTGAGCCAACTAGTCTAGGAGAAGGAAAACTCTGAATTCAAACCTGTTAAACTCCGCTTAAAAATTGACCTTGTGTCATATCCTGCCTGAGCGGAGGGGTTGGGTAAATAGGATCAATCAAAGTTTTCTTCATACTACAATTGTTGCTCTTGAGCCATATCCAATTCAACTCAGATTGGCTTATTACATCACACACACACACACACACATACCACCCCAGTCTGCTAGGGCTGTAGAATACACTGACTGCATCTCTGCAGAGTGTTAAGACTCGCTACACACCCAATCTAATGGTGAGGTTCCAATCTTGGAACTTTGGAGAATGTGGAGTACCACTTCGTTACCATTGCTCCCAGGTCCACTCTGGACCAGAGTGGTAGCACCTGATAGGGTCCTATCTATGGCTCAAATAAAATTGTTTGACATTTGAACTGTGTGCAAACAAATGACTTATGCTAAATTGAATTGTTAGAAATAGAACTGTTTGATCATTTAACTGTATAACAAATTACTCTCTAATTGAATTGTTAGTGATACATAGCAATACTTGGAACCATTTGACTGTGAGCAAATAGAATTGCTAGTTCTAAATAGCAATACTTGTAAATGCTTGTAACCACTTCCCTGTCTGCAAACAAATGATTAATGTTGAATAGAATTATTCATGTTAGATAAAAATACTTGAAACCATTTAACTGTGTGACAAAAAAATGAGCTCAGGCTTGCTTAAAAATGTTATCAACAACTTATATCGAATTGTTAGAAATAAAACTCTTTGACCATTTAACTGTGTGTAAACAAATGACTGTCCAATTGAATTGTTAGTGATGCATAGCAATACTTGGAATCATTTAACTGTGTGCAAACAAATGAATACTGTTGAGTTGAATAATTAGTGTTAAATGGCAATACTTGCTTGAAACCGTTAATCTTTGTGCAAGCAAAGGATTAGTAGTAAATAAAATTATTTGTATTAGATGAAATTATTAAACTGTGTGCAAAAAAACATAAGCTCAGGCTCATTTAAAAATGTCATTAACAAAATCTGTTTACAAATCGTGTATACTTAATATATATATATGTATAAAGAGGATTTGGCATTAAATGATCTACAGAGGTTGATATGCCATAAAACCCAACAAATCCAAAATATGCGAACAAATGAGCTCTGGCCTTTTTGAAATATTACCCATAATCTATTTGCTGACAAATCATATATATTTAATAAACAAAATTTGGCATAAAATAACTTAAAAAGGTTGATATGCCATAAAACCCAACCAACCAACCACACACACACACACACACACACACACACACACACACACACACACACATATATATATTATCATTACTATGAAGGAAAGTTTGATGGATTGATTTAACTAATCCTGTTCCTAGTACCATAAGTTACATCATCAACAGGTATATATATAATGTGTTATCAAAAGGTATTGAGATTAAAACTTTAGAATTTTTAAATCTTTAAATTCAAATGAAGACATGTACAGCTGAGCATCTTATATAATTGAGTAGTGATGACTGGACTATGTCTAGATTAGTCAGTGCCAAATAAAAAAAATTTTATGAAACCTCTCTTGACACTTTTGAACAGCAGTTTCTGGTAAAGTGTCAGATTGTACCATTGCAGTATTGTCTATATACACTAGATCCCCCAGATCCTTGTGATTTTTTACTAAATAAGAATAGTTACTTGAAACTGTATAATTGCTTACAAAAGACTGACTTTGACATGAAGTAACCTTACAAGAGTTGACATGTCATAAAACCAACAAATCAACCAATCATCCAACCAAAGTAAACCGGAAATAGTATAAATTGTTTTGGATAATCAATATTAGAATTTTTAGCCAGCAAAAAATGTATCTGCAGACTTTCAGGAACTTTAACCACATGGATAATCTTAGCATTTTTTTAATGTCAATATTACATTTCTGAATAGTATACAAATATATGTTGCTCCCACTCTATAAACATTACCATTATCTCTTCCACTTTCTTAAAAAAGAAATATGGCAAGTGGTTTTAAATACATAAAAAAGCCACCAAGGTTAAAAACCAGAAGTCAACGCTTAAAATGGAATTTACATTACAAACATTTCACAAAAAACAGTGAGAAAGCTTTCCTTTCTTAGCATAAATTCCTGCCTTTTTCAACCCCTTTTTGTCTTGCGCACTCTTCGTGGGTGCATTGTCATTGACCAGCAAGTATAGCACTAGTCCAGTTTAAGCTAATCCATGCCTAGACCCAGATTTAGGTCCATGTCTAGCTAGATTCATCAGACCCACATTGCATTAAGTGGGCCGAAGACAAGTATAGTCAAGCAGGGCTCAAGCCTCAGCTTGTGCCTGACCTTCCCTCCCCAAATCCTCACTTTAATCAACCTTCGGGTCATTGACTTTGTGTCAATTTCTGTCTGGTGGGAGGCAGAGACAAATAAAGCCTTGCGTGGCCTTTTGGGGCAGGATCAAAGTGTAGCAGGCTTGCCCACCAGCACAGATTCAAATCTGTAGTGAGCTCTGTGTCCGTCTTTTGTTTTTTTCACGTGCCTGTGGATTCATTGTATATTGTACAAATTTCTGTGGTTCAGTATTGAGTTAAAGCTTTTTTTCATCTGGTAACTGGACATTTGTTGCTACCACTTCTCCTTGTGGTTCAATATTAAGTTTCTGCCACCTTTTTTTTTGTTTGGCAACTGGACGCTAGTTGCTCCCCACTTCCCTCACACTTGGTCCAGTTGCTAGATCTCATCAGTAACTGACGGCTGTGAATGTGTATTTATTTCTAAAAAGAAATAAATAACTTCACTGTCCACATCAGTCTCATTTTAATCTACTTATTTTTCTAGTTAGTCATTTTCTTTATTTTTTTAGTTAGGGCCTCATTTTCATAAGTATCTCACTCTTCCCTCCTGATTGCCTTTCGCAACCATGGAAGGCCTGATTGGACCTGAGCAAAACTACACTGTGAAGGGAAAATTGTTCCAAGACAACTTGCATCTGGTTTGCAAGATCCTAGAGGAGTTAAAAGACGACACTGAAGCTGATCAATTTAGATAAGTTCAAGGCCTTTGACAGGGTGGACCATCAATTCTTGACAATGGTTCTGGAGACCGCCGGATTCCAGCCGGTATTCCGCGAATGGATAAGCATGTTATACCACAACCCGCAGGTGGTGGTATAGGTAAACGGAAAGTGTTCGGAGGCGTTCGCAATCGAGCAATTGGTTCGGCAGGGTTGCCCCTTGTCTCCTCTTCTCTATGTCCTTGTTTCAGAGCCCCTACTCTATAGGCTTAGGGATGAGAAGGTTAATCCAGCCCTGCATGGAGTGCACTTTGTCGGTTGGCGAAGGTCTCTGCATACACCGATGATATCACTGTCTTTGTGTCTCACCATCTGGACATACTGACTGTGAAGAAGGCGGTTGAGAGGTACGAAGAAGAAGCAGGTGCCAAGGTCAGTTTTGATAAAAGTGAAGGTCTGCAGTTGGGTGCCTGGAGAGAGGGCATCCCTCTGGCAGGGCCCTTCCGCTGGAGTGACAGAACCGTCCACATCCTCGAGGTGTGGTTTGGGCCTGACATCCAACTGGATTGAAATTGGTCAGAGATACGGGCCAAGGTAGAAGTGCTGGTGAATACCTGGCTTCAAAGGTGGTTGTCCTTAAAAGCCCGGGTGAAGGTATGTGCTGTGTACATTTTCCACTTTGATCCTTTACCCCTTGTCTGTACTTCCCCCACCTAGGGGTCACCCGATGGTGCTGAAACAATCCCTCTCCAAATTACTTTGGAAAGGTCGAAGTCCAATAGCCTGTAGACAGGTCTGCTACCAACGACTAGCTTACCTGGGCCAATCTTTGTCGAGGGACATGGTGTGGGGACAAGAGGTGAGAGACATCTTTCCTGGCCTGGAGTCCAGCTCCAAAGCCGAAGGTTGGCGTCAGCCTAGGGGTGAAGCACCATTCGCCCGCGAATGCCATAAGGCCCTCTGAAACCTTCCTGGGTCCAGTGACCTTTCTCGGCCTTGAAATGAACTGTATGTTAGTGGTGGGTTGGAGCAGCTCTGCTGGTCACTGGGGGAGATTCACTCTTAATGGAATTGAGCACCAGGCTCGAGCTTTTTGAACAACACCGAGTTCTTGCTCTCTTGGCAGCTTACCCGAAATGCATTGCTCAACAACTGGGCTTTCAGAGCGTACTTGGCTGACATACCCGACTGTCCTCAGTGCGGCAGTGGTTTAGAAGAAATGGCTTTGCATGCCTTCTACTACTGCAAGCGGGTTCTCCCGTTCTGGATTCACGTCGGGGAGTGGACGGTCTGCATTAGTCCCAGGCAGCTCGACGTTGGTTATGTCATGAATAGTGTTGACCCTCTGTATCAGGGTGAGAAGCATGTGGTGTTTCTCACGATCCTAGCTGTGGCTTGAATGGTGATTTGGGAAACGCGAAACAAGGGATTGTATGACAGTGCCATCTTTTCTCCTCATGATCTGAATTTGTTTTTTGGGCATCAGCTTAGGGTCAAAAATAGATGCGATAGAAAACGCTTACACCGTATAACATTCAATAAAAGGTGGGTGTATGCAACGAGCATGGTCGTACAAAAGAGAGCAACGTTGGAGTCATCCTTCTCTTCTCTTCCTGCGCATAGCCACGATGGTCTGGGTCCTTCGGGACCCCACCC
This sequence comes from Sepioteuthis lessoniana, assembly GCA_963585895.1. NCBI lineage: Eukaryota > Metazoa > Mollusca > Cephalopoda > Myopsida > Loliginidae > Sepioteuthis > Sepioteuthis lessoniana. The sequence goes on along the minus strand of OY757923.1, from coordinate 95,312,280 downwards.
CGGTAAGTAAGATTTCTTGTACCCCTTTACCCCCTAGTTTGCTGTATGAGGTGTGTCATTGGCCCTATCACTTAGTTATTAGTCTCCAAGATCCTCCCAATCCCCCCATTCTTTTATCACCTTAACCTTCCTCCAGTCCCACCTTTTTGCAAGGACATCCCTTCGCTAGTTGTGCCTGTCCTGCTGATTGCTTGTTCCTTCTGTCCTTGCTGCAACCTTGCCTGCCTGCCGTTTACCTGTTCCTGACACCATCTCTATCCTACCATCTCCTGCTGGTTGAAGACCGTTTGACCCGAGTACTCAGGAGATACTCGATAAACTCTCCTTGTTAGGGCAAAAACCATAAGTTTTTTGCGAACTATTATTTGTTTTCAGACTTTTGGTTCTGGCATAGCCCTTGCAGACTGCTGTCGTCTCCTGACCTTGAGTCTGACCAGCCCGCAGTGCAGCGACCAAACCAACGACCCTGTCAACATCCAGTGATCACACCGATGAACCTGCTGACATCCAGTACCAACCACACCGACGACCCTGCCGACAACCAGTACCAGAACAGCAAATCAACCAGCCACCCCTTGACCACCTTTCCAGCACCAACCTGTACATAATCCAGTCAATAAATTTGCGCCCATTTTCTTGTTATACTGTTACCCATGCGTTTGTCTCTTCATTGTATTGACTGTTCACATTAATTCACGTTTGTAAACCAAGTAGAGTTGACATCTTTATCGGCCCTGCTACATATGTATCCATTTTATGGAACATCATAATTTATTTGTTTTAGTTTTATCTTCAATCTAATTTCTGATGACTAACCATAAACAAACATTGGAGCGTTTGCATTAGACTCGTCAAGTGTTGTAATAGTGTCATGAGTTCGATCCTCACTGAGTGCCCTACATTACTGTTTTTTTATTGTTTTTCAATACTTGGCTAAGTTTAGTCTTTTTTATCCATTGTCAGTAGCATCCTAAACTTACTTTTTTTTTTAATTGTGATACTTTTTTCATTATGAATAAACTTTCTTTTCACCACGACTCATAAGAAATTTGTAAATCATTACTTGTATGTGCATCCGTAATTGCAATTGGGGTCAACGTTATTCAATGTTATAATGCCATCAAATCTCCGGTGAAGACTTGTTGCCCTGTTGCGATTGGTCCGATAAATCACGTGCACCACCATGGCAGCGTGCAGAGCTCTCGGTAGATTATTAGGTGAGCTGAAATAACGTTTTATTATTATTTATTCGAATTAACGCTGTGTTAATTTACCCAGAATAGCGTGTGAAAGTACTGCCTAACATATATCTAGTTTTTTTTGTTTCATAAATTTCTTATATGTTTATAGCAATGTTCTGATTGTTGTATCCCTATGTTACTTCCAGTTTTATCAAGTGATAAACGACAAACGTAAATACTCCCACCCATTCAATTGTCGTGTACCCTTAACTATCTTAAACATTTTCACCTTGACCTACCCGTTCTTATTCTTGTTTAATTTAAAGTCATTTTGGCAGTTATTATTTTTTACTTGTTTTTAGTAATAATTCTAACTGACCGTAAAAGTTCATTAATTTAATTTGATCTCGGAAATGACGCTGGGATCAGTGGCTTCTTGTCTCTCGGTGACCTTCCTTCTGTTAGTCTTCCCATGTCCTATGTTCATTCAATCTTTACCGTTTGTAAGACTTTTTTTTCTTCTATTTATTGACTACTTTTTAACCATTAGGATGATTAGAATTTATATTAAATTGAGAACTGAAGACTCGTTATTGATGAACAGTATTAAAAGTAAAAAAAATATTTCAGAAGCCGGTTACTTTCTTGTGTCAAAACTCGAAAAATCGGTTAATGATCGAACTCCCACGTTTGAACGTTGGGGGAGAAAATAAAAAATAAAATAATAATGATGATGATGTAGAAAAATAGATTTTCAGTATTTACATTTTGCTCTTCAAACTATTATAATGGTGAAAACTGATTTTGTGTTACTTCGTTATTTCTTTGTTTTTGTGAATAGTTGCGTTTTACGAGGAAAATCTGGGGAGGAGATATTTTTGTATTTTTTCTTGTGTAGTTGCTGTATACCAATTAATGTAAATGAATAAATTTTATTCTTAATTCTTTATTTTTAATATTTCATTTTGAAGTTTTGTTCTTTAGTTGATAAATATAAAACTTAATCTGTTTTTTTAGTGAATTTGAACTTAAAATTTAAACGCACTAGTGTGTGACTGTAAAGTTAAATGTTAATTTGAAAATTATACAAAGATCCCATTTTAAATGTTAGGTTTACTGATTCTAACTGTTAGGGATTTTATGAATTTTTAGATTTTTAATTTCATTTTTAAAAAAATTCACTTTTCAAAAAAATTGATTGATTTTAATATTTCAGAGGGAAAGATTATTGATGACGACACTGATACTGATATATTTTTTAATCATAAATCAATTCCCTATTATTCTGACACGTGGGCTGGGCAATTATCTTTTTTTTCGTTGGTAATTAATTCTGATATACTTTCATCTTGTTCTGAAAAAAATGTTTAATCTTAAGAATACTTAGTTCAGTCATTTTTTTTAAATTACTTCATTTTTAAAGTTTAAATTAATGCTATCAGTTGTTTCGATTTCTTTCCTCACTTTTTAGAAAATAATTCAGTCATTTCCAAATGACTTTATAGTAAAAGTTGACTTAAAAAACAAACAAAAAAAAAAACACGTTAATCATGATTTTAAATTTGTCATCGCATCGTGCCTCACGTTAACACTTGACCTATAGTAGGAGTATATAAAAAAAGGGAAAACAGTAACACACTTATTCTTTCTTCATTTCTCCTTCCTTAAAAAACACTTTGTCAGATAAGTATTTTTTTCTTAACGCAAAAGAAAAGGAATGCTTGGTCTCTTTTATCTTGTTGTATAGTATTAAATCAAGTTTTATAATATTTTTAACAATGAACTATTGTCCATCAAACATATCACCAGCCTATTCTCAATTATTAACAGATAAAATGAAGGACACTACTGAATAATTGAGACAATTACAATCTTTATACAATTAATCATGATTATTTTGGTAATAATCTCTTATAAAAATTTAAAAAAAAAACTATTTTGCTTTATTTATTATTAATGCTTGAAAAAAAGTCATGTAAATCTATTCGTTTTTGTTTTGTTTTGTTTGTTTTTTTGTTGTTTATTTTTAAGTTCATTTTTAATTTATGAGTCGTAAAATTTGATAATTAGTTAAAATAATTTAAAATCTGTTTTTTCAATGAGATACGAACCCAGCCAAGTTTATTTTTGTTTATTTGTTCAATTTGAGGATCTTAAGTAGAATTCAGTTGACATCACCCACTTCAGGACATTCCGTTGGTTCTAAACCATAGAGAAAATTTTCTGAACCCACTTTTTTGTCTGGCCATACTTAGTTGAAGACTGTAAGAAACAAAAACAAAACGAAAAACACGTTTGGTGTGCATTCCTCTATATTAGCAGCATGTTTAAATGAAATCATTTGACACCAACAATAACATAGAAACACACTTTTGAAAATATATTGTACATTTTTCAATTTTTTAGTTGTTTAGTTTTAAATTGTTTTTTCTGGTTTACTTTTTTTTTAATTTATTTTTTTTTTTTAAACAGTTTAAAAAATAAAAACAAACTCAGATTAGTGTGAATAAAAACTGCTGGCTTTATCTGATAAGCACATTTAAAAGTGATGTTGGCTGGATTCCTCTTTGGACCCTCAAATTTAACAAGTACCATTTTTGAAAGTAAAGTTTTTAAAAAATGATTGTTTGAAGATTTGGATTTTAAAATATTTGTCCTATCAATAAACAGTTCATCTAAACAAATTTTGGGAGCCTACTGGGAGTTATATTTTTATGATAGTTGGTTCATTGTATTTTGGGTGGATTTTTTTGAGTTGATATATTTAAACCAAATTTCTATCTACAACTTCATATGTAGTGTTTCTAATATTCAATTCAAGATTATTAGTTTTTTCAAGTCTATTTTTCTTACTCTGATCACATGATTAGCATCTATCTTGCATATGACAGTATCTTTTACACTCTACTTAGCTGCTGCTGCTGCTGCTTAATCCTTAACACCTTGAAAGCAGTTGTTTTGCCTTAAACAATCATTTTACTTCTTTGTATACATCATTTGCAGTCTTATAGCAGAACCTTTAATCTTTGAACATTGCTAAGTTGTACATCTTTCTTTTTTGTCCTTGTGTCTGCCCCCACATAATTCAAGGACAACTTGTGCTATGGCCACCAATGGGATTTATTTTGAGCCTGATTTTAGGATATTGGGTTTTAAAAATTGCAGTTTTTAGTAAGGGTTTGCATTACAATGTTAAACTGACCTTTTGTGTCTTATTTTGCGAAATTGAATCTTTGTCGTCCTGTTTGACTATATAAAGCAGGCATTGAGCTAAAAATATTTCCTACCCAGAAACCAAAAATATGACCTTTGTCCCATGATTAGATTTCTTGAAAAAAAATGTGAATCTTTTATGAAATCCACTCCCTTCCCCAGATATTTACATGCGGTTCAAGAATTAATGTTGTTGATGATTTTCAAATAAAGTATGATTCAATATCTACATATTTCAAATCCATGATCTCACTTCAGGGACAAAGGTCTCATTTAGACCTTCTACGAGGATTAGCCTTAAATCCCAGTCATAAATTAAGTTTTCAATTAAATAAATTTAATGGTTATTGCTTTTACCTAGTCTTCATTTTTTTTTTTTTTTTTTTTTTTTTTTTTTGTATTTCTCTCTGCTGTCATTTGTCATTTAACTTTTAACTTCTATATTTGACATAGATTTATGTACAGACTAACAAAACAGTAGTAACCAATAAGTATATTTCTTTTTGTTTGCTTCAAAGAAAAGGAAAAATATTTGTTGAGAAAAAAAAATTACACCATCTGATTTAATCCTTTTGTAAGAGTAAAACAGCTGAAATATACTGGTGATTAAAAATAGTATTTAAAAAACATTTTTTTTTCTTTTCTTTTAACTCGTGTTAGTTACTATCAAGTTTTAAATTTAAACTTGGCTATTTCAGGAAAGCTGTTGCTAAAATTATCAAACATGAACTTTTCATCTCTCAAAGCATAGTTCAATTTATTTTAAAAATCAATCTCTGAAATAACTGACATTGTTTGTATTTTGGGTTATTTAAATTTGTAAAATATATTCATTTTGTTTTTCTGTACACTGGAACTAGATTTTTTATGTTTATTTTAAAACACTTTATTCACTTTTTCTCACTTGTGAACTTAGAATTTTCTACTAATGTGAAAGTATTTTTAAAAGTATTTTACTGATTTCAGTTTGTTATTACTTGTGTCTATTAAGACACTACAGATACCCATTTATTCTTGAAAATATTAAATAAATATGGCTGCTGGATAGATTGGATTATTTAGGTCATAATATAAAATACAGTCTCCTCAAACAAGCACATAAGTATTGGCTATAATTTAAAATTCATAATTACACTAAAATTTGAAATTTTATTTATTTTTCAAATAATATGAATAAATATATGATTGCAATTACTTCAGCTTTTAAGTACATGTGAATATTCATCAAATACAAATGCAGACATTATTTTCTTTATTGATCCCTCCCTCTATTCAGTCATATCAGTCTTTTTCTCAGTTCATTACAAGACTCAGACCTTCCCCAAGATTTGGAAGACATGGGGAGTAATGGGCCTTACCCTGTTACTCTTACCTATATGTTGGTTGAAAATTTGAATTCATAGTTTTCCTTTTTATTAAACCAGTTGCATTTCCAAGACCAAGAGAGCCCATCTCTTGTCCAAGAAAAGAGTGATTCATACTTTTCTTGAGTCTATTAGCACAAAGTGAAACAAACTTAACTTTCTAATTTTATTTTTCTTAAACATTCTGATATCAACACTTTTATATTCTGTATTGATATGTTTATTTATTAATTACTGGCTTATTAAATTTTTGATTAAGGTTGAAAAAAAAACATTCTTGAATTTACTGATTTGTTAAAATTGATTTGCTATTTCAGAATGCTAGGTTTTTCCATATATAATAATTTTTTTAAATTTATGGACAAAGCTGAAATATTTTATTGCTTATTTTCTTTTTCTTTTTTTATCAGAAAAAGTTTAAGTGTGGATAATGATAAAAATGTCAAAGGTTTGATAAATGAGAAGTGTCAATATCTATGCCAAGAGATTGTAAGTGCATGGGTGAATAAAGTGTGATTATTTCTTGACTTGTCCTCATATATCCTACTTCATCATTGATTTTCTTATTCACATATATATAATTTTTAAGATGTTCTATCATATAAGAGAAAAAAACTTTCACAACGTTAGTGAATGTAGAAAACCATTTCTTTAACCTTTTTACTGTCATGTGTGACTAGTCAAATTCTTATTGTTCTATGTGCAACTGGAGTCAAATTTCATACTTCATTCTATTTTTGAAGCAGTTTCTTTTTTACTAGAAAATGACACAAAAAGTTAATACATCTTAATGTGTAAGATGCTTAAAATTCAATTTGAAAAGAATTTTATTTAGAGATATAATTGATAAGTCAATGCTTTAAATGTTTTTATAAGTTGGAAAATATGAAGAAATTTCTACTTCCTCCAATTACCATATTTCCATACACATGTATTGGTTGACCTTTGATTATTATCAGAAAATTGTTGATTTATATCTTTCATTTTTCAAGGCAAGGTTTGTTGTTGGCTCTTCCCAATTACAAAATTATGTATAGTTTACCCCCTCCCCTCATATCTTGCTTCAAAATTTGACATTTATATATCATGAGTATATAGGATATATAAGAAAAAATCAACCTTGTTGCTATAAAAAAGTTGAAGAACCTAATCTGCTCTACTATTTACTCATAGCTAGGGAGAGAAGAGATGGATTCATGTCTTTCCCGAGAGATAAACATGAAGTGAAATGCGAAGAGCCTCATTCAGGAATTGAACTCTGGTCATCAAGTCCATTTGCTACCACAATAACCATTAGGCCACAGTGTGTATGTTATAATATAATATCATATATCATATCAAGTGTTTGGTAACTTTCTTCATATGTGATCATTGGACCAATGATCACATCTGCGAGTAACCAAGTCATCAAGATGCCATTGACTCTATTTTAACTTAAATATACATGCACCATTAATGATACTGAACACTCTTTATTTATAAATATTGCAAGCTAATATTTTATATATGGTTGGAATAAAGTTCAACAGTATGAGAAAAAGAAAGACAGTACAGAAAAAGACATGTTTCATCAGAAAGAGCCTACTGCTGAGGGTTAAGATTATAAGCATCCTAGATATGACACTAAACTTTTTGAGTACCTCTTAATTACCATTACTTCCAGGTCCACTCGGACTTGAAATGGTAGTTCCTGATAGGGTCCCATCTGTGGGTCAAATAGAACTGTTTAGCCATTTAATTGTGTACAATCGAATGACTGATATTGACTTGAAATGTTAGTGTTACATAGCAATACTTGAAACCATTTAATTGTGTGCAAAAATGTTACCTACAAACTCTTCATTCATAAATCGTATTTAATATCTATATGTATAAGCAGGATTTGACATTAAATAACCTATTAGGGTTAATGTGCCATAAAACTCAACTGACCATCATCAAAAATTACTAATCCATTTTGTGATGATGCTATTCATTTAATGAAATATGTCGTTAATTTTCTAAATTGTTTTCCTTTCCTGATATGTAGTTTTTTTTTTTTTTCTTTATTCTTTTCTATTTGAATTTTCAGTGCACAGAAGTACTGGTGTGCGCCATTGTTACACAGCCACCCGCCCACATTTATTAATTGGCAATGACACCAAACTTATCTGCCAAGGGTTGACTGGAAAACAGGTTAGTTAATTAGATTCTTTTATGTCAATAAGAACCTCCAACATAAAACAGGGTTAGGATTCTAATCTTGCAAAGTTATTGTTTTGAGGTTATTCTTCACTATGTGTACCTTATGAATATAGACTTTAAGGTTAGCTTAGTCCAACAGATATTTGCTTAGATTACTTGTAATCATGGAAAGCAGAAATCAAACATTTAGACTGTTATTACATTTAATACAGATTAGTTTTCAGTTTAAATGTCATCATCTAGAGAACATTTAGGTTTCATTAATTTGAGTGCTAATTTTTACTACTCGTTAGATATTATTAATATTTTTTCTATTATTGCTTTCCTTTATTTGGTTAATAACTTAACCCTTTAAAACTGTAAGTCATATATTTTAAGCTTAGCAGTATTTTAACATGCAAATGAGACAGATATTTTAGGCTTAGTGCTATTTTAACATGTAAGCTTGATGTTTTAAGATACTCTTAATATAGCAATCATTATAAGAGTTTTTCATAGCAATTTTATGAATTAGTATAATACAAAAAAAGATTCTGAATAAGATTTTCTTCGAGATGACATTGATTTTATTCAAATTGGTTGAGTTATACAAAAGTAAGATCAGACTTTGTTCAGAAAGCTAACTTGGTATTAATATCCAATTCCTGCTCATTATTTACACAGTAATATTCAGGCAGTTAATTTGATTTCTTAGGAACAAATATGCCTTTTAAAACCTGTCGGATTTGATTATGTTACTAAATATGATGAAGCTATTTTCAATTAAGATGACTTCAAAATAACAATTAGGGCGTGAATATTAATTTACGTATATAAGCTTTGTTAAATATGTTTCTTTTGAAATTAATTATTTCTTTCTTTAATCTTTATTTTATTTTAAGGGAACTTTTCACAGCGAACAATGTCTTGAATATGGTACTAAACTGGTTGGAGGAGTTTCTCCTGCCAAGGCAGGAACCACCCATTTGGGTGTCCCTGTTTTTGCCACAGTCCAGGAAGTAAGTAAATATTTCTGTCTTCTGTATGTCTTGGGAAACAGCTTGGAGTTCAAATCTTGTTAATAACTAAAATTTTTGATCCTATTTAAAATTTATTCCTCAAGTTTAGGTAATGTGGGCCTATGCAGATGTCTTTTAAGAAATTGTGTAGATTTATAAGTTGTAAAATAAACAGTTTATATATATATATATATATATATATATATATATATATATATATATATATATATATATATACAAATTTTTTATGTATACATCAGGTTGAAAGATGATAAAAGCATTGATAAAAACAATTCATAAAATAAAAGATTTGAATTAATAAGTGATATTTTTTAACTACAAATGATACGTTTTTAATTCTTCGCTTAATCCCCTCTTACCCATTTGTATCTCACTCACTGGTGTTCCTAAAATCCTTTTAACCCATTCATGGCCTGGGTATTTTTACTAGTTCCTTTATACATGAGGGTGGACTGAAAAGTTCATGTGATGATATCTTATCTGCTGTTGATGACTTTTTGGGTCAATGGCATCCAAGTACTCCAACACCAATGGAAGAAGTGAATGGGCTGCAGTGGAGACTGTTAAAAAATAAAACTCATTTGGTGATATTGCATGAAAGTATCTTGTTCAGCCTACAAACTTTTCAGTTGACCCTGGGGTATAACTATTTTTTGTTGTCTTTTCATATTCCACATTCTATCAGTATTGGTGCTATCTATTAATTTTGTGCTATTGAAATCATGTTCAAAGATTCTTGTGGGTGAAAAATATAACCAGCAAATGAAACATAAAATTCAACTATACTTGCATCTCTTTAGGAATTTAGGGGGCATTTTCGCTGAATGTTCAGCAGACTATCTGGCATCCGTGCTGGACAATTACTGCTCAGTTACAGAACAATTTATAAGTAAATAATTTTCGAAAAAGTAACAGAATTTTAATTCAAATTTTTTATTTAACCTCAAAAGATTTAATGATAAAAGAATCTAAGAATTCACACATTACAATATTCTTTTACTCATCCATGGCAGACTTGATGCCGAAAGGCACCTGGCTTCAGGTGGGCGAGCTGCATCACTCAAACCTTAGCTACCTTTGTATAGCACTAGACCTCATGGTCCAGTTTAAGCTATAATCAGGCATATATGCCTGGACCCAGATTTGAGTCTATGTCCAGCTCGGTTCATCAGGCCCTCATTGCACTAAGTGGACCAATGACCAGCAAAGTTCAGCAGGGCTCGAGCCTCAGTTCATGCCCGACCTTCCCCTAAATCCCCACTATAATCAACCTTCGGGTCATTGACCTTGTGTCAAGTCCTGTCTGGTGGGAGAGGGGAGACAAATATCGGCATCTCTTTAGGAATTGCACTATAACTGCAACAAGCAATGAAATGTTTAAGTTTCTCCCATTAAAAATAGTTATGTCCTCTATTTACAGAGTTAGAATTTGAATATTTTTAACAACTCTTTTTGGTGTAGCTCTTAGATAAATAATATCTTTTATTAATTGATCAAAATTAAAAAGAAAACTTATTGTATGTATCTTCATTTCAGGCACGTGAAAAAACTGGTGCTAATGCTTCCGTAATATTTGTACCACCACCTTTTGCTGCCAAAGCTATCCTTGAGGCTATTGATGCCGAAATTCCTTTGGTTGTGTGTATTACAGAAGGCATTCCACAACAAGATATGGTCAGGGTTAAAAGAAAACTCACTGAACAGAATAAAACAAGACTTATTGGCCCAAACTGTCCAGGAATCATCAAGGTAGATGTCATTTTTGTTTTTATATAAATGTGTGTGTGTGGTTTTTTGTTTAATGGCATATCAACCTTTGTAGGTTATTTAATGCCAAATCTATCTATCTGGAAGAACAGTAGTGGTACTATTTAACTCATAGCTGGGAGGATAAGGGGATTCATACCTTTCCCAAGGGTATTTGTCCAAAAGTGAATATAATAGTGCGACTGGAGTTTGAACTCACTCACTACGATTCTGCAGTCCATCGCTTTAACCATTGTGTGTGAAATATATACATGGTTGAGTCAAAGATAATTTTCGTTTTTTTTTTTTAAAAGCAAGTTATAACTACACATTTCAAAGTTCTAATCTTTTAAACGCAACCGGAAATTACTCGACTTCTTACTTTTGGGCAATTTAATCTTTTGTCTTGGATATGTTAATTTATAGTGAAGTCCTCCTTAAAGACAAAAACCAACAAAGTTAGTATATCTGCACAACAGTTTATTTGTATAGTAATAAACATGTTGGATTAGTGAATGTTTGCACCTTACTTTTCAAACAGCCCTTTTATATAATATGTTTGGACATTTTATCTTTTAGTTACATTTATGTAGACCTTCATTAATTTGATTTTGTGTTTATTTATTTTTAGTTTTAATTTATTTTCTACCAAATAGAATGTCTAACAAATTTATATATATATATATATATATATATATATATATATATATAATCTCATTAATCCATAGCATTCAGGAAATGGGATGTTTTCTGTGGGTTTATAAAATCATAATCTTAAGATGTTTATGTTCAATATATATCAGGTTGCCAAAAGAAACTTACTTGAAAGGAGGCAAACTTAGCGTAATTGTTATTATAGGAAATGGAATTAATGACCTAGGTTCAAATCCTAGATGAGTTTATGTTTCACTTTACACTAATGCCCTCTCCAGTTATGAGTAAATAGTAGGACAAACTGGGTTTTTTAGCCTCGGTTAGGTAACCATTTTAGGAGGAATAAAAGTCTGAATTTAAACCAGTTGTACTTTTCTTTAAAAAAAAATTGACCTTCTGCCACATCCTGCTTGTGACAGCTTAGTTTGGTTTGTTTACTTAATGGCATATCAACCTTTGTAGGTTATTCAATGCCAAAGTTATCCTTACAGAAGAATAATAATGGTAAGAGTGTTCATACCTTTCCCATGAGTATTAGTGTGAAAGTGAATGTAATAGATCAACTGGAATTCAAACTCACTTATGTCACAATCCAGCATGTTAACTAGTATGACACAGGGACTTCCCCTGCTGTACCATAGCCATATACATGAATATGCGAAATGTACATGGGATGTTCATAACATATATAATGTGAACATAGGAATCTCAAAACACGAAAAACACTTACGACTTCTCAGTTCAGGTATGAAACTTTTTATTACCTTTGAGTTTAAAGGTTTTTCGACATAAAGAGAGAGAGAAGTACAATCTTTCTATTCTGGCTTTTTCATCTGCCCCCCCCAACACATGTACCACCCGCCACAAAGGTCTCCGCGAGCAAGCGAAAGTCAACCGTCTCATTTGGTGTCTAGTCTCAACTCAACTAACTTTCTTCAAATTCCCAAAATCCTCCGCGCGCTTCCGGTGTGTGACGTCATTCACACTGTAACCCCGTTTCCCATCTCAGGCTATTGTGACATCTCTGAGTGACACGTTTGCTCCGCGCGCACGTGAACACCGGTGTTAATGTAGCACCTAAGTTACCCATGCACTGAGCCGAAAGGTTCTCAGCCTAACTAAACCCAAAGGCATGAAACGAAATCCCTCGGCCATTATATTACACTGCTATTAGCAGAGGGTTTGGGTAAATACATACTTATAGATAAAGCTATACCTTTTTAAAACTCATTAGATACAACAGCTAAAGAAAAGAAAATGAACTACTCCTTTGTAAAGTTAATGGTAGTGGTTGAATGAACTGTTAAATCATTTGTAGCATTTAATTATGATTTGATTTTTTAAATGTTTATTTAAAATTGTGTTACAGCTAATAATTAACAGACTGTTTTAATTTTCTTATGATTACAGCCTGGAGAATGTAAAATAGGCATTATGCCTGGGCATATACACCAACAGGGTAATATAGGTAAGTGTAACCTTAAATACTCTCTCAGGCATCAGTATGTGTGCATGTGTAATATATATATATATATATATATATATATATATATATATATATATATATATATATATATATATATATATATATACATACACACACACACACACACACACACACACACACACACACACACTAGCTGAACCTGTGAAAATTATACACCTCAATTAGAAACAAGTTAAAGCAATTAAAATTAAGTATTAATGACATTTTTAATGGTTTATGAGTTACATATATGTCTAAATAAATGAAACTACTGAAAAGAACTTTTACTTGTTTATTACATGAGAAACAATATTTTTGATAAAAATCATTCCTCTTTTAGTTCTCTGGCTTTCTTCATTGATGCATTACTCAACTTTCTCTTTAACATTATTATATTTGATCTTCTGACATAGTTTCTTGAAAATATATGTATTATTATTTGGTTCTTTTTTTTTTTTTTTTTTTTTTTTTTTTTTTTAAATCACTGAAACTGTCTGACCATTTCCTATAGTGACAGTACACAGTGGAAGAATAAATCCTTATAAAAGGTAGAGAAGGTTGGAAAGCAGATATGTTGTCAGTCTTTTACTCCTTTTTCTTTAATAGACATGTAAATATCATTCTTCCCTTTCCCCATGTTGATATATATATATATATATTTGTTTTAAGGGCTTTTTGTTCTTTAATGCTCATACCTAACCTCTTAGATATACTCTGATTTTGGGAATTATTTTGTTGCCATTTAGTATTAGTGTCAGAAAGGCGAGGTAAGATCTTTGATCTGCTCTTATATGGAAGTTGAAAGATTATTTTGCATATATATTATAATTGATATTCATGAAAATCATCAAATATCATTGTTACAAGAGATGAAATCGCATATGAATCTGAAAATATGTTGTCAAGATAAAATGAGAGTTGGTTTTTCTAGTAACCTGTTTATTTGAAAATGAAGACTTTACTTTGGACATTGAAAAGAAATTATGTAAGCTTGGGGGGGGGGGTTTAAGAAAAAAAAAAAACATTTAAAACTCATATCAGTTCTTGCAATAAAGAAACATCTTTATACCACGGTTATAATTGATAATATATCATCAAAAGTATAAATACCCTTATCCCCTAGTTATGGGTGAAATAACACCACTACTGTTCTTCTCAAAGGATAGCTTTGGCATTAAATAACTCCCAAAGGTTGATACATTATTAAACAACTAACCAAAACCAATATTGTCAAAAGCTTATACATTATAGCACTGAAGACAGATAAAACTCTTGAAGGGGAGGTGGTTTTTATAAGTCTCCAAGAAAAAAAGCAATCTTATCTGATACTTGGAACATTCCACATTAATCTTGCTTATCTATAATTTTCTAATCCAATACTACCAACAGATGTGTAGTGAAATAAAGATAACTTGATAAAAAAGAATGTAATAATTCATGTTATCATAGAAAAATAACATTTAGATTATGAAAATACTCTCATGGAAACGAGCATAAAAGTATTTAGAATTGATATCTGTTCAAGAATGTGAAGAAATGTATAAAACATGACTTTTTATGGTTTTGTGTACAATATGGAACAAAACTGCCTTCTTGTTTTAAATTAATAGCCCTATACTGAACCCAAGCTTTAACCCAGAAATAAAAAATTAAGCCCTGAAAATGCATTCTACTTGGGTATGAAATTGCCCTATGCTTAAAAAAAATAAACTGTTTTAATTTGGTTTTATAATATATCCATCTGATCTTGATTTTCTTAAAGTCCAAAAATAGATTTCCATTTTGTACACAGCACTGTATGATGTCATACTTTGTTGTATACACTTTTTTGCATTCCTGAATAAGACACTAATTCTAAATAACTACCAAACACAAAAAAAAGCTTTGAAGGCAAACTCTCTCTCACTGCAACCCCTCCCTTTCCCATTGAGAAAATCAGAAATGAATTATACGTGTTTAATTTATATTCCTTTTCCTTATGATAGCAACCAAATATATAATCTTAATTTGTGTTATCCTGTTTTTATATATACTGATACAGCATGTCCCAAAAGTCATCTTAGGATTACTTGTTTGTCATGATTTTTTTTTTTTACTAAAAGAAAATTAGTAAAATGGAGATTAACTTTAATTTGTAAAAATTTAGCTGCTTGAATATTCTCCATTTTCATCTTATTAGAGATTTACTTTCTAAATCCCTTGATCACTTTTGGGACACTATTTATGTAATCTGGATAAAAATAATAAGGTGACTGAATGTCAATCTTTAAATTCTTAATAGAATCTGTTTTATTATACATAATAACAACTCTATTTTGTCTATCAGAAACATTTCCATTACTTCCTGGTGACTGATGATTCCTTTTGGATTTTCAAAACAAAATATACAGATTAAGTGCTAAAACATGTTAAAACGAGTTTAGATTTTTAACAATTGTAAAATTTGATATAGTTAGTTTTTTTACCTACCACTAAAAATAATTATCTTGTTAGTACAGAAAATAACTAAGGCAAACTGGGAGATTGGAGGAATCATGAGGTGGTTGTAATAGGAATAATCAAAACCTTGTACACATTTACCAGGTTCAAATGTTGTCAGTACTAATGAACAACTATGGTTATTATTCTTCTGTGTGTTATTTGTATGTCATCATTAGGATGAATGAAATTTTTGTATGTTTTTGTTTTATAAATCCTACCTGTTACACTCACTTTTATGTATTGGTAAAAAAATCTGTAACAAAGAGGATTGCTATATCTGTCTTCAATGAAACTACCATTGTATTGTTTATAATTTGAAGTATCATGTTTCTAATCTTCTGGCATGCTAAGATGCAGAGTTTGGTTTTCAGCTTGTACCCAACTAGTTGTGAGGGTGCAATTGGAACCTAAACACCTGGTTGGTAAGGAGTTGTAAAGAAAATGTATCTGAATTTTTTTATGCGTATTTCTTTTTCTTTTTAGGTATTGTTTCACGTTCAGGAACATTGACATATGAGGCTGTTCACCAGACAACTATGGTGGGTCTTGGCCAAACTTTATGTGTGGGAATCGGTGGTGATCCTTTCAATGGGACAGATTTTATCGATTGTTTAGAAGTCTTTATTCATGATCCAAAAACTAAAGGTAATTTAAAAAAATTTTCGCAAGAAATCTTTTTGATATAAAAAGTAGGTTGTAAAATGTAGAAACAAATAGAAATTTGCTTAATAGCTTCAAAATTTTGTTGCAATAACTCACTACAGATATGGGAACAGAGGTAACATTGTTAATGGAGATATCTATGGAGTAAGAAAATATTTCTGAAACTTGTTATGTGGCTATGTAAAGTGCTTTAAGAAAACAACAGTTTTCCTGAAGCTATTCTTGTAAATGTTTTTTTGAACAAGAAATAATAAAGGGAAAATATGATAAGTTAGATATTAAGTGAACAAAATGCTAGTATACAATGAATATAAAAAAGTTTGTATGGTTGGAAAGGATGAAAACTATAACGAATTTGTATTTGACTGATAATTAGACTTATTGTACTGACAAGATTTCTCTTTATGTGGTTTGGAATTTAGTTTATGGTATTTTTTAAAAAATGGAAAAATTAAATTCAAATTGTAGAAAATCCACGTATACGTATCGCAATATATATCTGTATGTTTTCTACATCAGTAGAATTTACCATAACATTTCTCTATGACACATACTTGTGTGTCACTCAAAACCAGCAACTGTCATGTTTCCATGACAACAGAATTTTAAGTTATAAAATTGATAGAATATAAATAAATAATACTAATATATTATTTGATTTATTTATGGCAATACCCATAGGCCGGGTGGGTGCTCAATTGATCGTCTAGTGTGGACCTCATTAATTCTTACACCTTGTTGAGTAAGCATTTCATGAGTTGAACAAAAAAAACCAACAAAAAACAGAGAGGAAGGAAGGAAAGACAAAACACAGATTTGGTATAGCAAAGCAGTAGAAGATGAGGTCTCTGGCATTTTTCTGGTAGTGTGTGTGTGTGTGTGTTTGGCTATCACAAATGTCTTGTGAAACTCCCAACACATACCAAAAATGCTAACTAATCTCTGATCATCTTAACTGCTTGGAATCTGGTCTCTGACTGCTCTGGCCGACATATGCACTCGGACTCCTTGAGATCCCTCTCTGCCTGTGTCTCTGTCCTGACGGTCTGACTGACTCTCTCTTACTCTAGAGTTCCACTCCTAACTGACCAATGTCCTTGGTCCATTTCCACTCCTAATTCAAGTCTCAGAACTTTGCAAAGCTTCATGTGGCATAGCTCTTTGTCTATTTCAGCATGAAGACTATCCAGACAAAGAAATGTCTTCCAAATAATCTGACTCTGTCCAAAGATGCTGAAGATAAAAAATCCTTTTGATTCTGATGGCCATTCACAAAGCCACACAAAGATCTCTACATACATACATCTATCTATCTATCTATATATATATATATATATATATATATACACACACACACACATTATTGTGCAACATTTTCTGAGCAAAAAGATAATCTTAATTTTTTGTTTTTTTAAATTATGTTAAAAATAGAAACTTAAAAGAAATGATGTGGTTGATGTATACATTTTTAATGAATTTTTTCTTTTCAACAGGAATTGTTCTTATTGGGGAAATTGGTGGCAATGCAGAAGAAAATGCTGCTGAATACCTGAAACAAAATAATTCAGTAAAGTTTCTTTCTTTTTATTATAATAAATTTATATTACAAGATTGCTATTTAATTTGGTTTTTGTAAAAAATTTTATCTTCATTTTAGTTAAGCTTAGATCTGTACCTAAATATAAAGACAACTCTTAATGTCCCACTTCTCAGTTCTGTTCTTAAAGAAATGAGTGTAATAAAATAAGTGAATTTCGTATATTTTTCAAACTTATATTTTTATTGGATTTAGCTAAATCTAATACAATTTCTTCAGTCTCCTGGTTATGTTTATGCCCTATTGACGAGGGATGGAATATGCTGATTATATCCCTTGTGAAGGGCTAAGATCCCCACCTCAAGTGGATATGATGCTAAACTGCATTTGATGGTGGGGCTCCAGTTCTGGAGCTTTGGGTAGAGTATTTATTCATTGCCATTACCCCCAAGTCCACTCTGACCTAGAGTGTTTAGAGTCCTATTAATGGGTCAAATAAATCTTTTTAAAAATTATATTTGATAGGACCGTGTGCAAAAAAAAAAAAAGGAGACCACTACACAAAAAATGTGAATCTTGTTATACAAATTTTCCCTAGGTTTTTGTATTTTGCACTTTTAAACATACATCATTGATTTAACATCACTAATATCATCCCTCACAGTCCTGATGATAATTCATTAGAACCAAAACACTATAATAATAATAAATCTCTCCTTTTACTTGGATTACCTTGTTATCAATTTTTCTTTATATAAATCTGTATATACAATGAACACAATCCCCTAATTTTTAGGATTCTGATTAACATAGTTATTTCCATTATATTGAAATTAAGAATGACATCAAATGTAAATACACCCTCCCCTCAATTATCATTCAATTTCAAACTGTACTGGCAATTACTTTATTCTCTAAGAACAACAGCTTAAATATATATAATGACAATATTCCAACCACAAAATAAAACCGGATAAAAAGTTGTCACACTTGAGTTTGAGATGGGCAACCTCCAAGTGAACCAGTATTGAAAGATTTGGATACTGGTTCAACTGAGCTTTGGTCATGTACAACTCAGTCACAAGTTTTTATCTTGTTTTATAATTGAAAATATTGGGACATTGCACTGCATTTTTTGTACACTGACCACTATATTTTACTCTGTGTGTGAAATGTGTGTGTGTGTATATATATATATATATATATATATATACACACACACAAACATAATGAGGATTTTGGTTATATATATATATATTTATTGTCCTCCACAGACAGATCTGTTTCGTTCTATCAGAACTCTTCAGTGCGGCTAGGCAGGCTAGATTCCTGAAGCTGGGATCGGAATCTGGTTGACTCAAATGCCAATCCAAGATTCTACCTCTCAGCCATGAGGAAACTAGTGCAAGTGAAGGAAATTTAAACGGTTATGAATCATAATTGTTATTGTTTACATATATCTGCTTAACGGCTACCGAGAGCTCGATTCATATGAAGAGCCTCGCATTATGCTAATGGCAACACATTTTCTTCCTTCACTAGAGAGCTCAACCCTGCAGGGGTAGGGGAGCATATATATATATATATATATATATATATATATATATGTCTGTCATCCACAGACAGATCTGTTTCGTTCTATCAGAACTCTTCAGTGTGGCTAGACAGGCTAGATTCCCATAGCTGGGATCGAAACCCAGTTGACTCAAACGCCAATCCAAGATTCTACCACTAAGCCACGAGGAAACTAGCGCAAGCGAAGGAAATTTAAACGGTTATGAATCATAATTGTTATTGTTTACATATATCTGCTTAACGGCTATATATATATATATATATATATATATATATATATATATATATATATATATGATATTGCTATCCTTTAATTCTATATCATGTTATGATAAATTCAGGTGATTTGGATTTTTCTCGGGTTAAAAAGCTTATAAGAAATAAAGTCTACAAAATGTAATGTCTCATCTATTCATTAACTTTTGTATATTTTCAAAATTTGTTGCTTTATATTTTGAAGAAGTAAATTTACATCTGATAGTTCTAAATTTAGAGATAATTCTTTGTCATCTTTTAATATATGCAACATGTTTTCCTTGTTTAAAAATATTGCAAAGCTATTTACATGAATTTGTCTTCTAACAACGGAACCGTTACCTCTGCATTTTTTTAAAAAAAAATTTTATTTATTTTTTGTAATTTTGTATGATTTGTGTTATTTTTCAGGGTCCCAATGCAAAACCTGTTGTATCTTTCATTGCTGGCCTGACTGCACCACCAGGTCGGCGTATGGGTCATGCTGGAGCTATTATTGCAGGAGGTAAAGGTGGTGCCAATGAAAAGATTGAAGCACTACGTGATGCTGGAGTCCATGTTACAGCTTCACCTGCCCAGATGGGATCTACTATGGTTAAGGTAGGATATTTTGATGTCTTTTTTTTTTTCTTTTTTTTTTTTTTTGCTTTTTTGCTTAAGTTTGAGTTATTCAGATATCAAATAATCTAAGGAAGAAATTTTAGTTTTAAAAATAGTTTTTGGAAAAAGGAATTGATTTTATATATATATATATATATATATATATATATATATATATGAAATTTCTTTTATAGAAATTACATAATCAAATACTCATTTCAACTCAGCACAACTGAAAAGGAAGCCTTTCAGTTTGGTCTTAAATTTGCCACAGGATTAAATAGCCTCAACATAATCATCATCATCATGTCATGCTGGTAGCATGGATATCCCTGACCCTCTCTCGCCACTTTTCCCTATCGTTCATCACCTCAGGCAGGTCTTCAGGACAACATCCTGTATCCTCACATAGTTGCTGAATGTATGTTCGTGCTGGTCATCCTGCTTTTGCACGGCCATGTGTGGGGGTCCATAAGAGTACCTAAACTTTAGAGACAATGATTCTGATTTCAATAAAGGATTTATACAAGGACTAATTGCTGCAATTACTAATATTAACATGGATGACTTTTACTTAAAACACATAACTGCATTGAAAGATTTGTTTAATTATCATCACATCTGATAAAGGTGGTGGTGGCAGGGTCATTATGGATTTCAATCATTGTAATAACAAAATAATGCAATTATTACTTGACAAAAACACATGAACAAATTTCTCTACAAACTGTAGATAAAAAATATAGACTTTTTTAATAAGTCCTATGAAAAATTAATCCCAAGAGAAGACAAATACTGGTCTTCATTAATTGGTTACCTCCCTATGATCCCTAAAATTTATGGACTTCCTAAAATCTCATAAATCTGAAATTCCTTTATGACCAATTATTTCTGAGATTGGATCTATCCACAAAACATTAGAAAATCTTTTGCCTTTTCTTAGACATGATGAGCACATCAATAACTGTTGATTTACTCAATAAAATCAATAATATAAACATATAAAACAAATCAAACCAGGCTTGAAATAACATTATACACCAATATTCCTGTTAAAAAATGTATCAAACTGTAGTAGTGATGCCACAAACAATCTTACCTTGAAGAAACAAAAGGTGTGCTCTCTCTGCTACTGACATGCGGAAACCAGAAGAAAAAGACGCAAGAGGTGTGACTTGTTTTATGGAGGAGAACGTGATAAGCCCACATGAAGTGGCGAGATTTAATGAGCATATAAGAAACTAAGTTTGAGATGGAAAAAGAAGAGCAGTATTTTGCTTATGTCTGATTGGTGAAAATCCATCAGTTTATTTTGCGTGTTAAATAATGAAAACTTGAACATCCTTAGAAATAAAACAGTCTCTAACTTTTCAAAGACAATTAGGAATTTAATTGATAAATAAAAACAATGCTCTCATTGAATCCAAAGCAGGTATTTATGAAATACCATGTTTGAATTGTTTTAAAAAATGTGGGGGAAACTTCTTTTCTTAAACTAATTTATCAACACAGGGATTTGAAAAAAGAAAACATAAATAACAGTTAATCAGACATCATTTAGAAATCAATCACAATTTTTATTTTAAGATTCCAAAATGTTAATAAAAATAAATGCTAGAAAATTGAATATGATATCATTTCAAACCACAATACTATCAGATACTCAGCTTTTTTCATTTTGTTTCCTTATTTGGTCATATTTGTGCTGAAAAATTACAAAATCCCTTATTTAAGATAATTTGGCTTTGTCATTTAGATAAATAGCTCAAACAGACTGAGAGAGATAAAAAGAAACAGACTGATATTAATAGATAGATAGATGGATTGATGTGCTATGTAATGTTTAAAATTGGTAGATATTAATAAAATAATATGAAAAGAGGTGTTTTATGAATTTTCAAGGAAATAGGTCAAGTTTTAAAAATAAATTTTCTAACACTAATTACATCGCATAAATTTGACATAGAACACTGCAAATGGAAATTGAATGTTTAAAACGTTCTCATCTTTTCTTTTCTTTTCATTTAAAAATTCATATGTCCTGATGAAGGTTTAAAAACTTAAGCATTTATTTATAGCAAATAATTCAAACTATAAATAAAATAATTCTCTGAAGACTCTGTGTGTGTGTGTGTGTGTGTACACATAATATTCCAATTTTAAATCTGCTGAAGAGCAATGACTTCTGCTTTCATTATTCTGTTGAAACACAAAAAATTTTAATGAAATATCTGGAAGAAATTGATTATAATTTTTATTTATTTTTGTCCCTTTTCTTTTTTTGCAATTAAGAGTAAATTGAATTATCTCAGAAAAGAACACTTTAAGTTTTAAAACAGATTTGCTTCATTTTATTGTATTTTCTATTTTTTCTTCATAAGGAAATAATGTAAGAAAAGATAAATGGATTTTCTTAATGGTACTTTTTGTAATGTATTTTTTTCTTTTTTCCCTCCAGGCAATGCAAACTCGTCTTTGATGTCTCTTCTCCTTATAAGTAAAAACAATCACCATTATCAACAAATCTGCCACACTGCTGTTGATGTTTTTAGATCCAGACAGCCTGTTTGACTAAGTTATTGTTGATCCAGTAAATTGTGGTTGGTTATTATATCCTTTGACTCTATATGACAATAGATGATGGTCATGGTTTAACAATCAAATCTTAATTGTCCCATAATATGAAATTTTGAAAAACATAATAAATTGATTAAACATAATTTTATTAATGTTAAATTACAGTTTTGTTGTTTCTACTTTTTTCTTTGTTAAAGGAATGAAGTTATTTTTTTTTTTTTTAAATGAAGTTGGTAGGATTTTTTTTCTTTTTTTCTAATTAGTGAAACTTAATCACTCTTAGCAGGTTATCTAACCTGGTTATAACTGTTAATTGTGAACTGAACTCACTATTCCATTTTTCACAAAAGTCTCTCTTTTCGTTTAGCGAGAGATTTGTATTTTTGTTTTGTCTATCTGTCAAATGTTTTTCCCTACCTGCTTCAAATTCAATCACATGCATTTTTGTTAAGTTTGCAAGGGGAAGAAAAGTTCTAAAACCATTTTTTGTTTAAATGACCTAATCCTTCTGCAGAGGAAAGTCATTAGAGTTAGAGGTATAAAGCATATCTGTAGTTGCAGATTTTCTGGCTAAGTCTCATTTGAAGAGGCTTTTGTCAACGGCTTAAGAATAGTTATTTTAATAAGCTTCCATATGAATCATGGCATAGATGGCTCCTTTTGAAAATGAATAAAATATTCTGTCTATGTAATTGTTTGTCTTACTTCATTCTACATTTCAGAAAATTTTTTTATTCTTCAATTTACTTGAATCACTACAACATGCAAGTATGTATTTTCCCAACCCCTCCACCAAAGGCAGGGTGTGTGACACAAGGGCATCTTTTAAGCAGAATAAAGCTGGTTTGAATTCAGTTTTCCTTCGAAACTGGTTGTCTAACCAAGGTATTATGATCCACTCTGCCCTACTATTTACCCATGTTTGGAGAAAGGAAAAAAAAGATGTATTCATGCCTTTAACGAGGGCATTAGCACAAACTAAAATGCAAACAGCCTCTTCCGGGATTTGAGCTTGGGTTACTTGATTCCATTTACTATGATGATAAAAATACCTCCTAAGATTTTAAAGATGTAAATCAAAATAAACACCAGATGATAAAACAATATAAAAGAAGTATATCTTGATTACTTAAAGCAAAATATTTAAACATCAGATTATGAAAATAAAAATCTTTTGTTTTTCTTATATTAAATTCTAGAATCTTGTGGTTGATTCTCAAAATCTGGCATTGGATTTTATTGGTTTTAATGGATGGCTAGTGTTAGTTCTCAAAATCTGGCATTGGATTTATTGGTTTTAATGGGTGGCTAGTGTTAGTTCTCAAAATCTGGCATTGGATTTATTGGTTTTAATGGGTGGCTAGTGTTAGTTCTCAAAATCTGGCATTGGATTTATTGGTTTTAATGGGTGGCTAGTGTTAGTTCTCAAAATCTGGCATTGGATTTATTGGTTTTAATGGGTGGCTAGTGTGTTAGTTCTTGCAAGAAACCAACTCCAAACACAAAAGTATCACACGCACACACACACTGAATATAAAACTGAAATATAACTATTTGATATAGAACCAATAAGAATATTACGCATTAGATATACTAAGATTTGCTTTAGTCTGGCACACAGGCTTCAGTTTGCTTATTACTATGTAATCACCTTTCTAAGTTTTTTGTTTAATGGCATATCAACTCCTTATGGGTTATTTAATACTCAAACTTTATTCATTTGTAAATGTTTGATTGTAACCATAAATATATTTTTAACATTTTATTGCATTTTTTTAAATCTATAATCATTTGTTTGCACACAGATGGTTTAAAGTATTCCTATCTAATCTTATCATGGCAATTATGTGTCAGTCTGTGTAACTGAAACTCCATCACCACCAATATCACA
Organism: Sepioteuthis lessoniana; assembly: GCA_963585895.1. Taxonomy (NCBI): domain Eukaryota; kingdom Metazoa; phylum Mollusca; class Cephalopoda; order Myopsida; family Loliginidae; genus Sepioteuthis; species Sepioteuthis lessoniana. The sequence goes on along the minus strand of OY757923.1, from coordinate 95,287,854 downwards.
ATTCCTTTAGTTATTTATGTCACATTCTCCATTTTATTTTCATTTAAATCCCAATTATTAAGATTGTTTTATATTATTAGTATTGTTTGCCTCATCTACATACTAATAACATGAAGTTGTATTTATATATACATTCAGATAGTAGTTTAGTGTAGACAGGCTAATTTGTAAACTGACTTTAATAGATATTTGCTTGATTTTAATTCAATAAATATGAGCAAAAATCCTGTCAATAAATCTTACAAGAAATAGCTTAATTTTATTCTTTATTGTCTAATGTAGTTAGGAAAATTTAGCAATGAAAGCCAGGAGTGATAGGAAGAACTAGCATCCTTTCCCTGGATTGCTCCACTTTACCCTTGATCCGTACTTTATAATGCTGAGTGTTAAGCAAGGAGGTATCAAGTACCATGTTTTAAAAGTCTTTGGTATGACTTGACCTGGGATTGAACCCCGGTCTCCTGGACCATTGGCAAACACTACCCACTGGGCCAATGAGCCGGTAAGCTTAATGTAATAACTAGTAATTTATTTAGAAATCAATTAAAATAAATGTAATCTTTTTATATGCATTCTTATTTATTTTCATTAATCTTTTTTTTTTTTTTTTTTTTTTTTTATCTTATCACATTAAAACTTTAGTACTTGTGCTCAAAGGGCACCTATTTTTGCTTGTTCAGATTTTCTGATCCATAGATGAACCCTAGCAGGTAGTACCACTTTGGATCAGAGTAGACCTGGGAGTAATTACAATTAACAGGTACTCCACACTCTTCAGAGCTCCTGAACCAGATACAGTTAAGTGTCATTCCCAGGACAAACCCCTACCTTTTTTTTTTGCAAAAGATGTATTTGGCATATTCTAATATCCAGCTGACAGGGCTGTCACAAAGCAGACGTTGTTTCAATCATTTTTGACTTGTCAACCTCAAGTTTATGCATAACTAGCATCATTTCCACTTGAAATGACAATTATTCACATCTAGATCAGCACTTGATTTCACTCGTTTCTCTCTCTCCACCCCATCTTTGTGTTCTTTCACTTTTTTATTAATTCAACGAATTTCTTTCTAAAAAGTTTCAAAAGTCCTGATTTAAATAATCCTACTAATACTATAACAGTTTACATAAGCAAGAAGTATTAAATTCTACCTCTGTCCCATAATAGTTGCTACATTTAGTGTATAAAATTTATCAACAAATGGAATAATTCATGGAACACAGGTGGTAATATTAATATAAGCCTATTCTTTTCAACAAGACTCAGGTTCTTGGCTGCTTATGGTATTTTTCTATATTCTCTTTTGTTCTTCTTGATTCTCAGTAATATTACAGGAAGATTTGTAGGCTGTTGTAAATTGATTTTATCAAGTAGAGGCTGGAGGGGGAAAATGGTTAAATCAACTTTACAAGTTTTCTGCACAACTAAGAATTTTTTTTTTTTTTTTTTTGTAGGTCAAAGAAACTTGAGAAATGATTTTCTCTGTGTTAAACTACAGAATGAATATTTGATATTGCATAAATATTTCAAAGTCTGTCATTCTCTTCTTGGTTTGGGTGAGAACTTTATAGCACTCCTCCTTAGTTTCATCGGAAAATAAGTATGCAGTGGAAAAAATGGTCACTTGCTGTGAGCAAAATTTATGTTAATTGTACAGTTTTAAAAAGCTTTTGTTTATACAGTCCAGTTAGCTGAGGCTGTAAAATACATTAACTGAATCTCTGCATAGGGATAAGAAACTCCCCTCTACACATGTCCTGGATATGACATTAAACCATCTGGTGGTGAGGTTCCAGTCTGACCTGGAGTGGTAGTACCTGTTAGAGTCCCATCTATGGGTGAGATAGAACCATTTAATCATTTCCTTTACTTGAAACCAATCAACTGTTCAAACAAGAGCTCTGGCTCATTTAAAAAGTTACCTACAAACTATTAGTTTACAAATCAAATCATTCATATATATATATATATATATATATATAAAAAAACAGGATTTGGCATTAGATAGCTTACAAGGGTTGACATGCCATAAAACACACCCAACTATCTAATAAAATATTTGTGTGTGTCTAATGGGTGTGTGAGTACGATGAAAGATAAAATTTCATAAGTCTATCTCAACCAAATAATACTCTTTGGGTATAGCAATATGTAATTAATACTAATTGTCAAAACTCTAAGTTTTCTCTTACAATTCAAGTTTTCTGCATTTGATCCTTGAATTGAAGGAGAAAATTTTCATGAGTTATATATAAGGAGTTGACTTTTTTGGTATATACATGTTGATTTATAACTCAGAAAAAAAGATTGTAATTTAGTACTAATTATAAAAAGATTCTTTTTTCTTAATTTTTATTTTATTTATTTATTTATTTTATTTTTATTTTTTTTTTTTATTTTTTTTTTTTTTGAGAACTAAAAAAAGTTAATGAAAATGTTTCAAATCACGGGGTACTTTTCTTTTTTTTTTTTCTTTTTTTTTAAATACTATTTTAAATATAAAGGAAAAAATAGAATTGTAAATTTTTTAAAAATTCACATTTTTAATTCTTAGCTTCCTTTTATTGTAAGGATGCATTTTCTATTTCTTTGCTTCTTTGTATTGTACCCGCCTATAATATTACATTTTTAGTGGGTAAAAGAAAAAATAACAAAAATTAAATGAAAGCATTGTTTATTGATAACTCAAAAACTTTTGAAAAAAATTATTGATAGAGTAAACATACTTTTTATTTGAATTAATATGTGAAAGTTTCCACCTTTTTAAAAAAAAAAGAATTAAATGAATATATTTTTATCGCTGTAATTCAAGAGGCAATAAACTGAATTTTTAAACTGTCATATTTAAAAAATAAAAAAAATCTTTAGAAAAATAAAATGGTTTCAAACCACTCACAAGTTTAGGGACACTTTTTTTTTTCTTTTTTATGCAAACACAACAAAAAATATCCTAAAATAAAAGAATTATGTTAATTCTTAGATTCTTTTAGCATTAAATTTTTGAGGGAATATGAAAATTATATTTAAAACTATGCAGCTTTTTCAATAATTATCTGCTAAAAAATTGTTCTATGACTAATCACTAATTGTAAAAAAAATAATTTCTTCGACAAAAAAAAAAAAAAAAATATTTTAAACTTTTCACCAGTACAGTTACATATTTTTATATATTATTTCAAATGTAAACAAAAAATAAGGACATATTTTAAATTCTTAGTTTACTCCTCTTTTGCTCCCTTTCTATCTCACACTCATGTTCATTAAATTCTTTTAGTCTAATCATAGACCAAGTACTTCTGCTAGTGTGTGTGTGTGTGTGTGTGTGCCCTCAAAAGTTGTACATGGTCAAAGATATAAGTAACATTATTGACCGAATTAAAATTATAAAGATCAAATTTAGATCATTGCTCTTCCAAGTTTTAGCCTCTCAAAGACCTTCGACCTGAACTCAACAAAAAAAGAAAAAACATTTTTTTATTGATCATCTTTCTCCTTTGATGAATTTTGTAACTTTTCAGTATTTAAACATTCAATTCCTCTGAATTTATTTAGATTCAACGTTTACCATTTTGACAAAATATTAGCCCATTTCTTTGTTGATCTTTGCATTCGAAATGTACTTGTATAAGGAAACATACTGATTTTTATTGCATTGTATACATATTAACATCATAAACATTACTTTCCATAGTGGCATACATATAAGAAGACCTTTTTACACAAAAAATATATTGTCTTGTTTAAAACAAAACAAAACTGCCATTTAAATGCATAAACCATTTTCTTTTTATGTAAATATTGAGGCATTTTAACACATTAAACAATATTACCTTATTCTAGCAAAACAAAGATTAACTTTTATTTTTCACCCAACTTTTCACTAGATTTAAATTTTATTAAATTTGTACAACTGTTTTAGTAATTCTTACACGTATTCATCTACAAATATTTACCCAACCCCTTAATACTATCAGGATGCAACACAAGGTCAATTTTTTAGCAAAGTTTAACAGATTTGAATTAAGAGTTTTCATTCTCTTAGGCTGGTTGTAATACCAATGTTAAAGAGCTCAGTCTGCCTTATTAGCTAGAGGAAGAATAATTAAATTCATACTTTTCCCAAGGTTGTTAGGGCTATATGAAATCCAAACTGTGTCCATTTCCTATTACAGTAACCATTACACAACAAAGGCCTCCACATATACATTTACCCAGACAAGCAATATATGGAAGGAGACAAAAGAAAATAGTTTGTTACATCCTTAACATTGAGTGGGTACAGTCATAAGTGTTCTTAGTATTTTTTTTAATGGAACTTAAACAAACAGGTTTACTTGTCGAAGACTCAACAGGATTCTTAAAGGTTCTGTCACTTGACCCTAGTGGCTCCTGCAATATATATATATATATATAAATTCTCCGTCAAGCGAAATAATTATCTTTTGTCTCTACAGAGAAGTAGGAGATATGCATGTACTTTCAGCCTTATAGTGACTGACGGTGGTAAGGAGTATATATCAGAGTGTGACAAGTGTATAATAATTTATTAAGAGGTGTTGGAACTTTCTGTCTGAGTAAATGAAATTTCATTTTTAATTAAGAGTAAGGAAATTGGAAGGGAAGGAATGTCTAAATTCTAGTATATATTTGTTACAAAAATGAATCTGTTGCAGGTTATAGATAAGTAGTCTGCAGACTGAGTGTTAAGGATCCCTGATGTGAAATCAGCACATTGACAACTCAACATTCCTCTTCTTGGGTCCAATATTTATACACCCTCCCACTTGGGTGGAATGCAACACACACATGGTCATTTCATTTCCTTTAATGAGGGAACTCACTCATACATGTGGATAGAAAGAAAAATTATCTATTTCTTACTTGGTCTCACCTTTTGGACTCACCACTAGCTTAATCAGCTACTCTATCAAAGGAATTTAGAATATGCTGACTATCCTCTGCTTGGAGACAAGGTAAGATACCTCCCAAAAGAGATATTTTGGGTATGATACTAAACTGCATCTGATGATAAGGCACAAGGAATAGAGAACATTCTCACTGCCATTACTCTCAGGTCCACTCTGATCCTAGATGATAGTATGAAGTATAAGAAGGTTTGGTTTGGTTAGGTTAGGTTATTTGTTCATAGGTTGTCATTGATTTTGGATTTAAGTATCTGACTCCTTTGTTCTTCTTACCCCATTAACTTGTTGGCTTCTTAGTGTGGGGAAGGTTGCAAGAGAATTTAAGAAAGAAAGGAAAGAGACAAAAATACCTTTTAACTCAAAACTTTATTTCAGGGTTTAATGACTTCTGTGAGCGAGGAAATTCTTAAAACCAGTAGATATAGTCACATCTCCCAGACCAGGCATTAAAATATATGAGTCATTTTCGGTGGGTGGTGAGTTTAAGGTCAGTGGTTATGTGCAGTAGATGTTTTACAGTGAGATGTGTTCAGCAGTAGTGATTTGTTTGCAGAAGACACAGCCTGCTGTGAAGCCCCAAAACATGGCAAACAGGTGTGCTACTTTGCTAGCAGCCAAGTGAAAGAGGGTCTTTCCAGTACTAGTGGTGAAGGCTGAAGTGAGAATGGATTTCTCTTTGGTATCAGTAAGTCTATCTTTCAGGCATGCACTGATTTTGCTTCCGATCAGAGGCTTCTGGAAACAGTTACATTTATTTATTATTAATGTCCACAATAGTACTTGCTAGGGCCCCATCAATGGGTCAGATAGATCTGTTTGAAAATTATCAGTATCTGATAGAAATACTTGAAACCATATAATTGCGTGCAAATTATTTGTATTAAGAATAGTTATTTGAAGCTATGATTATTTACTAAGAATTATTATTAGTTACTTAAAATTATATAACTGTGTGCCAACAAAGGATTATTAAATGAAAATAATTACTTGAAACCAGATAATTATTAGTATTAGAAATTCTTGAAACCATACGACTGTAGATAAATTATTTGTATTAGGAATACTTGATATCATATAATATGCCAAAAAATATGCTGTCTTCCCCATGTACAATGAATGTGATTCCCTAACATTTTGGCATGAAATAATCTTTGAGGGGTTTACTTGCCGTTAAAATCAATCAAACAGATAAGTTGGATCAGAAACTAACCCAACGTTTTTTAGTACATTCAAGTGTAACTTGGTGGACTAGGTACCCTACAATTAGACATTTTGGATTGCAATAAGAAAGTTTTGTGCCATGTAATATAAAAATACTTTTAGGTAGTAGACAAATAATATTGGGATTATTCCTACTTTCAAAACAACTTTTGAACTTAACTCAGTAGTGTAAGATTCGCAACCAAGGAAATCATCTGGTCCTATCCATAGTAGTAAAAGAGGATGAAGTCAGAGTCAGTCTGTGATCGTTGATGTGCCCCCTAAAAGACAATGTTGATGGGGTCAAACTATTTTTGTACTACCCACCCTAAGGAGGGTATCAGCTTATTAAAAAAAACAAAAACATACACACCAAAAAATGACTTTAGCAGGGTGGCTACGTAAATGAATATGAAAAAATTAGCTGAAGTTTAATTACTAGGTGGATATGATTTAGCTAATACATCTATAAAGTATGCTTAGCGCAACGGTTATCATCATAGGAAATGGAATTGGTGACTCTAATTCAAATCTTAGACGAAGTTGTCAACGTTTCACTTCACGCCAACGCCTTTGGAAAAAGCATGGGTCTCTCTATTCTCCCAATTAGTAAATAGTAGGATAGACTGATCTTCCTAAGCTTTAGTAAGGCAACCAATCTAGAAAAAGGAAAACTTTGAATTCAAACTAGCTTTAATCCTTTGAAAAAATGACCTCATGTAACATCCTGCTCGTGAAGGAAAGGTTGGGTAAATAAGAAGATCATTAAATAAGTTTCCAGACTTTTTTGTATGGGCACTTTTATTGATAGTACACACATGAAACTCTAGTCCCCTTCGAAGTACTCTCCTCTAGCTGCAATGCACTTGTTGTACTGTTCCAACAACTTCTGGAAGGCCCCATGGAAGTCCTCTTGTGTGAGCGTGTCAATGACCTTCATCACAGCCTCTTTCATCTCCTCAATTGTCTCATAATGACAGCCTCAGAGCTTTGGGAATAACCAAAAGTCACAGGGATCAACATCTGGACTATAGGGAGGGTGAGGAGCTGTCTTGATGCCCATCTTGTTCAAATAGTCTGTTACAAGGATAAAGTTGTGGACTGGTGCATTGTCCTCATGAAAATGCCACTGACCCAATTTGAAGAGTGCTGGCCTCTTCCGACAGAATCTCTTCCCGGACTCCTTAAAACCTCAACATAGTAACCCTAACCCTAACCCTTTGGCCAATCAACTCTGGTGTATTGACTTCCTTACTCCTCCCACACCTCTCATCATCCCTCACAGACTCCTTGCCTTCCTTAAATCTCTTATGCCACTCAAAAACTGATGCTTGATTCATGCAAGGTGGTTGAAAAGCAATCTGAAGCATTCCATACGTTTCTCTGGCATTTTTTCCAAGTTTAAAACAGAATTTTATTGCATATCGTTCTTCTAAAGTGTCCTCACATCCAGATTGCATTTTTGAAATTCACCAGCTGTGACAATCAGGTTTTAGTAGGGTATATTCCAATTCCTGCGGTAGCGGTTCATTTGAACCTGAAATCATAAAAATTGGTCAGTCATCTAATAAGATGTACAGCAATAATATACTGACTTTTCAAGAGTCGACGACAATTTTAAATGCCTATACAAAAAAAGTCTAGAAACATATTGAATAGACCACGTAAATACTTTCCAAATACTGAAACTATCCCTCTTCCTGCTGTCCTACATAAACTCGTCTAGCTACAAATCCAAATACTATCGAGTTTTCTCTGTTTACTTTGTTCCTTCAAATCAATGATTCCCACACCAATTCCAGCGTTTCGTATATTATCGAGATCGAAATTTTATCAATGGTTCATCGTGAAATAATGAAACCCTGTTGCATTTAAGTATTCATTGGAGTAATCCTGCTAACAATCTCAATGGAGTGGATCCTTTAGTTACGTACCCCTTAACAGCAATTAGAAATGTTTTTGCAGTGTGATCGGGTACGCAAATTTCAAGCATACCCGCCACAAAACAAGTGACCAGGAAGAACCCGACTCTCCAAATTTTTTATTCTGAAACGTAAAACTCTATTTCAGCGATTTATATTTCCTCTTTTGTCGATTCCTCTGTTATTTATTTTTTAATTTATTTTACCCGAACAACATATCTCAACTCCCAAATAAATTTTCCAATCGATATCTGTGAATTCATCTCAAATTGTAAGCAACTTTAAGTAAAAAATTTTTTTGCCCAGGAATTCTTAATCTGACACTACAAAATCTCTGATAGATGGATTCGATTGGCCGAAATACAACATCTTATCGTGTCCTCTTCGTAATTTGCTCTACTTGGGCAGCACATTTTTCGATGACAAAAAAGTAACAGCCACTTTGTAAACTTTGTCATAATTCAAACACAAAACAACTGAAGCTTGAACTTATATTTCTGAGGGTGATGAGATAGTGCATGCGCAATGGTTTACAGCGCAAAATAGCAAATAAAAGCAACAATTTATTTCAATTTAATAAGTAATTTAAAAAAAATTCAGCATCATAATAATCAGCAACAGCAATAAAATAGATTAAAGAATGTTCAAATGAATTATACCCGACTTTATAATGATTATTCTTTAGTAGTATTTATTTCATTTGAACTTTTTAAAACTCAGTCTGGAAAGATAAATAATTTTTTTAGATATCAGCACCTTATTTATTAAAAGTTTATTTTATTTTTCCATGTAAAAAAAAAAAAAATGTAATTAAAGACTGGAAATAATTTACCTTTCTCTGAATATTTTTTTCTTGTTCTTTTCTTGCTTATGTTTTCAGTTTTAAGTTGGGTTTTTTTCATCCAGTCAGATTCATATAATTAATATTGTAATGTAAATGTAAAACTATTTTTATTTTCAATCCCGAAAACGTTTTTAAAAGGACATTACTTTAAAAGTATAATTTTAAAAAAATATTTTGAAATGATGAATTCGAAAATTAAAAGAGAAATCATTTCTAGTTTGTTTGGGTAAATTAAAGGAAAACAATTTGGAGTAACACATTTTTTGTTGAAGTCTTAAGCGGCAATTTAAGTTGACCAATCGCAGCTACGTTTCAAGCTTTGTATCAAAATAATGAAATTATTTGTGTTAATACTTGTGTAGGCAAATAAATACTTTACAGAATTCGCTTTTAGGATTTTAAAATGGCTCCGAAGAAAAAAGCTGCATTAAGATGCACGTAAGTTTGTAGCTACTTTTGTGTGTTTTGATAATCATTATTAGATATGTAAGAACTCCTTTTTACCAGCGAATTTCAAGAGGCAGCCATATGTGTTTTAAGTTTGTAAATTTAAATTAAACACAGCTTTTTCACCTTGTTTTCTCTGTAAAAAGAAAATATGTCAACGTTTTCGATTTGTTCTCAGTAATTATATATTTAACATTCGATTTCTTGATTACATATTTTTTTAGACAAACATTTAAATGAAGAGATAAAATATTAGAACGTCAATGCATTTTAAACAAAGAAGTTACTTGAAGTTTTATTTATCATCAACTGTTTTCACCTCCATTTTTATCCCAAACGATACATTTAACTCCTCTGTATCTTTTGAATTAAACTGTACTGTGCATTTAATGGGATAAAAAAAAAATGGGTGTAGTAGAAGTAGTAATAATACCGGATATGTATCGTGATGTGTTTTAGTTTTTCAAGCGAAGTTTCGAAATAAACACCTTCACCTCTAAAATCATTCATTTTTGCAAAAATTTTCTTCGGACTAATAATGAACCACAGATATTCAGATAATGCAAATTTTATCCCGAAAAATTATTTTATTACGTTTTACAATTTACGTTCATGCTAAAATAGACCTTGAGTTTAATTCCAGTGTCAGATTTTAGTATTCCCTTCATGATTACATAATTTTATTGTGGTTATTATGTTTAACTGCTGATATTTCTCCGTGAAAAAAGCATAAAAAAAATTAGAATATGATTTAGAACACTTTTTCTGCGAAACAATACATTTCTATGCTCAGCATCATAGGAAATGAAGTCAGTAGCCTGAGTTCAAAACCTGGACGAAGCTGTTTGCATTTTACTTTGTGCTAATATCCTTTGGAAAAGACATGAATTCATCTGTTCTCCCTCCCCCCGTCGAACTGTACGTAAATAGTAAGGTAACCAGTATAAGAAAAGAAAAACTTTGAATGTAAGCTAGCTTTACTTCGCTTAAAAAGTTTACCTTGGTTACTTTTGGTTAAATCCACACATTCTTAGAAAAATTCAAATGCCTGTTATTTTTTAAATAGTTTTCGATTTCATATGTGAAGTACTAATGACCAAGTAAAAAAAAAAAAAAAAAAAAGTAACCATTTGTTGGTATGTGTATCGTATGAAATTTGTACATCATTTTGTTAATAGATACGGTAAGGTTGCGATTTGTTGGTCCCAAAGATGCCGCAAAACAATTTGTTCTTTAAAAAAATAGTTTTAAAAAATTCAGAAATATATTGTACTGCTTTAATTTCTTATTTCGCGCCGGCTTAGTCACGTGGGAGGGTCTGAAGTTTTCAAAAGGGAATGTTAAAATATTACACCGGAATTAAAGTCAAGATCTGTTTAAAACATGACAGATTGAATCCGCTTGGTAAAACTTCTAAAAAATTAAAATTCAAAAAGAAAAAGTTTTAGATAAATATAATCTCCACTACTCATCTAAAGCAGATTGGTTCCATCTTAAAAAAAAAAAAAAAGAAAGAAGGGTTTTCTGTCATTTATTTATTTATTTTAGATGGGTTTTAAAAAATATAATCCGAAGATATTTTTTTATCACAAAATAAAAGATTTAAAGAAAAACCATAGGCTAGTTTTTATTCTGAAATTCAGTCGTATAAAAGTTAAATCTTAACATTTATGTAACAGTAAAATTTTTGTGATTGGAAGTATAGACTAGTTAAAGATAATTTCTATGGTAATTTCTATAATGTATAATATATACAAAAAAGAAAGAAAAAGAAATATAATTCACCATCCAGATAAGAGTAAGTTTCAGTCATTCGCTTTACTACTCTGTAAAACATTGAATACTTCAACTGCATCTCCTGTATAGGAGTATCCCGCCTCCAAAAAAATGGAGATATATCCAGGGTATTAATTTACTAAGCTTTTTGCTTAGATATGATACAAGGCCTTATGAATGGGGTACTCGATGAGACTCAAACACACTAATGAAGGTTTGCTTAGTCTAGATTGCTAACCATTACACCACCTGGGATGCCCAAAGGTTATGTCATGGGCATGATATTAAACTACAATCGGTGGTGAGACAAGTTTTAGAGCTTTGGAGGCGAATGTTGAGGCAGACTTTTGTTGTTATTACTCCCAAGTCCATTATAATCTAGAGTGGTGGTAGCTGTCAGGGTCCCATCTATTTGAAAATTATGTTGGTTTTTTAATGCCAAATCTGGTTTTTATATATATATTATATATAGGATTTGCAAGCGAATAATCTGTAGGTAGTTATTTTTAAATAAGCCAGAGCTCATTTGTTTGCACATAGTGAAATGATTCCAAGTATTGCTATATAGTACCAATCATTGAATTTTTGCATACAGTTAAACGGTTTCATGTATTCCAATTCAACACTAATGATTTTTGTCTTTATTGGGAATCCTTTTTGAGATGAGGCTTCTTAATCTGAGTATTAATTTTATTGTGAACTTTTTGTCCTCATCTTGGTATTTTTTGTTGTTTTTCTTACTACATTTCAGCCAAATTTCACCTCTGACCGTCTTCAGGTGATTAACCGCGACCTCGTGATTAATCACCTGAAGACGGCCAGAGGTGAAATTTAGCTGAAATGTAGTGAGAAAAACAACAAAAACTACCAAGATGAGGACAAAAGTCCGCAATAAAATTAATAGTCAGACTAATGATTCTCTTCAACGTTCATTTGCACAGGATTAAATACTTCCAAGTATTGCTATTTATCACTAACAATTCAATTAAACAGTCGTTTGTTTAAACACAGCACACAGTCAAATGATTGTAAGTATTGCTATGTAATACCAATAATTCAATTTAGATACACAGTTAAGAGTTTCAAGTATTGCTATTTAACACTAATTATTTAATTCAACATCAGTTCAATGGTTCCAGGTATTGCTATATGTCACTAATGATTCAATTAAACATCAGTCATTTATTTACACACAGTTAAATGATTAAAAAGTTTTATTTCAAAAATTCAATTTAGCATACATCGTTTGTTTGCACTCAGTTTAAATGTCAAACAGTTCTATTTGAGCCATAGATAGGACCCTATCAGGTGCCACCAGTCTGAGTCAGAGTGGACCTAGAAACAATGCCAATGAAGGGGTTACTCCACATTCCTCAAAGCTCCCCTCCTCAACAATCAGATTTTTAGTGCCATATCCAGGGCTCTCGGGTGGGTGGGGAATCTTACCCCTCTATAGAGATGTAGTTGGTGTATTCTACTCCAACTGGGCTATGTTTGAAAATTATTAGGGTTAGATAAGAATACTTGAAACCATAAAACTGTGTCTAAATCATTTGTATTAGATAAGAATACTTGAAACCATATAACTTTGTCTAAATCATTTGTATTAGATAAGAATACTTGAAACCATAAAACTGTGTCTAAATCATTTGTATTAGATAAGAATACTTGAAACCATAAAACTGTGTCTAAATCATTTGTATTAGATAATACTTGAAACCATAAAACTGTGTCTAAATCATTTGTATTAGATAAGAATACTTGAAACCATAAAACTGTGTCTAAATCATTTGTATTAGATAAGAATACTTGAAACCATAAAACTGTGTCTAAATCATTTGTATTAGATAAGAATACTTGAAACCATAAAACTGTGTCTAAATCATTTGTATTAGATAAGAATACTTGAAACCATAAAACCATATGCAAACAGATAATTATTGAATTGGGACTTGAAGTTCATGAGTAAGTAAAGTAAGTAAAGTTGTCTCCCTTTAGTCGAGGGCGACCCGAAGGCTACTACACCGAGGTGTAGGGGAGGGCACTACTCCTTTCGCTGGATTGCTCCACTTTACCCTTGATACGTACCTTATATTGCTAAGTGTTTTCAAGGATGTATCAAGTACCATTTTTAAAGTCTTTGGTATGACGCAACCTAGAATTGAAGCCAGGTCTTCCGGACCATTGGCAAACACTCTACCCACTGGGCCAATGAAATGCTTGTCAAAAGTATTTGATAGCAAATAAAATGAACTTTGAATGATATACCTGTGACCCAGTGATACATTTTTATTCACAAACAAAAATTACAAAAAAATGTAATTCAACAGAATTATATATATATATATATATGTGTGTGTAATTGGGCCGTAATCTGTCATTTAAACATGTTTGATTAAATAATAAAGACACATTTTGTCTACATAATTTTATTAGGATCCTTTCAAGTTTCCTGACAAGTGTTTTGGTTTTAGGTTGGAGTTGGTAGATGAATTTATCGAAATTGTCTCAAGTGCTTTAGACTTTTCATAGGTTATCATCAGGGATTGTTTGCATGTGAAAAGATTGGGGTTTTTTTTTGGTTTTTTTAAGTTTTTAGGTTTTTTATAACATTGCAAAAATTACATAAATGTATTGTTGGATTAAACTGAGATACTGATGACATCAAACAAATTTCAAACAGAACGCTATCTACAGAAATAGAATATTTACAAGAGAAACAGAATATTTAAAAAAAAAAGACTGTGTGTGTGTGTGTGTGTGTGTGTGTGTGTGTGTGTGTGTGTGTAAATAGTATGGAGAAAATAGAAAAACAAAGTAATCCAAAAGTGATGAATTTATTAGAAAGGAAAGTCAATGTTAAAACATTTCAGTTTTAAAGCCTTCATCAGGACTTTAAGATGGTGAAATGTGTGTTGATGGAACAATGATATAGGTTTAATAAAATACAAAAACAGGGGAAGAAGAATATATACAAAGAAAGATTATATAATTGTTCAGTCATTCAATCAGTATTCTTTTCAAACACTATCACGTGATAGGCACAGACAATTATGTTTAAACAAATGGAAACACTAAGAGATACAACGGATAAAAAGAAGAAAAGAAAAGAAAGGGAAAATGAAGGAAGAGAAGATGAAAAAAGAACAGAAAGGAAAGGAAAGAAGAAAGAGAGACAAAAAGAAAGAGAGAGAGAAGAGAAAAAAGAGAAGACAAATTATTATAGGTTTTTTACCTTAGGGCCCTCTGTATTTGCTCCCTGAAATATCTAGATGAAGAGTTTAATTATATAGAAAATTCCTTTCTAAACCTTCTCTACCTAAAACTTTTATACATTTTGCTAAATCTAAAGCCTTTATATATATATATATATATATATATATAGTTACTAAGCTTAGCTTATTTTTGGCACAAGGCTCAAAGCATGTGTCACCCAGTGAGAATTGAACTCATTAGGCTTACTAGCCTAGCTTGGTAACCATTGTACCACATAAGATAGCAGATAATACAAAGTTTAATAGAATAGTGCCCAAGAAATAACGAGCATTATAAGAAAAAGACCTTACAGAAGATGACGAGATGTGATTGCAAAATTTGATGATATGGCTGAGGCCAGTCGAACTGCAAGAAAAGACTGACCTCCCCTGCTAACCATACCAAGTTTGGCATGCCATAAAGCCAAATAATCATTTGCTTTAATTTTTTTATGAAAAAGTTACATTTAAAAACTATATCTTCCATTTGCCAATCCACCATGTTTCTTTAGTTTTTCCCTCTCAACCACTAAGAACATGTCGACTTATGGTTGATTACCAATATATAATTTTTTTGTACTTAAATGTAATTGTTTAGTAAAAAATAAAGTAAATGACTGAAATTTATGCTAATCTGGATGGGGAATAAGTATTACATTTAATTGTTTTTATACATTACTGCAGAAATAATTTCTTTATTATTCTATACATGTTTGACAACTTTAATCATAGGAGACCAAGACAATCTTAAAATCTTATTGACTGGTAAAAAAACAAGAATGATTGTAAAAGTAGACCATAGTAAAAAAAAAAAAAACCAAAAAAAAAAAAACTTAAATTTTGATATTGACACAGCTTTTGTTTTGGTCAGACATGAAAGTACTTTTTACTGCAACTTAAACAAATAAACATTATTTGCAAATATGTAAAGATGGGATTGGTGGTCTGGTTGGCTTTGAACAGTTTTAGTTATTGGCATTTGTAGAGATTAGATTGTACTATTGCTTGATATTGAGCAGTTTTTAAATATTGTTGGTCAGTTAATTTATTTTTTTAACTGATATTATCGTATTATATATATATTTATATATATATATATATATATATATATATATATATTATATTGCACTTGGTTCGACACATAACCACATAGTGATTTACTGATGACCAACACTCTCATAATAAATATATATATATATAGTCATCCATAGACAGACTGTTTGGTTGTATCACGACTCTTCAGTGTGGCTTGATACGTAGGACATTTGAAGCTGGGATTGAAACCCGCCTAACTTTACATTAGACTTAGTATCAGACCGCTCAGCCATCAGTCAATATATGTCAGCTCAGGAATTATAAGGCATTATGTAGTAGCTTTCATTTGTTTACATTTTTGCCTTGCCGGATACCAGAGTGCTCAATTCATTCGAAGAGCTTTGCATTATGTGAGTGGCAGCTGTAAATTCCTTCACCAGAGTGCTCAACCTCTGTGGGGGAGTGTATATATTGTCATCCACAGACGGACTGTTTCTTTATATTACAACTCTTCAGTGTGGCTAGACACGCAGGACGCTTGAAGCTGGGATCGAAACACAACCAACTTTACTTAGTATCATACTGCTCAGCCAACAATATATATATATATATATATATATATATATATATATATATATATATATATATATATATAACTGTCTTCCATTCATAGTCTTCTTGTAGAAAATACAAAAACCCTTAGTAGGTCTGCTTGCAAGTGAAGATTGCGTATTAATGCAATCTTTACCTAGACCAACTAACCTGACGGCAGTGCCTATCGTATCCTCTGCAGAAGGGTAACATCCTGAATATGACACTAAACTGTATCTGATAATGAAGCTCCAGTTTTGGATTGTGTAGAGTACTCCTTCATTGCCATTACTCAGTGGTCTAATCTAACCTGGTAGTATCTGTTAGGGCTATGTCTATGGGTCAAATAGATCTGTAAAAAAAATTTTCATATCTAATACAATTGTGTGCAAAAAAAAAAACTCTTTTAAGAAACAATTACACAATAAATATGAATGTGATTCCCTTACCTGTAGACATAGAATAACCCTAGATGGGTTGACATGCCATTAAAATTAATGAATCAAATAACAAGACCAAGCAGCCCTCAACAAAAGTCTGGTAAAAAATACAAAAATCTCAAGTTGGTCTACTTGCAAGAAAAGATTATATATCCTTGAAGCAATTTTCATTAAAGCCAAACATCCCACCATTAATAAGAACTGATATAATATAGAAACATGAATTTTGAAATGCCTGTAACAAAGCAGTAATATTTATTTGGATTAACACCTAGATAATCTGTTAAAAAACATCTTGAAATATGTTTATTGATATTGAGCTTCATAATGATTTATGCCAGTCAAAAGTATTCAATAGCAAATAAAATTAACTTTGAATGGTATACCCATGCCTGTGACCGGGCTATACATTTTTATTTACAAGCAATAAAAATGACAAAAACTTAATTCAACAGAATTTTATATATATATATATATATATATATATATATATACACACACACTAAGCTTATATACAGAGAGAGAGAAAAAGAAAGAGAGTTACTAAGCTTAGCTTATTTATGACGCAAGGTCCAAAGTATGTGGCATCCAGTCAGTCATTAAAACTGGTATGCTAGCCCAACTCAGAAACCATGATAACAGATAATACAAAAAATTAATAGAATAGTGCCCAAGAAATAACAAGCATTGAAAAAAAAAAACCTTACAAAAGATAGTGAGATGTGATAGTGAAGTTTGCTGACATAACAGAGGTTAGAAGAATCAATATCATCATAAAAGGAATTGCAAAAGGTTTTTTCTCCAGCAGTAGATTGAAAATGCTGATAATGATATACAAGCTTGTAGAAATGACGCTAGAGTTGAAAATAGTTCAACTCTTTTCTTTTTTTGTGACTGTTTGAAAAAAGATTTCAGTGAGCAAGCATTCTGCACACAGCAATTCTACAATTTTCTAGAAAACAAAAACTAAAGTAAAAAAATTGGGATGAGAATATAACATTATATAACAACTCTTATTTCTGGATAGTAATGTTATTTGTTAATTGCTTATGTTGTAAAAGTATTAAAAATAGGCATTATTTCCTTCAGACTTAGCTTTTCCGCTCTTGATAACACTACGTGAGACAAATTGTGTTATTTCTTCATTGCTTATGTTGTGAAAGTGTAGAAAATTGTCTTCACACTTTGGATTTATTGCCTTGGATAATTAAATGTAGAAATTAACCTAAAACTAGTAAATTTGCACATTTTCATTTATAAAAAGTCTGAATGAATAAATATTTTAGAAGTGAATAATTTTTCTAGATTTGTGACTGCAATGTAAACCCTTTTTTTATATCATCTCCCAAATATAATCTCCCATCATGTTTAGATAATTTAATTACCCTGGTCATAAAAGCAAAGTTTGAAGAGAAAAATTTGTATTTTTCATTTTATTTTAGGATAAACAATTTGGAAATGATACTTTCTGTCCAGGAACAAGATTTTGTTACATGATATTATTTGGATATGTAAGATAAACAAAGCATTTTCTTGACAAAAAAAGTTCAACCATTTTTTCTTTTTTTTCCAGAATGAGTATTCAACCAAAAAAGTGGGATGAGCAGAAAATGAGGGCTGCTGTTGAAGGTGTGAGATCAAAAACCTTCACCCTAGGAAAAGCATCAAAGATTTTTGGCATCCCAAAAAGCACTTTATCAGATAAAGTAAATGATAAACACCCCATAGAGAAAAAAATCAAGACAATTCTTAATCCCGAAGAAGAACGGAAATTAGCTCTCTGGTTGATTTCATTGGTTAAAAAAGGATGTAAACACCCCAAGCAGCAGCTGCTCCAACAGGTACAAAAAATCCTAAACAATGAAGGGAGAGAAACTGTATTCACAAATAATTTGCCTGGTAATAAATGGTATTATGCCTTCCTAAGAAGACAAGGTATTGTATCACTACGTCAGGCTCAAGAAATAGAAAATCAGTCAGATGTGTCAATCGAAAATGAGCTGATTATAGTCAAGCCGGAAACTTCTGGATTAGAACATGGACTGTCCTCTCAGGAGGAGACGTCAAAAGAAAGAATAAAGGCTGCTGTTGAAGCTGTAAGAACAAAAGCTTTTACTCTTGGGAAAGCAGCAAAGGTTTTTGGTATCCCAAAAAGTACTCTATTCGATAAAGTTCATGATAGATACCCTCTAGAAAAAAAAATTAAAACTATTCTTACTCCAGAAGAAGAATGGAAATTAGCCCAATGGTTAGTTGCCATAGTCAAAAAAGGCTGCAAGTTTCCAAAACAACGACTATTACAGCAGGTGCAAAAAATTCTTAATAATGAGGGAAGAGAAACGGTATTTCCTAATAATCTACCTGGCAACCGATGGTATTATGCCTTTTTAAAGAGACAGGGAATTTTTCCTCTAAGCAAAAAAGACACTTTAGGAAATCAGACAGATTCATTAGAAAAGGAGGTGTGTCCAACAGTGCAGACAGAATACTCAGACCAGCAAAACAATCTTGATGGATTATTGGACATTATTCAGCTGATACCTCCTGACAAATTGATAGATTATCGGCATAAATTGAGTGATGGTAAACAGTGTGATGAACCAGAATTTGTTAGATTTAGCTCCCTTTACAAGAGGTTGTCAGGCATTCCTGAGACACAAGTAGAAAATTCAGTTGCTATCAAAGAAGAAAAAAGATTACAAATGATACACACATAGCAGTTTCATAAAATTATGATTTTAAAAAAAAAAGAAGAAGGAAATTAGACTTTTCAAATAAGAACTGGACAAAACTATTAACAGAAGAAAGAAATGGAAAATTATTTGAGAGCATATCTTTAGTGAAGAAACAGTCTTAACAAATAATGGGAAAAATGTCATGACAACAAATGAATTGAAAAATACTATGAAAATGAATCAAGTTAAAAATATGATAAAATTCTATTTTTGTATCAAAATGAACTTTTTATTGTACATTGCAACAAATGTTTATTTCCAATTTTATTTTTTATTTTTCTTAAACTATGCAAATTGAATGTATTATCATAGTTTCATTCATCAAAATAGGCAGACCTGATTATTCGCTATCATATCATCTTATAGAGGCTCTTGTATCGTATCATCATCTTATGGAGGCTCTTGTATCACATCATCATCTTATCAAGGCTCTTGTATCGTATCATCATCTTATCAAGGCTCTTGTATCGTATCATCATCTTATCAAGGCTCTTGTATCATATCATCATCTTATCAAGGCTCTTGTATCGTATCATCATCTTATCAAGGCTCTTGTATCGTATCATCATCTTATCAAGGCTCTTGTATCGTATCATCATCTTATCGAGGCTCTTGTATCGTATCATCATCTTGTCGAGGCTCTTGTATCGTATCATCATCTTATCGAGGCTCTTGTATCACGTCATCATCTTATCGAGGCTCTTGTATCATATCATCATATTATCGAGGCTCTTGTATCACATCATCATCTTATGGAGGCTCTTGTATCACATCATCATCTTATGGAGGCTCTTGTATCGTATCATGATTTTATCGAGGCTCTTGTATCATATCATCATCTTATGGAGGCTCTTGTATCACGTCATCATCTTATCAAGGCTCTTGTATCACGTCATCATCTTATCGAGGCTCTTGTATCACGTCATCATCTTGTCTAGGCTCTTATATTGTATCATCATCTTGTCGAGGCTCTTGTATCTTGTATCACATCATCATCTTATGGAGGCTCTTGTATCACATCATCATCTTATGGAGGCTCTTGTATCACGTCATTATCTTATTGAGGCTCTTGTATCACATCATCATCTTATGGAGGCTCTTGTATCACATCATCATCTAATGGAGGCTCTTGTATCGTATCATCATCTTATGGAGGCTCTTGTATCACGTCACCATCTTATCGAGGCTCTTGTATCACGTCATCATCTTGTCTAGGCTCTTGTATTGTATCATCATCTTGTCGAGGCTCTTGTATCTTGTATCACATCATCATCTTATGGAGGCTCTTGTATCACGTCATCATCTTATCGAGGCTCTTGTATCACGTCATCATCTTATCGAGGCTCTTGTATCCTCATCTTATGGATGCTCTTGTATCGTAATGGTTATCATTGTAGGAAGTAAACATGCTTAACAGAGTTCAAACTTTTGGTGAGGCTGTTTGCACTTTACATAGCAGTAAGACTCTTGGGAAAAGTATAAATTCAACTATTATTCTTCTAGCTAAGGTTAAATAGCAGGACAGACTGAACTATTTAACCTTAGTATAGAAACCGCTCTCAGAGGAGGAAAACTCTGAATTCAAACCAGTTGTACACCTGGAGAGCTCCCCCAGGCTATTTATGCCCAAGACACTCTACATGAGTAGCACCCCCACAACCAAACTTCGTTATGGAACATATATCAATGACATATATCATCTTCAAACTTTTAAAAATCATTAAAGACTGAATGCTTTTTCTTTTTGATAAATTGATTTCTGAGCTAATTGATTATAGACATTAATCTTTCCAAGAATCA
Source organism: Sepioteuthis lessoniana (assembly GCA_963585895.1). Taxonomy (NCBI): domain Eukaryota; kingdom Metazoa; phylum Mollusca; class Cephalopoda; order Myopsida; family Loliginidae; genus Sepioteuthis; species Sepioteuthis lessoniana. The sequence continues at coordinate 95,266,884 of OY757923.1, read as the reverse complement.
AGGTATTTTTATATTTATCTGAAAATTGACTTGCTCTTTTGTGGGTCTTGCCTACATACAAATCCTTTTCTTTTTAAGGAAACTAATTTATTAAATGGAATAATGTGACCAACTAAGTAATGTTGCCATTTTCATAGCAAAAAATTTCTCATGTAATTTTTAGTGCTTTCAATAAGGCCTTTGTATTATATCAAAAATTTTTTTTTTTTTTTTTAGAAATATTATTTTTATTAGTCTTGGAAAGGGAACCATTACTTTCTGTCCAATTTATTAGGCTGGAAGATTTTTTTATTTTTCTTACATATTTTTTCTATTTTTTTTTTTTTTACTTTTGATATCTTGAAAATAAATCAGTTTTATACTTAAGCCTAAATATAGTTATTAAGAAAAAAATGAATGATTTATTTTCAGTTTAAACTGAGGCTTCTCAAATTTTATATCTGATGCTCACCTTGTAACCAAGTCTAATTTTCATTCCATCTCAAATAAATTAATTGAAATATCAAATTATAAAACAACTAATTTACCAATGTTTAATACAATTTGAATGAGAAAAGAATCAGTAAACTATAAATGCAAACGCACCTTTTAATTCTTAAAATATTTTTTTAATGGGAAGGACGGATTTGGTGGACACTGAAGAGATCATGAATATTAGGTTGCAGATTTCAGTTTGAGCTGTAAATCACCATATGCAATTTTCAAAGTGTTTCTCTGTTTACTTAGTAAATAATGCATATGACCAAATCCAGATTCCACCATATATGAACTTGGAAAAACTAGTAAAGTGGACTCAACAAAGCTTAGGATCACCAATGGTCCAGGAGATCTGGGTTCAATCCCAGGTCGCGTCATACCAAAGACTTTAAAAATGGTACTTGATACATCCTTGCTTACTACTCACCAATATAAGGTACGTTTCGAGGGTAAAGTGGAGCAATCCAGGGAAAGGAGTAGCACCCTGCCCTACACCTCGGTGTAGTAGCTATTGAAAAGGGAACCTTCTGGTCGCCCTTGACTACAGTCTCTAACTTTTACTTACTTTTTCTAGTTCATACAGTAATATCCAATTTCTTTTAATGTGTATACTCCAAGATCAAAAATCATTTCAATAAATTTTTCTTTAAAAAAGGTGTCTAAATTTGCACTTTTCATTTCAACATCATTCATTTAAATAACTGATATGTTTTGAATGGGTCATATCTAAATGACACATCACTCGTGGCTATCACACCCAATCCAGCATTCTGGTAAGTGTATGATATCTGGCAACTCGTTGACATAATCCTGCAATTTTCATTCTGTTCTAAAGAAATTTATAAATTCAAATTAGTAAATTCACCCCCTGTATACCTCTATGCTTTTATTCACCCTGCCAATATTTTATTCAATCTCGGGTACAAATGATTTTGAGAAGCCCTGATTTAAACCATAACTCAACTCCTAATTTCATCCCTAACCTGACCTCAACACTTAGAATAATGATAAGGCAACAGTAATACAAATAGTAATAAAATATGCTAAAGTCTGTTTCATAAAATGGACAGAAACTAATGTTTTACTTTACTATAGCAGTTACATTGTGGACTAACCCTGCCCTCAATAAAAAAAAATGAATATATTTAAAAATAAATTTGAGAAGGAGTGATTAGAAAGGTCTTATCACTTAAAAACATAAAAAATTCATTAAGAACATCTTTTTTTTTTTTCTTCTTTTTTTTAAACCATCACAATGTCTTAAAATATTTTATTTTATTTTTTTTTACACAAAATAAATACATGGTTTTCTTTTCTTTTTTTTTCTTTTTAAATATAGATATTTGATGCAAAAGATGAACTTTCATGAAACAAGATAAGATATTTTAACAAATAATCTAATTTAATCAAAACAATTTACTCCTATTTATTTACAATCTAATCAAATAAGAAATGATTTATTGTAAATCAATTTGACTTAAGAAATTATTTTCATTTATTGGAGAAACAACTATATTTGCATAATTTTTTTTTTTACATTTAAATATTAAACCACAGCGATATCTGACAATATTGTGAAAATGTGTTCTTTTAAGAATAATCAATTCTAGGCCAAATGGATTTGACCTGATGTTTGTGCAAGTCTTGTTTATTCAGAGCCTTCATTTCAATTTTAGTTATCATGTATGTTGTATTTCATTTGTTCTTTTCTACATTGCTCAACATTCCATATATGTCAATTATATCATGTGAAATGATACACATTTTTGAAACTTCTTCATTTAAATACCCTAAATACAGTTTTCTTTTCATCTACCCTCAGTTCTTATTATTTGCTATGCGTTACCTCGTCTGATACACAAGTATCAGCTTATTTACAGTATCTGCAATTATTATGTTGTGACCCAACTGAGGACTAAATTGGCTCATCACTGCTTCATTTCTTCTTTTCTTGTTAAACTTTGTTTAGTCTGACACACAGACTTTAGCTTGCTTATAAAACCTGCTCTTAATATATTGTTGCTTATCTGAATATTGAACAGGCTTATTGCTTCTTAACTTCCTTCTTTTTCTTAGCTTTGCCTAGTCTCACACACAGGCCTCAAATTGCTTACAGTACCTATTGTTTCCAAGTGATCATCCACCTCAAAATTTAACAGGTTCATCACTGCTTAACTTTCGTGATCAATTGGAGTCAGTGTAACTTATTTTATTATTTTAGTGTGACTTCTTATTTTATTTTGTTCTTAATTCTGTTCTGTCTGAATTATTTTTATATCCTTTCCATACATTTTTGTCTCTGTAACACAAGTAATCTCAACATTTTTCATACTTTATTTCAAAATCATTTGAATTTGAAACTATGAGCTGAATTTTTTTTTCCATTCAGAATTTTTTTCATGTATGGTAAATCAGTATTATTAACTGGAAAGAATTTATGTGTCTATCCTCTAGAGATGGCCAAACATTCTAATGGTAGACCTACCAAATTTGGTAGGCATATTTATAGAAACTTGGAGGTTGTTTTAATGCAAAAAAAAACATTTTTTTATTCCTCATGGGCAAGTAGTAATCAGTGAAAAGCCATGTTGCTGCAAAACAACTAATCATGCTGGATTTAAATTTCTAAATTAAAAAAAATGAAAATTAAATTAAATTAAATCTTGCTAAAATAATTATTCACATTTAATTAAAATATAGCTTAGCATTATTGCTTAGTTTGGACAAACAATCCAGAAAAATTTCTTTTTCCACCTTCCTAATTCATTTTAAAATTCTAATAAGGAGAAGATAAATATTTTTAAAAAATTTCTTTTTTAATATTACTTGCTTAAAGTAGCCATTAAGATCAATATCAAGATCATAATCAATTAGAAATAAGTTAAGTCAGCAGATTTCAAAAGATAGTAAATTAGGGGAATTTCTCAATGAAAATAAAATAGTTATTTTTTAATGTCCATAATAAACTGAAGTCTTCAGTACTAGTTCAGTCCGAGGTCAGTAGACATGGATATTATTTTTTAAAAGGTATTTTAGTTCTGGTAAGTTCAAGCTTTTCTTTTCAGGAAGTCAAGGCTTAATATAGTCAAGGGAGCAGTTTGAGTCTAGGAGTAATAGAGCTGCAGTTAGGGGGTTGAGTGTTAGAGTAGCATCCAGGCCAAGCTGGAGCCAGTTTACAGCTCAAGGAGTAGTGGTTCTATGAAAGCAGTAGTGAGCCATTGACAATTAGACACAGAATAGGATAATGAACTGACGAGTGGCCAAACTTTGCTTCCCATATTGTGATAGTTAGGGTCTACTTGATTTAGGCTGAAAAGCTAAGGGTCACACACACCATCTCCAGGATTGTTTCAAAGAGGAAAGAATCAATAAAGATGACTATGTATTTTAGTTTTTGTTTCTTTTTTTTCTTTTGTGGTTCTAACCCATGCTTTCTACAGCTTTGACCAAAACTAGTGGCCTACTTCTCTTTTTTTTAAAAAACAGACACAACAGGTAGGGGTGGAGTTCCTGTGACATGGTGGCTAATGTCCTAGACTGCGCCATAATAATAAGTGAGTTTGAACTCCAGTTATGCTATTACGTTCACTTTCAGACTAATGCCCCCTTGGGAAAGATATGAACCCCTTTTCTTAGTAAATTTGTCTCTTTAAGTATCAAAACAGAAACCTCACTAAGAAAGGCCATCTTCAATAATGGAAGTAAAAACAATAAATGCAGGTATTTTTAGAAAGAAATGTATTTAATGACTTCTTTTGTCACAGTCATCTGTAACATTGCAGAAAAATGCATTTATAGAATTTTTTGTTCAAAGACTAAATACCCAGTCTATGGAACTTAAAATACACTGAATATTTCCCTTGCAGAGGATTAAGACCTCCATCACAAAAAAGTGGGTATTCCTGGTTATGATACCAAACTACATTTAATGGTGAGATTCCAATTCTTGAGTTCTGAGGAATACCCATTCATTGCCATTACTATCAGTCCCACTCTGATCCAATATGGTAGTACCTGTTAAGGTCCCATCCATGAGTCATATAGATCTGTTTAAGAATTATTCATATTCGATAAGACCTTATGCAAAAAACCTCTTAAGAAACAACTACACAAAAAATGTAAATATGAATGTACAGTGAATGAGATTCCCTAACATTTAGGCATAAAATAACCCTAGATGGGTTGATATACCATTGGAATCTGTTAATCAAAGAATAATTAAAATAAAATTATGACTCGAGTTGATTGTCTCATATTCAGATTTAGAAAAAAACTGCTACGCATGATTTTACTAGAAACTGATATCAGAAAAAACATTAACCATTTTATTTAAGTCTTATAAATCTGAAGTGAAGAATATAATTGCTTTTCTGGAGAGAGAGAAAATGTGTTCGTATCAACATAGCATAATACTCTCATAGAAAATGATGGGATTATTTCCACATGGATTGATACTTCTGCCTAGAATCAGAGTATCTGTTTGTTCTGCCTGGGATTGTTTGCTGACACTTCTGTCTAAGATCAAAAAGGAGATTTCCACTCCTTCTACCAAGCATTAAAAGGTTACTCCTGAGCACTTCTGAGAATTGGTGAAGTATCTGTGCACTCTGCCTTACAGTTTATGTATTTGTCAAACCCTTCTGTTATAGGCAGGATGTGACACAGGGTCAGTTTTTTAGAGCAGAGTACTGATGGATTGAATTTCTTCTAGATTAGTTGCCTTACCAAGGCTAGAGAATCCACTGTTTCCTACTATTTACCCATAACTGGGGAGAGAAGAGATGGATTCATGCCTTTCCCTAGGGTATTAGTACAAAGTGAAATTAAAAAAAAAAATTATCTGGGATTTGAACTCAGGTTGCTGGTTCCATTTCTTATGACGATGGCCATTAATTACACTGAGTGTGCCTAACTATGGATTTCCACCTTAATTTTACATTATTATTTAAGTAGTTTAGTGCGGATATCATTTGCCTGCTTAGGTAGCATTCAAATCAATACCGGTGTTACATTTTGACTTTTGACAGACTCATCAGAGATTCTGTAAACAAGATGTGCACCTGTGTAAACAGAGGGGACAGTGGGAATGAATCGCGAACCAAAAGGAAAATGCAGGGGCATTATGAATATTATATAAGCACACAGTTTTAACTCCCAGAAGACATGCGGTCAGTCAAGAGAAGGGGACAGATACAGAAAGCAGTCAGCAAGTCCTGTTCTGAAGACCTAATGAATATGGAGTACTCCTTCATTGCTATTAATTACTCTCAGGTCCACTCAGACTCAAAATGGTAGTACTTGTTAGGGTCATATCTATGGGTCAAGTAAATCTGTTTAAAAATGATTAGTTGCAGATAGGAATACTTGATATATAACTGTGTGTAAATTTGTTTGTATTAAGAATAAGTACTTAAAGCTATAATTGTTTACTACAGATTATTATTAGTTACTAATAATTAGAAACCATATAATAGTGTGCAAACAAATGATTGTTAAATAGAAATAATTACTTGTAACCATATAACTGTATGAATTATTAGTATCAAATAGTAATAATGGTAAACTGTTAAAATTATTTGTATTAGATAGGAATACTTTGATATCTAACTGTATGCAAAAAAATTCTTAAGAAACAACTTACAATGAACAGGATTCTTTAACCTGTTGGCATAAAATAACCCTACACAGATTGACATACTGCTTAAATCAATCGGTCATTTGCTAAGGGGGTATCCCCCGTGGCATGATGGTTATACTGCTGGACTTTAGCCTCAAAGTAAGTGAGTTCAAACTCCAGTCATACAGATACATTGTCTTTTGGGAAAGGCATGAACCTTCTTATCTCCCTAGCTATAGGTTAAATAGTATCCCTGGTGTTCCATAAGGATGACTTTGATATTAGATATCCCACAAAGGCTGATATGCCATTAAACAAAGAAACCAATCATTTGTAAATATCTCCCAGTTCATCTGACTTTCTCTTCAAATGGTGGTAATTTGTCATACATGGCGGATTGTACTTTGTGATTGTTAAATTTTTTAAAACAATTCTCAAGTTGCCCTTATGGATTATACTGTATAGATTTATTTCATCAAAACATTTTGTCTTTTTTTTCCTCTGTACTCTACAATCTGGCCATATTGTTAGCTGTTCCTGCTATGATATGAATATTTCAAAAAAGATCATTCAAAATTTGAGATAAAACATAAAATGAATAAGATTTTATTAAATTAAAGACAATTTTACCAAAGATCTTTTTTTTTTTCTTTTAATTATCAGAATGGGACTGACGCAAAAAAATGTGATGAAGATAAATTGAGAGCTGCTTTTAAAAACGTCCGGTCAAAGGCTTTTACCTGAGAGAAACCTGCAAAGATATTTGGTATCCCAAAGACCACTCTCTGGGGGAAAGTAAATGAAAAACCTTCCTTAGAGAAAAAAAACTATTTTAACTTTTGATGAAGAACAAGAATTAACCCCAGGGTTAATTATCTTGACAAAAAATGGATACAAACACTCCAAACAGCAGCTACTCTAACAGATGTACCAAATCCTTAAAAGTAAAAGTAAAAAGTGTATTTTATAATAATTCACTTGGTAACAAATGGTATTATTCCTTTCTTAAAAGACAGGGGATTATGTCCTTACAAAAAAACCATGGATTACGTCATCCCTAGCCAAATCCAAATCTTTGACAGTGTCAAAGACTTCAATAATACCAGATTCATTAGAAGAGAAAATTAGAGCTGCAGTTCAAGTTGTCAGATCAAGAATATTTACCCTTGGAAGAACTTAAACATCTTTTGATATCCTAAAGATGATCCTGTGGGATAAAGTATATGAAAAACACCCAATAGAAAAAAAAAAGAGTCCAAAGTATTCTTACTCCAGCAGAAGAACAAAACTTTGCTTGCTGTTTAATTGCTATGAAAAGAAAAGGCTATAAATACTCTGAAAAGTAAGTACTCTTGTAGATACAAAAGAATTTTTAATGCTGAAGGAAGAGAGACAATATTCTTTTATAATCTACCTGGTGATAAATGGTATGGCTTTTTAAAGAAGCATATGATATTGCCCCCACGTAAGAAAGACACCTTAGGAAATCAGCCAGATTCATTGGAAGAGGAGGTGTGTCCAACAGTGCAAACAGAATACTCAGACCAGCAAAACAATCTTGATGGATTATTGGACATTATTCAGCTGATACCTCCTGACAAATTGATAGATTATCGGCATAAATTGAGTGATGGTAAACAGTGTGATGAACCAGAATTTGTTAGATTTAGCTCCCTTTACAAGAGGTTGTCAGGCATTCCTGAGACACAAGTAGAAAATTCAGTTGCTATCAAAAAAGAAAAAAGATTACAAATTGTACCCACATAGCAGTTTCCTGAAATTATAATTAAAAAAAAATTATAAGAATTTTTAAAAAGAACAAAAACCATTCAAAGAAAGAAATGGAAAACAATTCAGAATTTTTATCTTCAGTGAAAATATATTTTGTCAAATTGATGAAAAAAGCTTTTTAACCCTATGGAAACCAATTTAACCTAATACCTGTTAGAATTATTTGAGGGGAAAATTTGTAGTTGTTCTTTTATAATTATCATGAGTGTCTTCCAAAAATAATGTATACACAATTAAGATTGGTGTGACTATTTATTATGTGTTAAGAAAAGAAAAAATATGAAGGAGTGAAGAGAGAAAAGATAAAACAACTAAGAAATGAAGAAGTCAGTTTTGATCAGTTATAATCTCTGCTTCATTTATTATGTGAAAGAAGAAACTTCTTCTGGCCTCTCTTTATTTTAACTCAGTTCTTCCAACATTTTTGCTTCATATAGTCATCATTTATACAAAATATAATTTTTTGGCATAAAAATAAAGGACTTCTAACCTAATGGTTGTTAGAGGCTTCACTTTACCAGATCAAAATCTTAGTTATATTTCTATTTTAATTTTCTGCAAAACATCCCATTTTATCAAAGCCATTTTACTATACTACTATATAAGCAATGAGGTGGACCACATACTACAATAGAAACAATGTGGTGGACCACATACTACAATAGAAACAATGTGATAGACTGCATACTACAATAAAAACAATGAGGTGGACCACATACTACAATAGAAACAATGTGATAGACTGCATACTACAATAAAAACAATGAGGTGGACCACATACTACTATATAAGCAATGTGATAGACTGCATACTACAATAAAAACAATGAGGTGGACCACATACTACAATAGAAACAATGTGATAGACTGCATACTACAATAAAAACAATGAGGTGGACCACATACTACAATAGAAACAATGTGGTAGACCACATACTACAATAAAAACAATGAGGTGGACCACATACTACAATAGAAACAATGTGGTGGACCACATACTACAATAAAAACAATGAGGTGGACCACATACTACAATAGAAACAATGTGATAGACTGCATACTACAATAAAAACAATGAGGTGGACCACATACTACTATATAAGCAATGAGGTGGACCACATACTACAATAGAAACAATGTGGTACAATTTACCAACCCCTCCGCTCGGGCAGGATATGACACAAGGTCAATTTTTAAGCGGAGTTTAACAGGTTTTGAATTCAGAGTTTTCCTTCTCCTAGACTAGTTGCCTCACCAAGGCTGAAGAACCTAGTCCGTCCTACTATTTAACCATAGCTGGAGGGAGAAAAGGGGGTTCATACCTTTCCCAAGGGTATTTGCCCGAAAGTGAACGTAATAGCGCGACTGGAGTACGAACTCGCGTACAACGATTCCGCAGTTCATCGCTTTAACCATTACACCATGAGGACACCCCAAAAACAATGTGGTGGACCACATACTACAATAGAAACAATGTGGTAGACTGCATACTACAATAAAAACAATGTGGTGGATCACATACTACAGGCTGAAATGATAAAATTGTCGCCCTAGAAAAGACGACATGATTCCATTTCCGTTTAATGAAAACCAGTTTTCTTTTTTTATTGCAGACCATCTACTAGTTGGCCAGTTGTGTACAAATCTCAAGAGCGATAGGAGCCTTCTATCATGTCTGAAAGTGACACAATGTTCAACGAGCGAGATCGGAGATGTGCCGCTGTACAACTCAGGCTCTCTACCGATCCAAGTTATGACAACAGGACCATTGCCAGCACCCTTAAAATGCAAATCCGGACGGTTCAATGTGCCCAGGGTGATGAAAACAAAGTTTCCGTCTATGGTTATGGTCTTTGGTGTGGTTTCAAGTGAGGGCCACATCATGCCACCTCACATCTTCGAAGTCGGCTTAAAAGTCAACACCAAAGTGTACCTGGATGTGCTGAAGAGTGTGGTGATCCCCTGGTGCAATCAGGTGACCGGTGGCAGACCCTGGGTGTGGCAGCAGGACTTGGCGCCAACCTACAAGTCCAAAGTGACCCAGGCTTGGCTTCAGAAGGAGTGCTACGACTTTGTAACCTTCTCTCACTAGCCCCCCTCCTCCCCTGACCTGAACCTGCTGGACTACTTCGTTTGTTCATACGTTGAGAACATCACCAACATGACCTCCCACGACACCAACGCCTGCCTGATTGCTGCCATCCACCAAGTATTCACCGAGCTCCTGCTGGTGCTTGTGGAAAAGGCATGCTCCCAGTTCCAGATCCGTATCAAGGCGGTGATTGAGGCTGAAGGCGGCTACATTGAATAGATGTCAGCTCTACTACATAATCAAGTTACCTGTATTTATTTTTTCAATAAAAGTTTTAAAATAAAGCTGTAGTGTTGTTTTCTTTAGTACGACAATTTTATCGTTTCACCCTGTACAATGGAAACAATGTGGTAGACTGCATACTACAATAAAAACAATGAGGTGGACCACATACTACAATATAAACAATGTGATAGACTGCATACTACAATAAAAACAATGTGGGGGACCACATACTACAATAGAAACAATGTGATAGACTGCATACTACAATAAAAACAATGAGGTGGACCACATACTACAATAGAAACAATGTGATAGACTGCATACTACAATAAAAACAATGAGGTGGACCACATACTACAATAGAAACAATGTGGTAGACGGCATACTACAATAAAAACAATGTGGTAGATTTCATTCTACAATAGCCTCCAATTTTTTTTTAAATATAAATTCTATTTTAAAGCAATTTATTTTCACTCAGAACAAATAGAGCCATTGTCTAAAAACCTTCACCAGATGTATTTTGATTATTTTTATGATAATCGCCACTGTTTTTACCAAAATCCTATAGTCAGAAAATCTGTCTTTTTGATATAAATCTATTTTGGCTCCCTTCACCTAGAGTTGTGCCAACCTTTTTTTTTTTTTGCTTCGTCTGGCACAAGGCCTCTAATTGCTTACATTACCTAGCGTTCCCTAAGCCATCACCTAACCTAAGTACTGACTAGATTTAACACTTCTTAAGTTTAATGATCAAAAATGCTTTACATATTACTCGATTAGGCATCTTCTTCTTCTTTTTATAATTGTTACTTTTCAACTGATATCTTCCTTCAATCATTTTTTTCTTATTATGAATAGAATGTAATCTTTCTAAGTAAGTTTATATTTTTATCTTTGCTCAACTACTTTCAGGAACAAGTAATCAGTATTTGGAACTTTGTAACGGTTTTAAATGTTATACAAGAATTTTCAAATTACATTCAAAATGGCAGATTAGAAATTCAATGCTTCACAAACATTTATTTACAGATTTTTTATCCATATGATTATTTATTGTGAATGAAAATTTTTTTTTTCAGTGAAAATAAAGTATGAAGAATGTGACTAAAATTGATGTTAGCTACTATATTTAATGGTATATAAAAAAGAAATTATCACCTCATGTATATTTAATATGACAGTATTGGAGTGGTCGGTGCTAGGAAGGATATTTAGTCATATCTCCACTAACCAAGGTTTGATATTAGCATTAGTATATACTAACACTGAATAGACGGAAGGAAAGACAAGCTCATCTACACATATATGAACAATTAATAGATACAGAATAGTATATTCAGGGAGCATTACAAGAATATACAAACATGTACCAACAGGTGTAATGTGTTGTTTTATGACTTAGCAGTATATGAAAAAGAGTACAAAAATGTTAAAAAGTCTTACTTGTCTTCTTAGTTGGGCAAAGCCATGTGGACCTTAAGTAAGACAAAGTCTTTTCCATGAATAGAATTGAAAGTTACATTTTAATAATTCAAAGACAGAGATGAGAAAAACCACATCATTACCATCTGAAGAACAAAGAACAAAAGAGGCCAATTTGAATTATGAGATTGACTCATTATGTGACATGTTTGTAAATTTAATGAAGAAACATTTTTATATTATTTTTAACTTGTTTTATAGATTTTTAATAAAAGTTATATTTTTGTAAATGCTAGTAATTCTTGTTTCATTCTTTGCCAGATGATTTTCATTTACATGAAGCAAAAAGGTTGCACTGCTTCAAATGTTTTTTTTTTTTTGTGTAAGCAGCCATTTGCAATATGATTTGCACACAGGCATTTGTTTAAATCCTTAATATTACCATCGTTTATGAATATGCATTAGTTGTTGAGTACATAGGTGACTAACAGCAGTTTTTGAAAAATACCATTGGAAGTAAACCAAAACAAGTGGGATACTTGGAGTATTTAGAGCAGACCATTGTGTGAGAATGAATAAAAAAATAATGTTGATGTTGAAAGACCTAAACATCTTTGTAAAGATTGACTATCTTCATCAGTTAGAAGATATGAGAAACAAGTCCCTCGATATTGTTTTTTATACTCATTCATAGAATTTACAATATTTGCCTTTTTATAAAAAGTTAATTTCTTTTTCAGAATTTTATCATTTCTAAAAGAGAATTTTACAATCAAAACAAGTATGATTACCAAAAATGTACAGCACTGAAACTCTAAACAAAAATAAAATTGCTTAAATATATATATAATGAGTATACTTATTTTTAGACTGTTACATATTCATATTTTTTATTAGTGTTTCAACGCTGTAGAGTTTGGTAATAAATAATACTCAATAATATCTGTTTTCATAACATAATGTTCCATTAGAAATAATAAAATCCTCCTACCTTTGGTTTTGAAAAAAATGAGGTATTTAACCAGAATATCCTGTTGAGGAAATGTCTAAGGTAATGTACAATATATATATTTTTATATTTTGAGACAAAACCTAAAAACAAGGAAGATATGCACCTACCTCCAAGAGTGCAAAAATACTGAAAGTCGCATGCTGGAACATCAGAATCATGCTTGAAACAGTTCACAGTAACCGATCTGAATGTTGCTCAGCTCTGATTGCACATGAAATGTCCAGGTTAAATGTCAACATTGCTGTCCTTAGTGAGGTTTGCTTCCCAGGAGAAGGCAGCCTCCAAGAACTTGTCGCCAGATTCACCCGCTTTCTGTTCAGGAAAATCTACAAAAGAGGGGTGCCTTTTTGGTATCAGTTTCATGGTCAGCACCTCCATTGCCTCCAGGCTGGAAACTCTGCCAACTGGTCATTCCAACTGCATGATGTCCATGCGCCTTACTCTGAAAAATAAGCGGTATGCCACGCTTTTCAGTGTGTATGCTCCAACTCTTGCAAAAAAAGGTCTACTCAGAGCTCCACACCTGTCTCTGAATCTCCCCTGCAGACGACAAGGTGATAATCCTTGGTGATTTCAATGCTAGAGTGGGCCAAGATGCAGATTCCTGGAAAGGAGTACTTGGCAAACATAGCGTTGGTAACTGCAACAAAAACAGATGCTTGCTGCTGGAGCTCTCCACTGAGTAGCAACTTGTCATCGTCAACACCATCTTCCAGCAAAAGAACAGACTTGAAACAACCTGGATGCATCCTTGGTCCAAACATTGGCACCTCCTTGACTACGTCCTTGTGCCCAAGCGTGACTTGTACTCAAGGATGTCATTCACACCAAAGTGATGCCTAGCGCTGAATGCCACACCGGCCATCGCCTAGTGCACTGCAAACTTAGGCTGTACTTTAAACCTAAACCAAGAAATGGAGGTCCCCCAAGGAAAAGTTCAATCTGAACAAACTGTAGTGAAAACTGACTTTCAGGCAGGCCTACAGTCCAAGCTTGAAAACACCCTTATTGGGGCGCCTCAGGCACCAAGCCATGAAATCAGCCCAGCAAACCAAGTACTGCCCAGGGGTCAGGGTCCTGAGATGAAATGGATGTGATGAAATTCTCTATATAACCCATTCAGGGTGCACCCATGAGGATGGTATATTGCGTTCATCACAGCCTGCACTCTCCTGGTAAGTATCAATTTCACTCATCTTGCTGCTGAGAAAAATGAACTTGAAAGGTGTCTTCTGAAAATGTATTTTATTGGTTAATGATTAGCCAATCAGTTTCTCTATAGCTCCACAAAGAGCATTCAAATTATAAGAGTGAAAGTGTTGTATACTCTCATACAAATACAAAGCGGAAACATAATCAAACATAATTCACGAACTTCAATGAACAAGCAAACACACTTCTTTATAAAAATATGTATCTCTCACACTTTATTCTTGAAAGAGTTGATGTTTCTGTGGTGTGTGAGAGATGAGTGGAGACAGGGACAGACTGATAAATTGACCCAACTTCTTCTCTTGACCATAGCACGCTGTGTTATCTTCAAGAACCCACTTAGCTCTTCTTCCGCATCTTGGCTGGGGTTGCTCAACTGGGGATTGCTGTGGGCCACAGCCTTCAGTCTGCAAGCTGGCCCTCACTCTGGCCTTCCTGTCCTCAACTCTCTTAACAGCCGCCAACATCTGCTTATATTCTTTCATAATGCCCACTTGCTTCCGCTTCTTCTTCCGCTTATTTACACAGGTACATCTCTGATTGACAGCTTGGCGAAGGGTCAATATACAACAAAAGTTCTTCAAGCAAATATACTCGCACAAAGTCATTCATTTTAAGAAAGGAAAATTTTATAGTCCAATGATCTTAGAAAATTATTTAAGAACAAATGTTCAGAAACATATAGTGAATAATGTACAAATAATCAACAGAGAAAAATGTTAGAAGACATGGCAACTAACTTTTCTTTTTAGGAAAGCTAGAAACAGGAAGTGACAAGGAGTCATGAATCAAATTTCTTCCAGACAATTTGTCTAGCACTAAGGATGTTCTTTGAACTTACTGGTGCTAATTTTGTTACATTTACTATCATATATTTAAAGCTGTTAAAAATTATTGGCTTTTTTTGAGAAAAAGTGAAAGCAAGTCTCTTTGTTCAAACTTTATTATTATTATTATTATTATTCAATATATATCTATATTTATTTTCTAAAAATTTGAATTTGGGGTCTCATACCACAACATTGGTAAACATGTTATCAGTCCATCGTTGCTAGGAATGGTCTTTTTTCAGGGTCTTTCTAGATCAGGATAGTTTTTCCTTTTGTCCTCATTTGAGTTATGCTTGCCTCTTGAAGGTTTTTACTCAGTTACAAAGCCAATTTATCATGGACAGATGTGAATTTTTAAAACTAGAATCCATATATACAGTTATGGCCTGGCGATTTCCAATTTGGTATTTTCTTGAGTGTTGCTTTTTGCGAGTCCAGGTATATGTTCACCTAGAGGCCTTCTTTGAGTATTTCTGATTCTTTTTTCATATCATTCATCCATTCAGAATTTCTGTTATGTTCTTTCCGTTTCCATATTTTATTCCAAATTTTTTTGTTTCTTTTGCCTCTGGTTGATGATTTACCTTTGTACATTCTCCACCAAGTTTCTTTCATTATTTTGGAAGGTGTTGTTTTGTTTGCATTGCTTGACCCTATCCCAGTACCTTTTGAGTCTTCCTTTCTTTCACCAATACCTTTATTTCTTCCGGTTGTATTGTCAGACTTATTTTTGGTTGTCTTTTTTAGGCTCTTTTCTTTCTGTTGGGTCCCTGTATGTTTCACCTTCCTTAGAAGTTTTGCTTGTTTTCGCAGTTTCTTTATTCATCCATTTTGCCTCATTTCCTATCCAGGTTTTATATTTCTGTTCAGATTCCTTTGGAGTAACCTATTTTATTATTGACTAATTTTCCTCCCGCATAGATTAATTCGTTCAGTTTGGTAATGTTGTCCTTTGGGATATGTTGCTATACTTATTTACTTTTTTCATTTCTACCTTGATTTTTTTCCAGTCGGGATTCCTTAGAGATGGTAATGTAGCCTTCTGTTCACTTATGATTTTTAAAAAATTAATTCTCCATTTGCCATGTCTTTTTGTGTCAATATTGATGCTGTAGTGCTGGGTTCAGTGGTGATTTGGTTTTCAGTATTTTGGCTTTCAATTTGTTTATGGAGCTCTCTTTCCATATGTTCATGATTTACCTATCCACATACTTATCATAGCCGTCCTGTCTATGATACTTAAAATATCCGGTTTAGTAAAAACGCTGAGTCACCTGTGACATCAGACAACAACACGTTATACATATGTTGTGAGTGAACTTCTATTATGAACACACAAACTATTTTTCAAAAGGAGTTAATTCTTCTAGACTTTCAGAGACAAAATTATTACCACAGGATAAAATATATTATATTTAAAAATTCCTCTTCAAAGTATAATGAAGTATCTCATTATCACTTATATTTAATAAGTGAACTTCCCGTGGACAGAAATACTTCCCTCGACCAGCAGAGTAGCAGCAGCCTATGCTATATAAACACACAGGCAAGCAGCCAAAAGTTAACTGGGCTGCCGGGCTTAGCCCAGAGGAGAGGAATCCATTACCTCTCCCAGCAGTATGGGAGTCTGTGTATTCACCACCAAACCAAGCTGCCGAATGTGGATTCCACGTCCTTACCACCAGCTGAAGCAGAAGACATGGAATCATACCAATCTCAGCCGAAGACCCAGCACAGCCTACCAATCACAGCTGCTCTTCTTTCATTCAAACAGTTCTTCTCAGAGCTAATCTCAGAAAGTCTTACCATCCTCAGCAGCTCTTCTAAGAGCTAACCTCAGAATGTCTTCTGAGACCACTTTAGGTTTCCTCACTACACCTTCAAGGCAGATACCATGAGACGATTCCGTAGCCAGTACCAACTGCAGTCCAGCACCAGCTTAACCCAGCTGCTATTCCTGCATGACCAAGCTACAGCATTTCCATCATCTAGTCCACAAGCGACTCACAGCTCGGATTAGCATTGACACTTGAGGCAACATTGACAAACACAATGTTAACTAAGGATTAAACAAACTGGGACATCAATCAGACAGCTTCTGCAGCATCTAGTCCATGAGCAACTCACTGCTTGGACTAGTACCAACACTTCAAGGCCATTTCAACACATACCCAGTTAACCAAAGTACTGCATGACTGGGACATCGATCATCCAGTCTTAGTAGCCAATGTGCCACATCCTCGACCATCTCCAGCAACATCTACAACCTGACCATACAGCAACACTTGATATTTGCACCAAACACAGAGACCCTCCTCATCTTCTAGACGTGCTGTCACCACAAACTAATAAACAGCTGAATCTAAGACTTTCTACAACACAGACTCTTGGCACCCAATAGAGACTACACCGATGTGATACAATAAGCGCGATTTCTGCATCTATAAACTTTTTGTGTAAGATTTACTTAATAAACCCTGAATTTAAACTTATCCACTTGCCTCTGTCATTTGTCCAGTCCTCTGTCAATGCTCACAAACATACAACATATTCACAGGATTGACGCATTCACGTATCGGTTCCACAACATACTTTTAATAGCTCAAGTTCAGACAATCAGCCTTTCTTTAAAATCAACCAGGCTTGGTCTGCAAGTCTTTGACTTGCATTAAATTCTTCTCCTTCTCCTTCTTCTTCTTCTCCTTCTTTGTTGTTATTATCATTATTTTACTCCTTGTGAATTTTCCACATTAGTTTTAATTGGTGGTTTTTCACTGGGGTTTGGGGGACAGGAAGTCTCCTCAGGTCTTCTGAGTATTCTAGCCGATCTTAACAATATTGTACTCTATATAGTTTTGATTCTTCAGCTGATTTCTAATTCTTGCAGTTTTTTTTTTTAAGCCTTTGATGACTGTTACAAGCACATGAACTACAACAGTTGTGCCTTGTCTTGGACTCCTTTTTTGCTTATGTTATAAACCATTTTATCTCCGTCTCCACATAACCTATACTTTCTAGTTGTTGTAGTTGTTATAGTTGTTGTTGTTGTTGTTCTTCTTCTTCTTCCTCTTCTTCTTATCATTATTAATGTACTTCTCAAAAACTTTTATATATATATATATATATATATAAAGAAGAAAATTAAAAAAAATAACAAATATTAAAAGATGACGTTGGAAATGTTAAAACTCAAAAGGAAAAAAAAAGAGAGAAGGCAAATGTATACAAAATAGCGCAACTAGACGATCCCTGAACCTGTTAGGTTCCCGTTATAACAGCAGTTCATGATGATATCTCTGCTTCTATTATTTAGGAGCTTAGGAAGGAGAGAAGGGTTTCCATTTGTATTTTTTCCCAGTTATCTTTGTTAAATTGAGAATGTGGATAAATAAAAATGACTTTAAGCGCGAATACTAACCACAGAAAATTATCATGTATTTGCAAGTTGGTCTGGAAGTTGCTTTATTCTCTGAGTTTGTGAAGTGTTTTGTATAAATAAAAAATCTCGCTATGTGATGCCGATAGTCAACTAATTAGTGCTTGTACAAAAATTCCTTAAGTTAAAATAATTAAATTAAATTAAAAATAATGTAAAAAAGATTTTTTTTTATAATTCTAGTTACTTTATAGAATTAACGAAAATTAATTACATGAAAAACAACTCAACTTCAAAGTTTTCCTTTCTATCTATCTATCTATCTATCTATCTAACAAGTGCCTCCAAGTGCAAAATTTGAGGACTTTTTACTCGTTTTTTTTTTTTTTTTTTTGGTACCGAGTACTAAGGGTTAATCATTTTTTGTTTCTTTTTTAACATAGAATTAACAATTTAAAAAATAAACAAGCCGGCAAAATAGCCTTAACTATTTTCAAACCACTCATTTTCTTTTTAATAAAAAAATTAAAACAAAATAAGAAATTCGCAAAAATCAATGATTTTTGATAAAGAAGAAAACGGTTCGAATTTTTAGTTAACATCCTAAGCGGCATGAAGTTACAGCCAATCGCAGCGCAGCTTCAATTTGATTGGGCAATTTTTAAATTACGCGAAATACAAATTTCAGTTTTGTGCTAGCAACTTTTATGCTGTTTAACTGTTGACTAAGTTCAAATTTAGGAATTAAAGATGCCACCAAAGAAAAACGGCAACCAAAATATTAAAGTTGCAGTAAGATGCAGGTAAGACCGTGATTATCTGTTTTTACATCTCAGCTACCACTTAAAATATTTTTGTGTAAAATCTTGATACGTTTAACAGTTGTATTGTGTAGTCAGCCATATACATGTATCGTAAGTCAACACAAAAGATTTGCTATTTTATTTATATTTATTCCGAACATATCTACTCATCTGACATGATATTCATTAAATTTATAAACTGTTCGAATTGAATATTTACATCTGTTTTTATGCTACTGAGTATTTTTTAATGTTTAGTATTACATTTTCAAGTAGTATCCAATTGAAGTCTTAACGACTAAAAATTTGAAATTTGTATGTACACTTTTTGGAATTGGTTTAATCAAAATTCTTATTTGTATTATTCAATCTTTTGATGAATTTTGAAATTATTCTCGTAAAACTTCATCTGTTATCTCGATCTCTGTCATCATAAAATACATATATATATATATATATATATATATATTGTATGTAAACGTTACACTTTTAGGATCTCTGCTATTAGTAGTTTAGGCTTCGATTTTCTATTTAACGGACTTTTCCTCCCCCCTTTTTTTTCTTCTAAATACGATCAAATTTTTAATTTACTGATATTGATTATTAGTGTTTGTGAGTAGTCTATAGGGACTTAGAAAGGTCAGGAAAAATTGTTTATTTAAATTTTATTTTATTTTTCATTTTTTTTTTTTTTTTGTAGTTAAATTTAAACTTGTCATCTGAATAAAACAATGAATGTTATGCATCCGATGATGATACATGATTGTGTAAGTGGCGATGCTGATGTAAATAAAAAATACCGTTATTTTTAAAGTTTTTTCTTTTACTTATTATTTATGCTGCTTTAGTAAAGAGCAGTACTGTTTAATCGACAACCAATTACTGAACCATAAACTTTATTTTAGGTTATTTTATCTAACTAAATAAAGTCATAAATTCTAAAAGCAATTGGAGTATTGAATCGTTAATACTTACATGTACAGCAGATTATCTTGGCATGTTTTATTGAAAATGGCAGACAAAGATTGTTTTGCTTTTCTTTTCTTTCTGAATTTTCTTTTTGACAAACAAGATGTCGCACTTGTTAACCGTTAGGTAAAAATGTCAAATGAAATATTGTTTTAAGGCGTTTTATAAATAAAAAAACAAAAAATCTCTCTTGATTTTTAAACTTTTACTTCTCACAAAATGTTTTCAGCGCTCAACCTTTCTTAGAATATAAAAAAAAAAATGCTTATTAGACTCAAGTAATTATATAATGAATGATGAAGAAAAATAGCACGAGGTGTTAGATACAGATTCGATGATGAGCATTTTAAAAAATTTCCATACACTCTAAGCGTTAAAATGACAAATAGAAGGCTAATAAATATGTGTAGGGGAAAAAAAGGGGGAGGAAGTATTACAAGGAATCTTAGGACAACTAAGCAAACGTCTAAACTAAGAAATTAACTTAAGGTTGTAGCCGGGTAGGAAATATTGACGAGGGAGCTTGATCCAGTATGCAAATGTTTTAAGAAAGAAACAGTTGGAATAATAGAACCTGGTGTGGAGAAGATTTGGAAAGAATGGATGCTGCTTGCTATAGATAGTAAAACGAGTTCTTATTAGAAATTCTCGAACAGATAAAACCCGTGACGGCAACTCTTCCTTCGGCTCTTCCATAAATGTAGAGATAGAAGGACGAAATTGACGAGAAGCGATCCTTTCTTACAAGGGCGCACTACCGGTTTTGCTAAGTGAAACAATATTGTGACCCTCTCTGGAATGTATAGCACGTGCGATGAGACACTACATCTTCGTCAGGACCATAAATAGTCACTGTTACGTTTTATTACCAGAAAACTCGACGAAACAAACACCCTGTCTGCAGTTCTTAGAATATGTTGATTGTATCCAGTACAGACCCCCCCCTCCAAGAAAAGGGGTGACCTAGGTATGACACTAAACTACGTCTAATGATGAGGCTCCAGTTCTTGGGAGTGTGGAGTACCCCTTTATTTCCATTACTCCCAAGTCCACTCTGACTTGAAGTGGTAGTACTTGTCCGGGTCACATCTCTGGGTCAAATAGATCCGTTTAAAAATTATTCATATTTGATAGGACTGTGTGTGTGTGTGTTTTAAAAAAAAAGGCCCTTAAACAATTGCACAAAAAATGTAAATATGAGTGTGATTCCCTAACGTCTAGGCATGAAATAACTCCTGATGGGTTGACATGCCATTAAAATCAATCAGTCAAAGAAGAAAAAAGCCCACTCTAACAAATAAGTTTTAATATACAAATAATGCATAACATTAAGAAATAATTTAATGATTTAGTTTATACAAATGCAGCAGCATAATTCAATTCATAAGAATATATCAGAATCCTCAATGAAAACTTTACAAACCTTGATTTGAAATTTTATATCGATTTAGCTTAATGGATCAAAGCAAAAAACTGGCAGCCAAGCAGTCTAAAGTTCTCGCACAAGGAAAGGAAAGACAACTTGTTCAAGAAAGTATATAAAATGATTTTTCTTGAATATATCAATAATGTTTCCATACTAATATTATTTGGAGATCAAGTGACACCAAGTCTTGCTAGTATTATAGATTTACTGTTGTGGATTGTTCTAAATCTTTGGCATTTACAAAATTGTAGTTGAAGAGTAATACGTTTCATAAAAAGAAATGTTTCCTTCCTACAAAGCTGAGATAGTATTGTATTGTCTCCAAATCTCGTACACACCGTGGTTGCGGTTTCAGATTACAAACAACAATTAAAAATAATATAAGGCATTGCAATGATGGTAAATTCGAAGTTGTAAAGTTATTTCTATGGTTTTAAGAATAACTGGATGATATTGTGTACTGTTTTGGAATTCTAGTAGAAGCACCCTATAAAAAATCTGCTGTACAGCCACTTACTTCCTCTCTCACAAATCATCTAAATAAGACAAGTAAGACATGCTGAGAACTGCTGGAGAAGTAAGGATGAAATTATAAAATGGATGTCGTCAAAAGGATTTGCCAAGAGTGATGTCTGATAGGGACAGACTGAAAGACGGTCAAGGGAGTCTTTGTTGTTGATACACCTTGACTATGATAGATAATAAAATCAGTGTCCATTAATAGTTCCATAGCAGGGACACTAGTGATAGAGAAACTTATGCAATAGTATAAGCCCTGTAAAAGATAACTTCTTTTTAGAGACCAAAGTATTCAACCTGTACCCAAGACTCACCTTTGGTACCATTTTGAATTCACACTTGTCACATCATCATTATCATACCACCTCCAGGGACTCTTGAAACCATTTTGGAGGAGTGTCCCTATGGCGTAATGGTTAAACATACTGGACTGCAACATCAGAGTAAGTTTGAACTCCAGTTGTACTATAGCATTCACTTTTAGACTAATGTCCTTAGGAAAAGTATGAAACCCCTTATCCTTCCACCAACTATGATTTAAATAGTATTACTGCTGTTCTTTTACAAAGTTGGTTTTGGCATTAAATAACCCATGATAGTTCATATGCCATTACAGAAAGAAAATAAAACCATTTTGTTAATCTACTTAATAAATGTTTTCTTTTAACTGCTTGCTTGCCAATCTCGAGTATACTCACTTTCATGCAGTGGTAAAAAAAACTGTTAATTGATTTTAATGGCATGTCAATCTATCTAGGATTATTTTAAGCCAAGAGGTTAGGGAATCATGTCCACTGTATGTTCATATTTACACTTTGTGTAGTTGTTTAAAAGATTTTTTTTTGCACACAGTCTTATGAAATCCAAACAATTTTCAAACAGATATATTTGATTCATAGCTGGGACCCTAACAGATACTAGCACTCCAGCTCAGAGTGGACCTGGGAGTAATGGCAATGAAGGGGTCTCCACAGTTGCAGAACTGAAGCCTGACCAGATTCAGTTGTCATATGCAGGACATCTCTTTTTGGGAGGGGATCTTACCCCTCTGTACAGGATACAGTCAGCAATTTTTAGCCCCACTGATTGGGCAGCAAAAGAACTGTGGCAAAGAGATCTGTATGCTTGTTTCAGAGATGTATTTAATATCAAAGGATCTAGGTGGTAAAGAGCAAAACCTCAACAGACCTGAATTAATAAATATTTAAAAAAAAAAAAAAAACCTAACTGCTTATCTATAATTGGTAAAGAATCCTATAAAGCAGACAACATAAGTTGTAGAACTTAGATAAGAAACTATTTCTGTCCCTTCAATGAAACTAATTCAGTTAAAATGTTTTCCTTTTGATATTAAAAAGTCAATTTTGTTAATATTCAGAATCTGAAAGTATTAAAACAAGAGAAGACATGTTAGTGTAACTCCTATTGTCATTGAAAATGGAATTGGCTGTTTGCATTTAATTTTATGCTAATGCCCTTGAGAAAAGTATGAGACCTTTTCTTTTTCTCTCATCTATGGGTAAATAGTTGGATAGACTGGGTTATTTAACCTTGGTTAGGAATCCAGTCTAGGAGAAAGAAAACTCTGACTTGAAACCAACTTTACTCTGATTAAAATCCCGTGTGTTACATTCTGCTTGTTAAAAATCGAAAAAGAGTATATTTATAATAAAGTTGTAATATGCCTTCTACATTTTTTTTTTGGAGACCAAATTGCCTTTTTTAACAGTTATAAGTTCTTTCTAATGGAATTTGACCTTTGTCTAACCTTTACATTTATAGAAAGTTTTCAGAACTTTTATTTGAAACACTATTTGCTTTTCAATTCATAATGAATCATTTAAAGTATCATGTTTCTAAAAACTGTAGATTACTGTAAAGGTCAGTTTCTATGCAAAAGATTTACTTTTGAGAGAGAGAAAAAAATATGGAAGGAATAAGATTACAAAGTATCTATTTCAATAACGGAAAAATAGTTTTAAAATTGTAATTGTAAAAATATCCACTAATGCTCAAGAATTAACACTTAATAAAAAACATTCATTTGATATTCAGCAAAATTCACTTGCATTTGATTACTTGTTTATCTCTCTGATTTTTTTTTTTTTTTTTTTTTTTTTTTTGTAATAAAATGGTAAACTGTTATTCCCAATTGCATATTGTTTTCATTCAATAATACTATTATTACATCGGTATTACACATGTAAGTAGCTGTTAAGGATGTTATGACCAATGTAGATGTGTAATTATGGGAGTTGCCAATTATGTAGATGTTATAAGATGTTTTGGTTTGATGAGTGACAGGCAAAAAACTATGTAAATGATAGGTTATTTTATATAACAACAAATTTAATGCAATTTATACAGAGATAAAAATGTATGTAGAATCTGCATGTAAAATAAAAATAAGTGAACAAGAATATTATCCAGTTACTTATTGCTAAATAGTTCTGTTAGGAGGACTTAGAATGCACTGACTGTACCTCCTGAGTAGTGTGGAGTACCTCTTTATTACCATTATTTCCAGATCCACTCTGACCTGGAGTAGTAGTAGTAGTAGTACCTGTTTATGGTCTTCTCTATAGTTGAAATTGATCTGTTTGAAAATCATTTGTATTAGATAGGAACATTTGAAATTTTATAACAGTGTGCAAATTGTTTGATATATATTAACACTTGATACCATATAACTGCAAACAAATGATAATCCTACAGAAATAAAAGAAAGAAAAATGTTTCCAATGGAATATTGAAAATATAATTAGGATTATAATTGAACATTTACAATTGAATCAAATTTTGGTCACCTTAATGGTGGCGCTTAGAATATTCTGTTTCTATTGTAGAGTGACAAAACTTGAGGATTCTGGGTATGATTCTGCATTTGATGGTGAGGCTCCAGTTCTGGAGTGGTAGTGCCCTATTAGGGTCCCATCTCTCAGTCAAATAAATCTGTTTAAAAATTATTCATATTTGATAGGACTGTGCAAGAAAAAAAACAACCTTTTTTGAAACCACTGCACAAATAATGTAAATATGAACATACAATGAATGCAGTTCCCTAACCTCAAGGCATAAAATAACCCTAGATGGGTTGGCATGCTGTTAAAATTAATCAATCAATCAAATTACAATATTAAATAATCTATAGAGAGTTTATATTCCATTAAATAAACAAAACCAAATTTATTGCTGAAAGTTTTTTTTATCAGGTGTATATGATGTCGAATAACTTTTAGAAAACACAATTTGATATGATGTTCATCACGTCTGATTTGGACTTCAGCTACATGGTGAATATGTTAATGAGAATTAATTTGGATTATTTTATTTGGATGTAGAGAACTCTTTAACCCATTGAGGGGTTGTTCAAAAATAAAAGCACACCATCTGTTAGTCGTGTCATGATACCTGGAAAAGAATTGAATTGGACATACATTTAAAAAAAAATTTTTAAATGGAGGAATTATATTATAAATTTAAATTACCATGACCAGAACATTGAGCAAGCATTGTGCGTGACATACAGAACCACTGGACGACAGCTGTATCGACCTTATTAGATCTCATCAGCAGTGTATACCATGATCTCCTCCACTGGAGATTGAACTAGCGACCACAGAATGCAGAGCTGAAACTCTACCACTGAGTTACTGGTCCACATGACACACAAGCAATGCCAAATTAACTAGTCATGGTAAAATGCCCTGCCAATTAACCTGGTGTGTCTTGTAGTTACATTTGTACTCTTACAGAGGACATGGTCACTTCTAGGGCTATGTCTTCCCAAGAATTATATTTGATATGTGACTTGAGGTGGAAGCAGTTTATATCACGTGCTCTTGGGCTTGTGGTATTTCAGTAATTAAGCAAATATACTATTTCTCGTACCAGTAGTATCTGGAGATCAAGTGACCACAAGTTGCACCATTACAGCAGTTAGTTTTACTGTTTGTAATTCTTTTGTCATTTACAAGACTGTAAAGATTGTGCGAGTAAAGTAATATGGTCCCTAAAAAGAAATATAATCCTGTGCTTTATTACTTTTTTTTTTTTTTTTATGTTATAAGTCTGTTGCATCACTCATTTGCTACAAAATTCTTTTTTTTTTTTTTTTTTTTTGCTTTTGAATTGATGACTTTTTGATTAATGTGATCCAAACACTGCAACACCAATGGAAGAAGTGTGTGGACTGTAAAGAGGGCTAAGTTGAAAAATAAACCTCATTTGGTCACATTCCATGGGAATATCTTTGTCAGTCAATAAACTTTTCAGTTGACCCTTGTGTGTGTGTGTGTGTGTGTGTGTGTGTATATATACACGAGGATCATTAAATAAGTTTCCAGACTTTTTTCGTATGGGCACTTTTATTGATAGTACACACATGAAATTCTAGTCCCCTTTGAAGTAATCTCCTCCATCTGCAATGCACTTGTACCATTCCAACAACTTCTGGAAGTCCTCTTGTGTGAGCGTGTCAATGACCTTCGTCACAGCCTCTTTCATCTCCTCAATTGTCTCATAATGACAGCCTGTGAGCTTAGGGAATAACCAAAAGTCACACTGACCAACGTCTGGACTATAGGGATGGTGAGGAACTGTCTTGATGCCCATCTTGGTCAAATAGTCAGTGACAAGGATGGAGTTTTGGACTGGTGTATTGTTCTGGTAGAAATGCCACTGACCCGATTTGAAGAGTGCTGGTCTCTTCCGACGGGATCTCTTCCTGAACTCCCTTAAAACCTAAACATAGTAACCCTAACCGTTTGGCCAATCAACTCTGGTGTATTGACTTCCTTACTCCTCCCACACCTCTCATCATCCCTCACAGATTCCCTGCCTTCCTTGAATCTTTTATGCCACTCAAAAACTGATGCTCAATTCATGCAAGATGTCGAAAAGCAGTCTGAAGCATTCCATACATTTCTATGGAATTTTTCCAAATTTATAACAGAATTTTATTGCATATCATTCTTCCTCACGTCGAGATTGCATTTTTGAAATTCACTGGCTGTGATAATCAGGCTTTAGTTGGGTGTATTCCAATTGCTGCTGTAGCTGTTCATTGGAACGTGAAATCATAAAAATTAGTCATCTCATAAGATGTATAGCAATAACATAGTGAATTTTCAAGAGTCTACGACAATTTTAAATGCCTGTACAAAAAAAGTCTGGAAACCTATTGAGTGCACCATACACACACACACATATATATATATATATATATATATATATATATATATATATATATATATACACACACACACACAGAGTAGCAAGAATAAAGATCAGAACGATGTTAAGAAAAATTCTAAATGTGAAATAACTTTTCTTTTTAAAGTTTCATAGAACATTTTATCAAGGAAAAAAAGGATATAAAATCAGATTATTTAATTCCCAAATATAAGCTCAATGAACTTAATTTTGATAAAGTTATAAGAATAATTATATAACATTTGAAAAAAAAATAGATGATCAAAAACATCAGAACAGTTAACAAAATCATACTATTATAATGGATGCATCATATCTAAATGAAAATAGCATTCATGATTCATTAGTCTTTGATGTGTAGACCTTTACTTTCAACAACAGCTTGACATCTTTTGCTACACAAGTGAATTAATGTCTTGCATTCATCAACAGATATTTTCACCCATCCTCCTTTCAAATTAGTCCATAGTTCTTTGAGGTTTCTTGAATTCTTTTCCTTCTCTCTTTATTTTGTAACTTCCAAACATTCTCACTAGGATTCATGTCTGGGCTTCGAGCAGGCCACTCTTGGAAAGAAATGTCTTAACAGACTTTGCTGCGTGATACAGTGTTATCTTGCATAAATACTGCTACTTGATTAATTGCAGTTCTCAAATTAAGTACATGTTTCTTCAATATCTCTTTGTATACAGTTATGTTGATTTTACCATGTAGCCTGACAAGAGGTCCTGTACCAGCAACAGAAATCATGCCAAACACCATCACATTTCCTCCTCCAAATTTAACTGCTTTTAGCGCACTGAGGAGATTATCATTCCCTAGAGCTTCGTCAAACAAACCTTCTCCCATCACAACCGAACAGGTTAAACTTTGACTCATTGCTGAAATGAAAACAATCTCACTGTTCTTCTGTCCATATGATGTGTTCCCTGGCAAATTTTAATGGGCTCATTTTATTCTTTTTAGAAATGTAAGGCTTTGTAGAAGCTACTTGACTGTTCAAATTTATCTCATTAAGTCTTTGGGAAATAGTGTGCCTTGGTATTTTAATACCAAGGTTAGCATTTGTTCTTTTAGAGATAATGGTTGTTGTCGCAAATCGATCCTTTTTTTTGATTCATTACCAATCCATCTGTCTTCCCTTGCAGCAGTTTTCCTGGGCCTGACAGGTGGTTTCTTGGCTTCACATGAATCAGTTTCCTCAAAATACTATGAATAATACTCTTAGATTTCCCTACAGTCTTTGAAATATTCCCAATCGAGAGTTTATCTTCATTACATAACTTGACTATCAGTTTTCTAAGTTACAATGATCTCACAGATTTTTCGCCATGTTTACAATGCAGGAGCCAGTGAAGAGCTGGTGTAATTTTGTAAAATACCCTACTTTATATTCTTACCCTAAAAAATGTTTTAATAATACAATATAATTGTTAAATTATACAGATTTATTTAACCATTCTGATGTTTTTGATCATCTATTTTTTATTTATATATTTATTAATTTTTTTCGAATGTTATATAATTATTCTTATAACTTTATCAAAATAAGTTTATTGAGCTTTATATTTTGGAATTATATAATTTACCTTTATATACATCGTTCTGATCTTTATGCTCGCTAGTGTGTGTGTGTGTGTGTGTGTGTGTGTGTGTGTGTGTGTGTGTGTACACACACTTTCACATACACCTTGGCTTGAAATTGGAGAAAGGGGAAAGTGTTTAAAGTTTTAATTACAGTATTCAAATGTTTATAAGGTATATACCTCTATGAACTTGATGCTCTTAAATGATCAAGATTTAGATCAGGGCTTCTCAGAGTTGTCCTTTATAAGACCCCTGGGAGTAAATTAAATTTTGGCCGAGTGAATAAAAGCATAAGGTTACACAAGATGAATTTACTAGTTTGCATTTATAAATCCTTCATATACAGAACGAAATTTGCAGAATCATGTTGATTTGTTGCCAGAAATCATACACCTAGCAGAATGCATGATTGGCTTTGATGGCCACTTGTATCATTCACATATAAACTATTTAAAGCATACGAGTCATTTAAATGAACAAATAATATTAAAGTGGAAAGTGCAAATTTAGATACCTTTCTTAAAAGAAGAATTTATTGAAATGATTTTCAATCTTGAAGTGAAGTCTAATTACACATTTAAAGAAATTGGATATTTCTGGATGTATTAAAAAACTGTTGCAAAATATCCCATGCCTTGTGTTACTGTTGAGCCCATTTTACTAGTTTTTTTCAAGTTTGTGTATGGTGTAATCTGAGTTTAGCCATGTGCATTGTTTACTAAGCAAACAGAGAAACACTTTGAACATAGAAAGTGGTGGTTTGCAGCTCAAATTCCCTAATTTAGTAACCTAATATTTATGATCTCTCCAGTGCCACTAAACCCATCCTTCTCATTAAAAAATAATTCAAGAATTAAAGGTGTGTTTGCATTTTTATTTTACTGATTCTTTTCTCATATAAATTGTATTAAATGCTGATACTAGAGTGGGTCAAAAGTTTTGCAATATGAGACACAATTTGGCAACTCCAGAAGCTTTTGTTGAGGTCATGAAGGTGACTTAACCATACTGTAAGATGCTACTCGTGGAGTTGCTTCTATGTCTTGGAGCATGGCCTCGGAATCTATGGTTTTAGGCCTGACCTTCCCTAATTGTCAAGGTTTTTGCAACCCTAGCAAAATTCCTTGAGCCATCTGATTACTGTACTCTGATCAACTGTGCCTTCAACTTTCAATGTTTTCAGTTGATTCTGTGGTGTTATGGCTCAGTTTGAAGTTCCCAAATTAAAATATGTTGTATGTTCATCTGCAGATCTCAAATCACACATGGAGTGATACAATTTAGAATGTGTTTGCGGATCAACTACCACTATACTACCAATTACAGTATATATCTTTCATGACTTCAACTGCTTCACAGTCACATGATGTATATGCCATAAACTTACATGTACCAAGATAGTTTTATTTTTATTATAAAAGTTTTTTTTTTTTTTTTTTTTTTTTTTTTTTTTGTTAAAATAAGGAAATTTGCAGTGGGCAAATAATGTCTTCAGCATGCTTTTTAATTTTCTGCAAAAGAAAAGCATTTTTTTTTTTTTTTTTATTATTATTTTTTTTTTTTTGTTTGTTTGTTACTTTTTCATGATTTAATATTTCTTCCAGGCCTATGAACAGTATCGAAAAAAAAGCTGGTTCATTTGCTGTAGTGAACCCAGTTCCAGAAAAACGGGAAATCCATGTTCGAGAGAAAATGGGAATTGTGTCCCAAATGAAAACCTTTGGTTTTGATCATGTTTTTGCTCCATCAGCCAAGCAGATTGATATTTATAAAAGTGTTGTTGTTCCTGTGGTGGATGAAGTATTGCTTGGCTACAACTGCACCATTTTTGCGTAAGTATATTCTCCACTCTTCATAAATCAGTTTAAAAGTAAAGCAGTTTCCAACCACCTACATTTTCACTTGGTAACTGCTATTAATAGGCAAGATACAAATTATACTCATTTCCGTAAGAAAATATAGTTTATGTCAAATGCAGTACATCATTATACCAACTTAGTATGATTTAGTTTAGATCAGTTTGCCATTTTTGTAGAAAAATAAATTTTCTTAAGTGACTTTTAATGCTTTCAATAGAAAATACTTTTTTTTTTTTTTTTTTTTTTTTTTTCTCATTTGAGGAAGCTTAACATAACGATTATCACCATTGGCAATAGAATTGGTGATCCAATTTCAAATCCTATACAATCCTGTTTACATTTCACTTCATGTTAATGCCCTTAGGAAAGGCATGAATCTATCTGTTCTCCCCTCAGCTATGGATAAATAGTAGGGCAGACTGTGTTGTTTAGCTTTGATAAGGCAACCACTCTAGGAGAAAGAAAACTTTGAAATCAAACTACTTTACTCTGCTTAAAAATTGGTCTTGTATCACATCCTGTGATGACGGGTTGGGTAAATACTTTGATTCCATCAAGAATTTTTTATAAAAGTTTTTGGTTTTTAGGTTTGGTTGAGGGTTCAGTTTTACATTTAATTCTTTTAATAAAGTGAACCCTTACTTTCTGTCTATTTTACAAAAGTGAGACCTTAAGGTTATTATTTTATTATTGTTATGAGAAGAATTGAGTTTGTGTTTTATTTTATTTTATATACAGTTTATGCTGAAAATAAATTCATAATTTTTTTTTCAACTTTTTTAAATGATTAAATTAAAAGTTGAGATAAAGAGTAAAGGGAGGTAATAAGTTTTAACAATGTACATTTAGAAAAAAAAAAATTTTTTTTTTTTTTATATGACTGGTCTACTTTACAGAGAGCAAATTCCCTGTAAGCAGTACAGCTGCCATATACAAAAAAAATTATTTTGTGAAATAAAATGTTCATACTGCATATGAAATTTGAAACAATGGGATGGTAAAACTTTTTGCCCAATAAGCGATTTCCCTTGCAGTGACCTTCATTTCATAAACTTTAATCCAAAAATCAACAATCCTCATACAATTTTCCATATCTCAGTTACTTACTGGCTTCTTGGTCCTGCGCATACATAAAAATATTAGTGGGAAAAATTGTCTTAGATTAAAACTTACTTATTCATAAAAAAATAAAAATAAAAAAATGTATACATAAAAGAATAAACACCAAGAGAATGAAAATTGAAATTTTACAGTCTTAGATGGTTTATTTTCACTTTCTTTTAACTTATTGACCAACCAGTTTCAGACATCCCATTCTATTATTAATCCTTATCCTACGAATTCCTGCGTTTTTTTGACTTGTTATGGATGAAAAGTGTTGTCTTTGATTTTTCACGTCCTTAATTGATCATACCCAGAACTTAAAATCTTACAGCCTTTTGACTACATCTTTATTAGACAGAAACTTCTACAGGAATAGGAATCTGAACAGCAAGTTTAAACATTTTTCACATTCATCAGTGATTGAAACAACTGATAATTTTCTCTTGGAAAATTCATTTGATATCCATTTGTAATTATCTGCTTTATATAACTAAAAATATCAAGATGCGTCCTATAATCATCAAAAATCATAAATTTCCATCGAGAAGATAAAAGTTTACACTGCTGATGAGACCTAATAAGATTGAAACAGCTGTCCAGTGTTCCCGTATGTCATGCGTAGGTGTTCAGTGGATTTTCTGGTCACGGTAATTCAATTCACAATATTAATTCCTCTACTTAAAAAATAAAAAATATTTACAAGATAAAAGTTGTCTATATAATTCAACATTAAATTATTGAATATTGCACTCAGTGACCATAAAGTGCAAAATGTTTAATTTGTTTGTTCAATTTAAACATAATTTGTATCAGTTTTTTTTTGTTTTTTTTAAATGGTTATTCTATTTCAGATATGGTCAAACTGGGACAGGCAAAACTTTCACAATGGAAGGGGAACGAAGTCCAGATCATGACTTTTCTTGGGAAGATGATCCTCTGGCCGGCATCATTCCAAGAACCATGCATCACATCTTTGAACAATTGAAGAAACAAGTAAGTTAATCTGAATCAACATCATAGTACATTGATTATCAATAGATTTGATAAGGGTCATTAACATTTGGACAATTAAACAACTTTTTGTTTTTGTCATTCACATCACACTTCAACCTGAACATTCTATGGCCTCCTTCAGGTGTAATATGCACCTCCAAAATGAAAGAGAATCTTGTTTTGATACTTTCAAAAAACAAGGGATCTGGTTAGTTCATTGTTAACAGTTTGGGATGAATTATTTGGCTTTTTAACAATTGAAATAAAGAGTAAAGGAAGATACTGTATATATTTCTGTAATGAATGACTTTCTAAGACCAATTCTTCACCTTAAAACAAGGGGTAATTCATTACATGAGATATGTTTTTGAAACATTGAACCTTATTTAGTGTCTAGGCTTGACATTGCCATATCTTTGACCTAAAGTGTCCCCACATAGCCTATACCGAATCAAAGGCTTTTAGTTCAGATAATAAAGTTTTTACTTAACACTGTTTACTTAACACTAAAGGATATGTACAAATATTATAAATAACAAAATTTTCATGTAACTTTGTTAAACTAAGTCTTTGTTCAGACATTAGAGGGTTAATGGGAAATGAGTCAGTCGTAGATACATACATAATTATTATATTATCAATGCTTTAGTGTATCAGTGGTGAAGATTTAATATTTGAAATATCCAAGTAAACACAGGAGGTTACATCAGGGTCTACACTACATAGTTTATTTATGGTATTGATTTGGATTGTTGTATTGTAGTTTTGAAACTATAAATAAATGTTTAAATATTTCCTCTCTATATCATTAGATGTTAAAGAAATATTTTTTATTGGCTAGCTTTGTTCATTATATGCAATGTATGATAAAAACACCTTTTTTGGAGCTAAGAATTAAAAGTACTACATTTATATGAATATCTATAGTTATGTTTCAACAATGTATATTTTTATGACTGTTTTCATATTTAGAAAATAATCAGAAGTCAGATTTCAAATAAAAAAAAAATTGGAAACTGACTTCTGATTTTGAGCTGGAGTTAAAGAATGTACTTTATTGAAACTTATTAACTTCCTTCTCTCTTTCTCATTTGTTATTTACTAGTTTAGTATATACACATCTTGTGCCATTTCTTCACTGATTGCCAGTGATTATTACTACCATTTCTATATCACAACAAAACTATTGAAATTCAGTATATAGTAATGTAAGAATTTTAGGACTTTCTTAAATCTTTGATTCATTTGGAACTATTGATGATAAACATTTTGAAATCTACAGCTATTAAGTGTTGAGATGAACTGTCTTTTGTGGTGGGTTATTGTAATATATAAAAGAACAATAGTTTGTTGTCCTCTTACATGACAGGTACAGACAGCTGAGTGTGATGTGTGATTCAAGTATGATCACCCAGAGGTCAATAAAAAAAAAAAAAAAAGTTCATACCTCTAGTTCTAGGTAAATAGTAGGGCTGACTAGGTTCTTTAGTCTTGATAAGGCAACCAGTCTAAGAGAAGGAAAACTCTGAATTCAAATCAACATTTACTCCACTTAACAAATTGACCTTGTGTCATATCCTGCTCATAACAGATGAGTTGGCTAAGTACTTATTTATTTCTGTACATATACTTATTATTACATTTTATAATTGTTTCTTTGCTTTCTTAGGATGTGGAATTTTCTGTGCGTGTTTCTTTCATTGAGTTGTACAATGAAGAGTTGTTTGATCTGTTGGGATCTTCCACCAGTTTGAGAATCTTTGAAGATCCTAAAAGAGTAAGTATCTCTGTGTCTTGTTTTTTTTTGTTTGTTTTTGTTTTGCTTCTTTAATAAATGTTTTAAAAAGCAGTTTTAGTTGAACAATGAAATCTTGAGCTATCACTATATTACTAAAATTCTCTTTGTATATAACAATAAACCAGAAAAA
This sequence comes from Sepioteuthis lessoniana, assembly GCA_963585895.1. Classification (NCBI taxonomy): domain Eukaryota; kingdom Metazoa; phylum Mollusca; class Cephalopoda; order Myopsida; family Loliginidae; genus Sepioteuthis; species Sepioteuthis lessoniana. The sequence continues at coordinate 95,232,426 of OY757923.1, read as the reverse complement.
CGGCACATAATAGAAAGATTTGTATTAAAGCAATACATTTAAAATGCTCTAGCATAGAAAGAAACAAAAGCAATTTCCAATTGGATTTGTAACTGTTTTACGGGATCTGCTTTTGTGTTGAACATCATTCTTTTATTATCAATTTTAATTTTTTTATTTATAACAGAGATAACTATAAGATTTTAATTAGAATCTTTCACTCCTTCATTAATAGAAGCATTAATATCATCATGGACTGCTATTACAACTGGTTCATAGGTCATTTAGTTATGTTTTTTTTGTTTTTGTTTTTTTTAATTGCATAAAAATTCTACTCTGACAACCTTTTTAATTTACCCTCTCTTCCTGATCATTAGAGAAAGAGGGAAATTGGCTTTTAAAAGTTATTTAAATTGAAAACAAATAATTTAAGAATTCTCTTGGACCTTAAAAATTGATTAATAGTTTAATATTGACAGTTTGGTATTAATTCTGAACTTTAAAAAAATTTTTTTTTTTTTTTTTTTTTAATTTATTTATTTATTTATTTATTTTTTTTTTTTTTTTTAATTTATTTCTTCAGCCTGGATCAATTATAATTCATGGAATGGAAGAAATCACTGTGAATAATAAAGATGAGATTTACCAAATTCTTGAAAGAGGAGCTGCTCGAAGACAAACTGCTGCCACTTTGATGAATGCCACTTCCAGGTAAAACTTTATTTTTTATGACACCAAATGGTTTTTAATTTGATTCCTTTTAATTTTTTCAAATTTAATGCAGCAGCTTGATTGATTTTGAACTGTGAGTTAATTAGGGCTGAGAGGCAGGCATTGTCAAGCAATATTTTGAACTGTGAGTTAATTAGGGCTGAGAGGCAGGCATTGTTAAGCAATATTTTGAACTGTTAGCTTGAAATAAAAGAAAGAATGATATTTTTATTGCAATATTCAAATTCAAAATTTAAGCATTCTGACTTTTAATAAAGATCTTGGACTTGTAGCTATATAATGGCATGGTTTTTGGAACCAATTATCCTTTAACTTGTGGAACATCCAAATATTGGCATGTTTTTAAAAAAAATTTTTTTTTTTTTTTTTAAACTATTTTATCTTATGATTTTCATACTATTGTGAATTCAGAAAAATCGATAAATTTTGTAACTCAGCTCTTGTGTTATGTGAATGATTTATTGAGGAGTTGTATTTTTTGACATTGACTTTGTTTATACTCTTCTTCAGTATGTGTTATATTTCAATGCTATGATTCACAGCTTTTCCACTGGTTTTATCTAATGGAGGTCCTAGAGAAAGGAAACTCATCATCATTACTGAAGATGACCTAGATATAGCTAACAAGGGGAAACCTGAATCTCGTTTAATAGCAGCACAAATTAATGCCATAAGAAATAATTATATCTAAGCAAAAATTGATAATACACAAAATAGCAAGTATAGGTTATATGGTAATTGAGATGAAACGGTTAATCACCAAAGTGAATGAAGTAAACTGACACAAAAGGAATACAATCCTAGGTATAACTGAGTGGGGAAAGGTGATCCACTGGAAATTGTGCAAGAGATAAAAATTTGACCATTATGATAAATAGTATATGCATAATGTATTAGAAAATGTGACACATTAAATTCTCTGGGACTTTGAGATACAAATAGATCAGCCGATCCTGACCAGACTTGAAATTAATTAACAAAAAGAAAACTTGTCATTTAGTGGATTTTGGCATTCCAGCAAACCCTAGGTTAAAAATAAAAGCAAGCAGAAAGATAAAGATATCTGAATCTTGAGGTAAATAGATCCCCCAAAAAGCTGTGAAAGATGAAAAGGTGACAGTGATGCAAATTGTAATTAGTGTCCTTGAAATGGTTTCCAAAGGAAAAGACTTGGGGAAACTGGAGATCAGAGGAAGACAGCTGGGACTGTAGAATACATTAATTGCCACTCTGCAGAGGGTTAAGACCTTCCCCCAACGAGTGTCCTAGATATGACATTAAACAATCTGATGGTGAAGCTCCAGTTATGCTAGAGAATGTGGAGTATCCCTTTATTGCTATTGCTCCTATACCCACTCTGGACCAAAGTGGTAGCACCTATGGGTCAATTAGAACTGAGATTTAAACTGTGTGTAAACAAATGACTTATACTAAACTGAATTGTTTGAAAAAAGAACTGTTTGATCATTTTAACTGTGTGTAAACAAATGACTAATGTTTAATTGAATTGTTAGTGATACATAGCAATACTTGAAACCATTTATATGTGTGTAAACAAATGAGTAATGTTTAATAGAATAATTAGTGTTAAATAGCAATACTTGAAACTCTTTCACTGTGTCTCTAAATTGAATTATTGGTATAATGTAGCTACACTTGGAACCATTTGACTGTATGAAAATGAATGAATAGTGTTGAATAGCAATACTTGTAACCACTTCACTATGTGCAAACAAATGATTAATACTGAATAGAATTATTAATGCTAGATAGCAATAATGAAATCATTTAACTGTGTAAAAATGATAGCAATATTAATGTGCGAACACATGAGTTCTAACTCATTTAAAAATGAAATTACCTACAAAGTATTCACTTACAAATCTATGTATATCCATTTAACTATGTGCAAACAAATGATCAGTAGTAAATAGAATTATTCGTGTTAGATTGAAATACTTGAAACCATTTAACTGTGTCCAAAAGAATGAGCTTAGGCTTGTTTAAAAAATTTTATCAACAAAATGTGTTTATAAATCATATATATTTAATATATATAAAGGGGATTTGGCATTAAATAACCTATAAGTGGTGATATGCCATAAAACTCACCAACTATCCTGATTACAGCACTGTTAAAATCAACTAGAATTCTTAGACTCTTGGAGACCTGAAGACTTTGACTGTCTCTCAGATTTCTGTGACCAACTCCCTTCTAAATTAATCACTTTATTTTTATGTATACTGTTTCTACTCATTTAATTCTATAGGCTTCTTCTTAAAGGAATTTTTTTTCAGCAGGTTTTAGAAAAAACTCCTTTTTTACCTCCTATGTAACCCATGATATCCCACATTAATAATGAAAAGTTTCATATGTTGTTATACAAAAATGCTTATATGTGGAAATTGAGTAAATTTCCCTTGTGAATTAAATACACAAATGAAAATATGGAGTTGATCATTTAATGTTCTGCTAGAAAACTTAAGCAAACTATTAACTAGAGATGTTGCCTACAATGTAGAAAAGTTACAATTTGGTTTTTCCATCACAGAAGAATTTGTAATGCCTGATTCTTAGTGAGTGTTGGTCTTGGTGCAAAACTTATATTATCAATCATTTAAGTATATTCACCACAAACTAGTATGTATGAAAATATTGCAAAACTTTTAACTCATCCTACTAACATACTGAAGAATTTCCAACTGTGCTGACATGTGCCGTTACTTTTACTCCGTGTATGATTTGAGAAAAATAAAAAGATAAACATGCAACATGGTCTAATTTGGAAATTTATGTATTGCTAGTACAAACTGATGCTGTGTAAGTAACTAAAAACATTTGTTGTGTGAAAGGTAATGGTGTAGTTAGTCACAGTGTAGTAACCAGATGACTAAAGAAATTTTGCTTGATGATCAAGTAAGGTCAGGTAGGCCAAAAAGGGTGGATTCCTAGGCTATGTTCCAAGCAATAGAGGCAATTCTGGTGAGTAGCACTTGGAGAGTATCAGGCGAGCTTGGCTTCTTGCAGTTCAGTGTGATTCATTACCTTCATGACCTTGCCAAAAACCTCTGGAGCTGCCAGATAGTGCCTCACTGTATCAAAATATTGCAAGACTTGACTCAGCATCTAATCAATCCATGAAAGTTGTTCATCAGGCTATAACAGAAAATATCAAAAGTTGAATGTTGCATCCAGTATTCTATTTAGAGACAAAAGCCAGATCATCTTGCGCAAACAAATTTGGCATTTCTTGCATTTACTATATAAGGATTGTACTAGAAAATAATATGGTAATGTTTTTTTTTATTTTTACAGATTGTAACTGCTTAAATAATTGAAGTAATTTCTTTTTGTTTTAAGTTGGGTTTTCAGTCCCTTGGGTTGGGACCCTTTTTTTTCTTTTCTAAAAGGAGGTAAAGGCATAAAAGCAGCAACAGCCAATAAATTTTCATGGTTGATAAACTAGTGAAACAGAAGAAAACCACTTGCATCTTTTTATGCCAGCAGACAAGGGGACTACACAGTTAATTTAATAATCTGACATTTTATGACCATTTTGAGATTTCAGTTGAAAATCTTTTTATTTTGTTTTTAGCAAAATACAATTTAAAACTCTTATTCGATATTTGTTTTATTGCAGTCGTTCCCATTCTGTGTTCAGTGTTACTATTCACACTAAAGACACTACCATAACAGGTGAAGAATTATTAAAGACTGGGAAATTATATTTGGTAAATATTTTAACTTTTAATTCCATTCATTTAAAGTTAACTGAATTTTGTATCAAACTGTTTTTAATTTTCTGATTTCTCCAAATGAAAAAAGTAACTTCTCATAGGTTTATATTACAATGTGTTTGTTAATTACTACCTCTGTTTTGTAATAGTAGTTACATTTACATATAAAGCTATTAGATATTTATAAATATTCATTGGGCATTTTTGATAGTTGCACAAAGTTATTTACCCACAACGGCTTATGAGGAACAAATTCATAGGTTTGTGACACTTAGGAAATACTTCCCTAAGTTAACTTTTTAATAGGCAAAAGTAGGTTATTATTCTTGTTATTTACTTTTCTTCACATTGTGTTTTTTTTTTTTTTTTTTTTTAACAACTTGAATTCTCATTTGCTTTCAGGTTGACTTGGCCGGCAGTGAAAATATTGGGCGTTCTGGGGCTGTGGACAAACGTGCCAGAGAAGCAGGTAAAGTTTTAACAAATTTTGTGTAAAATCTTAAGTTATGTAAGTCATTTCAAGAAGCTTTTAAATCCTTTTATATTTTTGGTAATAGATATTAGCAGCTAAAGAACATTTTCTGAATTTGGGTTAAGAATTTTTCAGATTTTTTTTTCCTCTTTGTATGAGAAAACAATATGAATATGTTTCAAAGTTCTCAATAAGAATCTGTTAAAACTATTTTATTTTATTCAAGTTTCTCTTAGTGCTACTACTGTTATTTTGGATAAAATGAATTTCATTTTAAGTAAAAAAAAAATTATTATAATTGTCAGGGTTTATTTTATAGAAGATAAATAAATCTTTATTTCAAAGCAATATTTTAAAGATAATTTAGTGTTTTTTTTTTTTTTTAAGCCATCTGGGGGTCAATTTTTGGAGACTTTTTATCCATTTATCTTTGTGTGTGTATTTGTTTTTTTTGTTTTTTTTATCATTGTGATATTGTTCAATTTGTTTATTTTCAATTATTTTTTTATGATAGTGAACTGTTCATCTCTTAAAATCATAAATGTTTAGTCAGAAATGTTGTTCTACAAAAGTTAGTTTATATATTCAACTTACAGCATTTTTTAGGAGATATATATATATATATATATATATATATATGCCTAGAGAGTCAGAAAAAATCTACCTAGGTTTCAATTTACCGGATCATCAAGATGATTCTGACTAAAGAAGGGTTTGACCAAAACTCCATTTTATTGATTTAAAGATTGCTAGAAAGAATTAAATTAGCATTAAAAAAAGATATCTATATTAGAAGAATTAGTGGATAATCTAAATTATTCACTAATTCTTTTAATATTGATATCTTTACTCAGAATGTGAATATAAGGCAGTGCTAAAAAAACTGTAGCTATAAGGTCAAACTTGTTTATGAATCTATATGTAATAGGAACAACAAAGCAAGGAAAATTTTATGGTTTACACCACTATACAATATGGTTGTAGCTAATAAGATAGGGAAGGAATTTCTTCAGATTATTAAAGAAAATCTTTCCTCCATCAAGTAGCCTATATGGAATATTTAATTGGAACACGATTAAGTTAAGTTAGAGTACTATGCCTAATGTAGCAAGTTTTAATTAATAAAAGTAACATTAAAAAACTTTGGAATAATCAATGTACTGAGTCCCCTAAATGCAATTATACTAATAAAACTAATTGTCCTCTCAAGGGTAAGTGTCAATTTGAGTGTATAGTGTATAAGGTGGAGGTACATAGTCCTGGACCTAATGATAGTAACGTGAGGAGAAATCTTCAAAATGTATATGTAAGTTCTACTTAGGGACCTTTCTAAAAAAGATATTTCATTTATAGAAGTTGCTTTGCACACAAAATATATAAACATAGAACTAGTTTATCTAATCATGTGTGGGAAGTTAAGAAGAATCAATGTACAGATCCGATATTAAGATGGGAGATAGTTAAAAAGAAAAAAAAAATGTCGTAAATATAAATCAAGGGATAGATATTGTAATTTAAGTATGGAGGAGAAACTTGCAATATTTGAATTACTTAACCAAAGTTCTGAAATACTTAATGTTTGTAGGCATAAGAAAACTTGGCTGCTTGGTCAATAAGGTAAAAAAAATTTTTTTTTTCTTTAATGATAATTTTATTTTTTCTAGTGGTCTCTTGATCAATAAAATTTAGTTTTGGTCCAACCCTTCTTTGGTCAGAATCATCCTGATGATCTATTTATGTGAAGCCTAGGTAGATTTTTTTTCTGACTCTAGACATTTATATTTTGCTCTATTTAGTGTATTGAGCACTGTTACATTTAGCTTAAGAAATTCTGTTCATGTTTTTGTTTATTTTTTTTTCCAGATATCAGTTTGTGTAATAATTTCTTTTTATTTGCAAATTGTATCATCTGGGTTTTTTTTTTTCACACCATCAGAATTATAGTATAATTATATATTTAGTTAGTTTATATATTTTGTTTTAAAAAAAAAAAGATTGCCCAGTCAGCTGGGGCTGTAGAATACACTGACTGCACCTCTGCAGAGGGGTAAGACCCCCCCCCAACGAGTGTCCTGGATATGACACTAAACAATCTGATGGTGAGGTTCCAGCAATGCTGGAGCTTTGGGGAATGTGGAGTACCCCTTCATTGCCATTGCTCCCAGGTCCACTCTGGCCCGGAGTGGTAGCACCTGATAAGGGTCCTATCTATGGGTTAAATAGAATTAACAGCATACTTATGCTAAAATGAATTGTTTGAGTAAAACTGAATAGTTTGAAATAGAAATGACTTTTACAATTAAACCGTACTTACATTTAAACTGCGTGCTTATGCTTAACTGAATTATTTGAAATAGAACTGTTTTTACACTTAACCAAATTGTTACATACAACTGCTTGAATAGTTAGAAATGGAAATGTTTTTGACCATTAAACTGTGTACTTATGCTAAACTGAATTGTTTTAAATAGAACAGATTATTTACATAAAAATGGATTTGGCGTTAAAGAACCTACAAAGGTTGATATGCCATAAAACCCAACAAACCAAACCAAACTAAAAAAAGAAATTTACAAATAGTATTCCATTTCCATAATAAATTTATTTTACTTATTAAAGTTCGTCAGATGGAATCCAAATTTATTATGGAAATGGAATACTATTTCTAAATTTCTTGTTTTGTAAACAAAAATATATATTTTGCTCTGCTGATATATTTTGTATTAAATAGCTCATTCTGTGGATATTCACAATCCTTATTTACTATATATATATTTATTCAAATTATTTTCCTTGAAAAATACTGTTAAGTTGATAATTTTTATAAAGTTTAAAGTTTGTTTCTGTTTTTTTATTCAGGCAATATTAACCAAAGTTTGCTTACATTGGGTAGAGTCATTACAGCCCTTGTTGAACATGCACCCCATGTGCCATACAGGTAAGTAACTTAGGTTTGTAGCCTTGTTGGTAGAGCTTACAATATGCTGCCTCTTCTGCAGAAGGGTGAGACCTCCTCTTCTCCCTAAAAATGGGTGGGGGTATGAGTATAGCATGTGTCCAGTGATCAGGTTCTATTTCTGGAGAGTGTAGAGTCACCTCACTCCTCAAAGGTCTAAGTTTTTCTATGGGGGGAAATAGATCCATTTGAAAGTTATTTGAATTAGATAGCAATACTTGATATCATATAACTGTGTTCAAACCAATGATTATTATTATTAAATAGGAAAACTTACTTTGAGTCATAGAATTGTGTATTACTATTAGATAAAAATACTTGAAACAATACAATTGTGTGCAAATTGTTAGTATTAGATTGGAATATATGACTGTAAAAAAAAAAAAAAAAAAATATGAAAAAAATTACAATGGAATGCTAAAAATGTAGTTATTATAACATATTTACTAATGAGTCAAATTTACACATTAACTACTCCATAAGTTGTTGATATTATACCCTTCCCCCACCTTTTTTTTTTTCTAAAAAATTACAAAATTCTTTTTCCTCCCTTTTTTTTTTTTTTTTTTTTTTTCCCCCCTCTCTCCCGTATTCATACAAACTAAGTTAAATTTTTGAAGATTTGTTTGGTTTTTCTATTCTATAGATTCTGTTTTAATTTAAGTCAAATAATTGTGGATTTTTTATATAAATGCTTGTAATTTTCAATATTAAAGAACTCTTCTCATTGGTCTAGTGGGTAGAGTCTTCAATGGTCTGGGAGACCTGGGGTTCAATCCCAGGTCGCGGTCATGCCAAAGACTTTAAAAATGCTACTTGATACCTTCTTGCTTAACACTCTGCAATATAATTTGTGTATCGAGGGTAAAGTGGAGCTATCCAGGAAAGGAGTAGCGCCCTCCTCTACACTTCAGTGTAGTAGCTGTTGAAAAGGGAGCCTTCTGGTTGCCAACTTTACTTTTTTATGAATCTTATATTCAGTCTCTTCATTATTTGCTAACTTTAATATATTACTATAATAATTAAATCGGCAATATATTCATTAAATTTATTTGATGTGGAAGAGAATAAATATATTAAAATAGATATAACATAGATGTATGTTTGTGCCCCTAATGTTTTTATTTGGTTGTCATATAGGATATTGCTGGCATTTATATAAACTTTTAGCATTTATAGCCACTCATAATGTAAAAACAAAGCTACTTAACCCTTAGGCTTAACCAATAAATGATTTATAAGCAAAATATATCAAGTAATTATTAGGAAAATTATCAACATTTTTGTTTTAAAAATCTATTGGGCGTTGTTAGATCATTTAAGTGATATTGTATTTATATTAGGTATTTTTCTAAAAAAAAAAAATATGGCTTTGCTTCTTGACTTGAGTTTCAACACGGAAATGACGACATAGATTAATTGTAAGAAACAAGTTTGATACTCTTCTGGAGACATCTGAACAACATGCTCTGAATGACAAATATCAAAACTTTGTTATTACTACTATGTACTCCTGCCCATGGATGTGCCAATGTTGGCTGACCAGCAAAAACTTACATCCGCTTTCACTTTTGAGGTAGTTAAAAGATTTGTTTATAAAATAAACAAAAAAAAATTAACTTACAACACAATCTGATTAGGAATGTATTAACAAAATAAACAGATGCATCATCTTCAATTAGTTCTATCAAAATTTTACTTCAAAATGTTTTTATTAGTTAATACTGATCAATTTGATCACCTTTTTTTTTTTTTTTTTTTTTGTTTGGCTATTCAATTAAATTTGTTTATTGTTACCACTGGTAGAATTGTTTATTTTTGCTGTCAATTAAGAAATGCTAAAAAATCTATACAATAAAGTATGATTTTATGCATGGTTGTGTACAATATAGCACATTGGTCGAGTTTGGATAAGTTAACAAATCCAGACTCAACCCTAACTTTAAAAAATGAATAAGAATCAAATCATTGAAAAAGGCATTCTACTTTATAAAGTTGTTTTATACTTGACTTGAAACTTCATTTAAATATAACACAACTCGATGGTCGGTTATGGTGAAAAATATATATATATATATATATATATATATATATATATATATATATATATATAAGGTGGCCGATCTAAGGGGAGATAACTATGAATGACTTCAATTTTATAGTATTGCCTGCTTAAATTTTATTTAAGCCCAAAAATAGATTTCCATTTTGAACTAAACACTGTATACCATCATACATTATTGTGAACATTTCTTTGTATTCCTGAACAAATGCCAATTGTAAATAAATATATTCCTGCTTAATTTCTTATTTCCTATTTTTTTAATCATTATTCAGAGAATTATTTTCATATTTTTAACTTAGCTTTATTAAAGTAACTATATATTATGCTACAATATTGTTGGATATGTTCCCTATCATGAGTACTTTATAATAAAAATGATAGCAAATATACAAAGTTTTTTTCTATAACAATATCCATTGTTTAAATGGTGATTTTTTTTTTTTTTTTTTTTTTTTTTTTTCTAAGTTCACTGCTAACGTTCTTTTATTGAAAATAGGATTTTTCTTGTTTATTTTGATTTCTTGAATTTGTTTCAGGGAAAGCAAGTTGACAAGGTTGCTGCAAGATTCTTTAGGTGGTAAAACAAAAACTTCTATTATTGCTACCATCTCACCAGCAGCATGTAACGTTGAGGTGAGTTGCAATTATATTGATTTCAGTATGAGGTAAAGATATTCTAAAAGGAAAAAAAAAAAAATGAAACAAAAGAATTTTGATTTTTTTTTTTTTTTTTCCTCTTTATTTCTATCTTTTCATCTCTCATATGGAAGGATAAAAATCCACATGAGTTGCAATTTTAAAAAAACCCAAATAAAACTAAATAATTGTATTTACTGTTATTTGATATGACATTTTGAAGAAAGCATTTTGAGTAGGAATGTACTGTATAATTTTGAGCTTTTGAAAAATTTGTCATAAATACAAAAATAGATTTCATAATCAAGTTTTGCATTTATAATTTTAAAATTAGCTTTTATTTATTTATTCTTTTTTTTTTTTTTTTTTTTAAGGAAACTTTGAGTACTTTGGATTATGCTCATAGAGCCAAAAACATTCAGAATCGTCCTGAAATTAATCAAAAACTTACAAAGAAAGCCCTCTTGAAGGTAGGTAGATGAGACATTTTGAATTTGTTTTGAAAAATTTAGTGTAAATTTGGGTGTGGGGAAATCAGTAATCCATTTGTTTGGCTTTTTACTGATATTATCTTTTTATTTACATAAATTTGAGAAGAATTTTGAAAACTGATTATTATTTTTGTTTGCAGGAGTACACTAATGAAATTGAAGCTTTGAAGAAAGATCTTGCTGCTGCCCGGGACAAAAATGGTGTCTATTTGGCAGAAGATAATTACAAGTGAGTTGTCGTTACTCTCAGACTTTTTTACGTTTTTTGATTTATTAACAAAATATTGTCATTTCAGTTTTGAGATTATCATTCTTTTTTAATTTTTTTTTTTTTTACAGCCAGATGACTGAAAAGATACAAGAACAAGAAACAGCTATTAAGGAAATGGAAGAGCAAATAACTGCTTTGATAGAAGAGAAGGAAAAAGTAAGGATTTAAAATTTTTGTGTGTGTGTTTTTTCTACTCACAAAATTTTTAAAGAATATTTCAAATTGTTAGCAAAACATTTTCAATGAATCTTTTGTTTTTGACATTTCACTTCTTTTATAAAGTATTGTAACACACGCTCCTAACTTTTGGCTAAAAATATTTGGAAAAAACATCTCTTATATTTAATACGTTTTGACTTTATGGAATTTGTTGCACTTAATTAACTAAATTTAACATTTGTTCCACATTTTATCCAGTTTGTATTGACTAAGAATAAGAATTTATAAAATTTATCAAAATACAAAATTTACACTTTTTATTTGGTGCAAGAAAATGTAACAAACTTTTGTTAAAAATAAATTCGCAACAGAAGAAACAAATTATAAACAAATATGATTTCCAGTGGTTATTTCTCTGTAGTGGACTAAAATGGAAATATTTTTTTCACATTAGTTTGTTTGGACCATAAATGTAACTTATTCTCAGTCATGACATCTTGAATATGGTGACAAACATAACCTGAAAAAAGTGAATATTTAGTTCTTGGGTAGAATACACACCCTTAAATTTTAGGCTGAAAAATCTTGAAAAAAAAATAGTGTATTTTATGCATAATTATGGTATTGCTGCTTTTGTCACCTAATAATTGTTTACCTATGAATTTCATACACTCATAATTATTATTACAGGAGGGAAGTATTTTGTTTTATTTATTTATTGTGAAGCTGTTCTGTGTATTTCATATTTAGATTCAAGAGTTGTTTGAAAAAACTGACAAGCAGCTGGAACAGACAACTGAGACACTAACCCAAACAAAAGGTCAACTACAAGAAACTAAAGAAAACTTAAAAGAAAAGACAGTTGAATGTGAAGAGCAGAAGTTTTTGGTGACTGAGCATGTGAAGACTGAAAAAGAATTGTTTTCACAAGCAGAACAGGTCAGTTCAATTTTTCTCTCTAATCAAAACGGACATATTTTGATATTTTCAATAGAAATTATTTCTGGAGTTTTATACAAAGATAATTAAAATTTCTTTTTATTTTTAGTCTTATGCTATTCTTTAATGACAAAAATATTTTTTTTAAATGTCAAAGTCCTTCCAAAAATAAGTGCTGAAAGTCTTAAAAATAAAATGTTTCAATTTCTCTCTTACTCAAAATAATGCTTTTTATTAAAAGTTTGCTATAAATAATCCACTCTTTTTATATGATCACCAATTTAAAATTTTGCCTCTTATCCAAAAGAGAGATAATAATGTTTTTATTCTTGTTGTTTTGTATTTAATTATTTACTTGTAGAAGTTCTTGACATCACTAGAAAAAACAAATTCAATAAAAAAAATCAAAACAAATACAAAACAAAACAAATTGACTTTGATTGTTATTTTATGAACGCTACTTGAAAAAGAAAAAAAAAATGAATAAATGTTCCAGAAATGTAATTTTAGATGTGTGTATTTTCCAAATAAGTTTCTTTAAAGTTACTCTTTTTTTATTGACTGAAGCTTTGATTTAAAAGGTAAAAGTTGTTACCATTTTTGGAACAGAAAGTATATTTGAACAACTAAGTATTTTAATTATAAAAGTTATTCATGAAATAATTGTTTTATTTTTTTCAAACATCACAAAAACTCAATTGGAAAGGAATAAGAAAATTGTTATTTGTCAGAATTTGATTTTTTTTTTTTTTTTTTTTTTTGTTTTAAGCTGAACATGTAAATTAGTTTTTGCTCAATGAAATACATAAGTTCAATAAGATAGACTTTCCACTTGAAGTAAATAATTTCCAATATGACATTTATTGTTATAAATCAGTCGTTTTGAAGTCAGTTTTACATAATACGTTCATATGCACATGCTTGCATACACACACGACTATATAATAAATTATAGTTTTGTTTTTTCCAAAAATCTCCAAACATATATTTTTTTTTTCCCTAAACAACAACTACCACCCTAATTTTAATATAATACAATATTAGATGAACCAAAAGTTGTTTGGAAGTAAAAAATTTATTCATATGAAAACCAACTGATCTAACATTAAAATAAGAAGATTAATTAAATTTTGCAAAAAATATCATTTTGAAAATAGTGACTTTTTTTTTTTTTTTGAAACTATTGTTTTCTTCTTTTCAAATGACTACGATGTCTTTGAACTAACCTGCTTGATCTCTTCATTAAGAAGATAAATGCTTTTTTGGCTATGAGAAAATTTTTCATATCTGAATTCTTTTACTTTTTTTTTTTTTTTTTTTTTTTTTGTAAGTTGTGTAAATTGTCTTTTTGTTTTTTTTATAGCTGCTCTCCACTGCTCATGAGTCAACCACAGATGTTGAAGGTTTGCATGCCAAACTTGACCGAAAGCGAATTGTAGAGACCAAGAATGAATCTCTGGCAAAACAATTCAGAGAAAAATTTCAAAAGTCTGTTCTTGGAATGCACCAGTTAACTGATGCCATGTTAGGCACCATGTCTAAATTCCACACTGACAACTCTGCTCAGCTAAGTGAGTGATCTTGCAAATCAATTTTGATTGGCTATTTTGCTGATTTTATTATTTACTTAATATCATTTGACACTCTTACTTCCCACAAAGGATTTCAACTGCCATTTCCCCCCCCCATTAGTTTTCTTAAATACTTGTTTATTTATAACCTGTAACATACTAGGTGCTTAAAAATGCACTTTGAATGTATTTTACAAAATTATTATATTTAATGAATTTTCGTCTCCTTTCCATTGCATAATGAATTATTGAATTAGTAAATTTCTTAAAAAATTCCTTATTTTTGCTTTATATCACACCCACTCCTCTCTTTCTACTTATTATGTTCACCTTGAAATAATCCTGTGATCTATAGTTGTTGGATTTTAAAAATCAAATGTGTTTGGATACTAGCAGTGTTTTGTAAACGGTTATCTAGCTTGAAAAAAAAATTTTTTTTTTTTTAAGTTCTTCCACTTTTGTAAGATACATAGAAAACACAAAACAGGACTCTGTGAAATTCTGCTGAATCATTATTCCATAAACTGTTGGATTCAACAAGGATGAAAAAATTTGTACAAATAATTATCATTGCTTCTTTCCAGCCATCCACTGATAATTTTAGTGGCACACCTCCATCTCCTGTTAACAGTATTTACTAAGTATGATGTAATGTCCAAGTCTGCAATGATCTTGCTATACCACATGAATCATTTGTAAGAACAGAAATGGGATAAAATTGAGTGGGGACCACAAACTTTTCTAGACAAAAATTAGTTTTTGACTGGCATCATCTCACCTGCCTGCTTGCCACCTCACAATTGAACACAGTGCTCTCTGTTGACTGACTCTACAATGAGTGCACCAAATTGATATCACTGTTTGTTTTGGTCTTTGGTAATAATTTGAATTGATATGTAAATTTTTTTTTTTTTTCCAGATTTGCTCCTGGAAGTCCTCAAGACTCATTCTGGAAGCATGCTTAAATCTCAATTGGATATGGTGGGTGCTGTGAAGGAACACACTTCACAGATGGAGAAAGAAAAATCCAAAGAATTAACTGAAACTGTCAGTTGGTTAGAAGAAACTAAAAACACGGTTGAGGAATCTGTGGTAAGAAAAATATTTGATTTTTTTGTGTCATTTTAAGAATGCTAAAATATTCTGTGCTTTCAATCTCTACTATTTATTTAGTTGCTCTGACCTGTTTGTATTTTACAATGGAGAATGTACTAAAAATGCTAAATTGCTAATATTTTGAACTGTCAAGATATTGTTTTGTGTTTTACATTAGTCTTTTAACAGTATTTTGACAAATATTTTTTGTGGAAAGCTATGTTGCTGCAAGACATGACCAATCCTACAGAATTTAAATTTCCAAGCTAAAAAATATTATCATAGTCTTACTAAAATAATTATCCATGTTGAGGTTTATGGGTCGTTCGTCAAGCAGGAAAATAGAGTAATTTCATTGCATAATTGATTAGTTGGGACTAACAATTTGAATTAGAAATAAATGTTTAAATCAATAAATCTCTTAAGTTTCATTCAAATTAATATTTCTATACAAAATTCCATGAAAATCTTTTATAGAACAATATTAACTTTTTAAATTAGAAAATATTGGTAAAACTTTTTTTCTATTATATGAAATTATATCTTATATTAGCAATTACAATATGACTAGAAAGATTCCTGTTATTACAAGCAGCTGTTTTCCAAGCATTGACCTCTTACTTAGTTCAAATCAGTACTTCATCTAATAAATATACTATTTTTCTCATTTCAAATGATATTTGAATTATAATTTTCTCATGTAAATTAGCAAAATACTTTACATATATACTGTTACGGGCGTGTGCTTGTTGGGATGATGAGAACACTTTCGAATAGCAAGAAAAGGGAACTCTTTTTTCCAGACCCCAGTGAAAACAAAGGAAGACAACCGATAAGCACGTTTGTGAAAATACAGAATACAACACAAATTAGAAGTTTCAACTATAAAAAGGTTTATTTACATAAATACAAGAGAGAAAACCTGGAACAAAAGAACAGAACTTAATGAGGGAAAGGAGTGTGTGTGTGTGTGTGTGTGTGTGTGTGTGTGTACATATATATAAAACCAACGCGCAAAGAATACATTTGTACCGACAACATCAGTTTATGAGAAAAAAGGGGGTTAACTTAAAATACTTTGAAGATGATATTGAAGTGTAACCCAAAGTTGGTCTGACAGTTCAAGATATAAAAAAGTCAGTTTCATAGATGAATGATGACAAAATGAATTCAAGTCATTTGCAGATACAGGCAATTTTCAGATGGGTACATGACAAAAGTGTTGTAAGCTTTCATTTGGGTTGGACAGTACATGATCTTCTTCCTGGGTAAATGGGATTTGGGTATCCTTATGACTTTTCCTCGGGTGCATACCTCAGGGCAATAACAATTGATGAACTGGGAGGAATACCAGAATTTATTTTATTTTTGTGTGTTGGCTATTTGACAAGTTGATAGGATTTTTTTATCGTTTTTTTTGTTTTGTTTTTTGTTTTTACTACATGAAAAAGGCATTCTTCTTTTTCTCTTCCTTCTTCTTCTTGGAGTCAAGATCAACACAGCTGTCTGTCACTGGTATTCTATACTGTGGACTTAAAATTCATGGGAATATCTTGTTGGTCATGTGTTTGATTTTTCATAAACATATACGTTTGATTTACATGTATGTCTGGTTTGCCATGGCTGCTGATGCTGCAGGTCACATGTACTTTGGGTCAGTTTGTGATGGCTGTCAACCTGGAGAAACAACTGGAAAAGATCCAGACACTATTGGCTACACAACTCACTTTTGGCAGGAGTTTGAGATCAGGGAGAATAGAGGGAATATATTTCAGCTTACTGATAGATATTGACTAAAGACTTTTTTCTTATTTACTCAAAAAAAAAAATGCATTTTTTCCTTGCTAGTACTTTTTCTTTCTTACATACTTGTAAACTCTAAAGCCACGGTTCTAATATTGATACTACATCACTTATATATATATATATATATATATAATTAACAGATTATGTTATTAATGACATGAAGTTCATGTGGAAGTTATCAAATAAAGACATAATCTTTCTATTTTTATGTTAGAAACTTGGTATTGATCACTCCAGTGCTATCAACACAGAATTGATGACTGGTTTACAAGCTCAGCTGGAAGGTTTCCAATTGATCCAAACTCTGATATCACAACTTAAGATGCAACTGGAAAAACAAGTAAGATACATTTTATTTCACTTAATTATCTGACAGTTTTTGGGGTTTTTTTTTGTTCTTTTGAACTGCAAATATAAATTGATCTGGTCAATTTACTGTCATGTAATTTTTGCCTTCTGATTTTCACTCTGTTATAATCTTCATTTTTATTGATAAGGAAACAATGAAGGAAGAAATT
Organism: Sepioteuthis lessoniana; assembly: GCA_963585895.1. Taxonomy (NCBI): domain Eukaryota; kingdom Metazoa; phylum Mollusca; class Cephalopoda; order Myopsida; family Loliginidae; genus Sepioteuthis; species Sepioteuthis lessoniana. Next base: position 95,214,998 of record OY757923.1, on the reverse strand, counting down.
TTAGTAGATAAATGCTGTGAAGATGAGACGCATTGTTCTTTTATTATCTTATAAATCTTTGTCCTCACAACTGTGAAAATGATACTTGCTCATGCATACTTCATATAGTAAAACAGAAAATTGTACTTTCTTATATCATATGACGAGAAACAAAGTTTTTTTTTTTTTTTTTTTTTTTTTTGTTTATTCAAATTATTTAGTTATGTCACATGTATAAAGATAAATTTTTATTTTGACTGGAAAAAGAACTTCACATTTTTGTGTAGTTAATTCTTTTAAAGGAAATTGATTTATTCTTGAAAAATGTTTTTATAGTTAAAATGATGATGATAGCAATAATAGTGATTAGTGCTGGGTTGTGGGACAAAAATTTCAAATCATCATAATCATTTGAACACTAGTCTCGTGATCTTTTATAGCCAAGCTCATAAAATGAATAAAAAAAAATTAAGTGCAAAGCATATTTGGTTAAAGCTATCCTATCATTCCATTTAACAAAAATGGTGGTGAATGGTTGTTATACAAAAGCCTTTTTATTAGTATTTGATATAATCTCCTAAAATCAGAAATAATAGGCTTATGGTGAATAATAATGTTCAACTTGAAATATATCAAGCTTACAGGTTTCAAATGGTTAAGATATTTAATATTAATTTTTTTTTCTCTATTTAAGAAAGAAGAAAAAAATTCTCTTCAGTTGGATAGAGTTTAGGATATATTTTTTTGGTGAAAATTTATTTCCGATTTTTTTTAAAAGCACCAATTTTTATGTATTTTTTTTTTTTTGTCCTCTTAAAATTCATCAAATGTCTTATTTTTTTAAAATTTAAATTAAATCTTTTTACAATGGAATAACTCAAGGATTATTAGAGCTATGGCTGTCAATTTTCTCTGATTATGAATGGTATTCTGGAACAATCTTTTTTTTTTTTCTTTTTTTTTTTTATTCTTAAAACTTTAGAAAAAGATTCAATTTACATTATAATTATAATGCTAAACTGGACTGTTACTTTGTGTCCATTTAGTCAGTTTAACCAAATTTCTATTTTTCTTAACAGCTGAAAATTTCCTTGTCAGAAAGTTATGACTTTTTTTCCATTTCCCAAAAAATCAAGACTTAAATTCTGCCTCTAGAGTAGGATTTCAGCTCCTTGGTCTTCTACCACGACAGACTTGATGTTTAGTAATTCATACTTACTTTTATTTATTTGTTTGTTCATGGATTTAGTTCAGTAAACATTCAGTTATTGATTTATTTTCTTTTATTTGTTAATTTATTTGTTGTTTTCAGAAAAGTGACCAAGAACAACGTGTCAAATCGATGGCTGAATGTCTTAGAAATCAATTGTCAAGCCACTCATCTTTGGTAAAAACTCATGTTGCCTGGCAAGAAGAACAAATTGAAGAACTGCAACAAAATATTGAGGAATCCAATTTTTGCAACAAAGACATTGAACAAGTAAGTAATGCCTTATATATACACACACTTCAAGATTACTTGAGTGATGACAAATATAGTTTAAAAATAAGAGTAACCAGATAAGACATTTCTTGAAGTCATTTTTACTAGGATATAAGGAGACTTTGACTTCTGGGTCTGGAAATTAATTGCACGGATCATATCTCCTGTTTTCTAACCCAATATTAATAAGGTGTGTGTATGGGAGAGAGGTTGTTCATATCTCCTTTTTCTTTACTCAATATTTCCTCTTTTGGTCATGTCTATGCTTAAAATAGTTTTTTTTTTTGTTTTTTTTTTTACCCAGATTAACTGAAATCTTGCAAAGTATTTTTATTTTTTATAACCAATTCAAATATTTAGCAATTTTTGCTGAATTTAATTTTAGGTCAATTCATTCTTTCAATTTCGATGTCCAGTATTTCTAGCTGAGGGCTATTTTACCATAAGTCTGATGTTACAACCTTTAATTATTATTTTGGCATTGTAGGGATCATGTCAGATATTACTAATAAAAGGACTGACATAGCAACCATTTACAGCTTTTCTTTTAATTGAACAATAGTTCTTGCACTGAAGTTTTGTGTGTTTTTAATTAAAGAAAAAGGAGTTGCCACTTGATTTTTTTTTTTTTTTTTTTTTTTCTTTTCTTTTCAATATATTTATTTTTTATTTCATTATTATTTTTGATTATATATTGGTAGTGGTAATCCTTGGTGTACAAGAAGCTAAATATTTGAAATTTTATTGATTTTCTTTTGTAGTATTTAAACCAAGCCATGGAAAACATCAGACTTGCTCAGTCAAAACAAGAAAATTCTTCGGCATTGAATCAGAAGGTGAGTCAGTTTATAACTAAGTTTTCATTAGGTTTTCTTTTCTCTTTTTTTTTTTTTTTTTTTTCTAGAAAATTCTTGTTTTATGTTACTTTATATATACTTAAGCTTGACTTCTTTCTGTAGTAAAAATTATTTCTTTACTTTAAAATCATGTAGAAAGGAAAAAAATTGCTATAAAAAACAAATCCTTTTATCAGAATTAAAAGTCTACTATATTATATTATAGAAAAAATTTTGATATGTTCATGATAAATTAGTCTGGTTTATATTTCTTGATATCTTTAAGATTATTCTTTTTCTCAGAAGGGCAGATTTGAATATTATTTTGTATTTGAAAAATGCAACCTGAAAATTTGAATTCTATTTGTGACTCCTTAAGTTGTTTTTATGCTAATCCACTTAAGGAAAGGCATGAACTCTAATTCTATTGGCATTAAACCCAATCCCTACTAATATTAACAATGGGCTAATTGATAGTAATCCATAAATGATAAATAAAAACTTGGTTATATTCCCAATATTTTTCACACTATTATTTTTGTGGTTATTTACATATTTCAACTGACACTGACAATAATTTGAATATTAAAGGAATAATGAAATATGCTTCATCTTAGAAATTCAGAAAGCTAAAAAAAAAGTTTAGCAAAATTCTCTTTTTCTTTAATTCTTTGCTGTGGAAAATATCAGCAAAATGGTATAGACATTGCCATTATTGACAGATGGAAACCAATTCATTTTTGTTTTTTACTCAATAATTGTGGCTTTGTAATCTCCTTTTGCTTTGCTAATATTTTCATTTATCATTTTGATAATTTTTTTTTCTCTTTTCCTTAATTATAATTTGTTAGTGATCAATGAATTTATATGTATTGTATTTACCCAACCTCTCCATTACAGACAGGATGTGGTACAAAGCTGGTTTGAATTTAAAGTTTTTCTTCTCCTAGACTGGTTACCATACCATGGCTAAAGAACCCAATCTGCCTCTGCTATTTACTCATGCCTTTCCCAAGGGTATTAGTACAAATTGAAATCCAAATAGTCTCATCCAAGATTTGAATTTGAGTTTCCAATTCCCTTTCCTGTAATATAATGTTATACTAAATGTGCCTCCCAATTAAATTATTTATATACAAATTAACATTAGACTTTAATCTTTTTTGGGTTTTTTTTCTTAATAATTTCTTTAAAATTTTTTTCTTGTAGCTTCATAAATTGGTAACTGCCCAAAAAGAAGTAACTATGTTTGATGATCTGGAAAAGTGAGTGATTTATCTCTTTTTCAAAGATTTCATTTTTTTTTTTTTTTTTTTTTTTTTTTTTTTTTTTCATTTCTTCCCCCCCACCTAAGTACTTATTTCTTTGAATAACAAATTTGAATGTTTTGCCAATTTACAGAAATTTAGCTGCCACCCAGAAGTATGTTACTGAACAGACTAATATGGAACTTTCCCATACTACTGAGAAATACAACACTTGTGTCAGCCATATTGAAAAGGTATATTTTTATTTATCTTATTTCTTTTTATTTGCCTTGATATGTTATTAAATTATTTGTTACACTGTTTTTGGAAAATCTTAGATGTTAACTTAAATGACTAGATGCCAAGTATCTAGTGAGTTGTGTGGTTTTTAATAAAAGTTTATTGTTAAACTGGACTCTTAGTCTCTATCAGGTTAGCAAAACTGAATCTTCATCTTTTTAATTAATTGCAAAAAGTAGATATTTAGCTGAAAATTTCCTAGCCAGTAACCTAAGTTATGACTTTTTTCCATGACCTTTCTTTTTCCAGTCACTGTTAAATCAAGACTTTGACATGATTTGTATTGTATTTACATTTGTAGTATAAGCAGTGATCATCAGAGGACCCTCAACAATGTTTAACTTGTATTTTAAATTTTAGAAATCTAATGAAAAAAATTTTTTTTTTCCAAAAATGTGGGTTCTTAAATCTTTTATGAAATCATCCTACACCTCCTGATAATTAAATATGATTCAAATGTTTATGTTCATTTTTTTAAATAAAGTATAATTCAATTAATATAAAGTTCAAATCCATGATCTGTTATTGATTTAAAGGTCTTATTGAGTCATTCTAAAAAAAAAAAAAAAAATAGCCTAAAATCCTATCTCTAGGGCAGGTTTTCTGCTAGTTTGCCTTTATTTAAATTCTTATTGTTTGTTTGAACTAATTTCTGGTTGTTTTTCAGGTTGAAAACCAAGTTAAAGAAGTTAAGGAGAAAAATGCTTCAATGAAAATAAACTTTGTTGAACATTTTGACAAATCAAAGCAGGTTAGTTTTTTTAAAAAAAAGACTTTTTTCTTGTACTTGCCAAATTTTCAGTCTTTACTATTATTAATTTTGACTTGTATTTCTCTTCATCTTTTTCATTTTAGTTTCTTTTTATCACAACTCAAATGGTTTATATTTCAACAAGTCACCTTATTTGTGACAATAATAATGAAGAATAAGCTCTTAATGAGGAAAATAAGAATGAAATAATTTTTTTTTTCTTTTTTAATATATAAGTAAATGAACTTAAAAGTTTTTTCCGCCCATTGAGAACTGTAAAAATAAAGGATATGGGATAATTTAAGATAGAAAAGTGACATTATTTTAATAAAGTTGTTACTGATAAAGTTAGGTCTTAAATACATTATAGGTTAGGAATTTTTTTTGTATGCTAAGCTGTAAAAGTTTTAGGGTATTAAATAGAAAATTCACTATTTAATGTTTTAAAAAATTGTTTTATTGTTTGGTGTTTTTGTGAAAACTTAAAATTTGTTTATCAGACCTCAAAAACTATTAGAAGTTATTTCCCTTGTGCAGTTGTAAGATAAATCTTTGAATTTTATTTTTGTGGTGATTACAAAATGCTAAAGAACCTACCCCCTCCCACACACCCTCCTTTTTTTTTTCTTTTTTTTTTTAAGATTTTTTTTTTCTTTCTTCTGTGTTTATAGAACTGGGAGGATTGTGCATCTAACATTGATGACAAGTTGGACTTCTATCAGACAACAGCAAACACTTCTATGAACATCTTTGTTAACCAAAATGAGGTATACTTTTATTTTATTTAATATTCTACAAGTTACGTACTATGTTAAACTCTTTTGATTGTAATCAGATATACTCCTCTTCCACAAAAAAAAAATTTTGTTTATAATACCAGTTGTTCTACATAAAGTGATACATTTTTATTGTATTCCTAAGTCTAGTGATTTCTCTTATCCTGCGGGGTGAGTCCACATGGTGTAATGGCTAAAGTACTGGACTGCAGTTTCAAAATAAGCAGGTTTGAACTCCAGTCGCACAATTACAATCACTTTTTGGACTAATACTCTTGGGGAAAGGTATGAGCCTCCTCATCCCCTCAGTTTTAAATCAAACTGTTCTTCTACAAGGATCACTTTGGCATTAGATAACCCACAAATGTTAATATGCCATTAAACAAAGCAAACCAAACCCAACCTTTCTCTTATCCTACAAACCTACTTAAAACTGAATCCCATGATGTTCTGTTGTGACATTTTGAGCCAACCCTAAAAAATTTATTTTGTGTTTTTAAAAAAAAAATGTCCCAAAATACATTGGATCTAAACAATGAATCAGTGGAATTTTTATCAGAGGAATAAACTAAAAATACTTGTAGACAATGAAACTCTTTCCATTCTGATTTGTAAGTGAATGATAATTTTGTGACATTGTCATGCTGAATGCTTTTTTTTTTTTTTTTTTTTTCAATCATCCAAATTCTTCATGTAATCGAGATAACTATGAAATGCTAATTAGAAGCCTTCGTCCTTCCTAAATAGGTTATAATCACAAACTGTTGTTATAACCAGAAGTCATATGATTTATGGGTAGTTTACTATCAAATAATTTGCTCACTTATCAATGTATATTTTTATATCATGCAACTTTTTGAGACCTAAATTTTAGCCTAATATTAGGGGTGGGGTGTACCATACACTAGATAAAAACTTTGTATGTAAATAGTTGGCTTGGCCTAGGTCAACTGGTATGCCTACAATTTCCATATGCAAAAGTTGACAATTGGATGATACTCGAATGTATACAGTTTGTGGAATTTTCATGACTTTTGCAATTCTTTTTTAAGAATTACTGTATAGTTTATTTCAATTTGCATTACAGAAATTTATTCAGTCAAGTACAAATATATTTGAACGTGCCCAGAGCAATATTGAAGATGCTCAAAAGAAGATTGATGGTCAGTTGAGTGACCTGATGCAATCAAGTCAATCTCACTTTACTTCGGTGTCCCAGAAAACTGAAGAGCTAAAAGGGGAAATAACTGCAAGAGATGAAGATGTGGAAACTTTATTCAGTGCAGAAATTGTTAAGGATGTTCCCACAGGTGAGTTGTTGACATATAAGATTTTTTGGTGGACTGAACAGTTCATTGTTTCTCTTTAAATTTTCTATTAATCTATGACCCACTTGATGTATTTCAGTTTTCACTTTTATCCTAAATGTTACATGTTTTGTTTTTGTTTTTTTTCCAGAGATAATAAATGCAATTATATTCAAAGATTTTAATTTACATATTTTATTTGAGTTGTTTTATGACGGTTTTTTGTTAAGACATAGACAACTGTTATTGTTTGATTTCTTAAAATTTTTTCTCTAATCTCCAAAATTTCAGTTGAACAGCAAAACACTAAAATATGGAAATTTCTCCCTTCTACAAACTCTTTTGTGTTAGGAGGTACATGAAACTATAAAACTATTTGTATCAAATTTCAGCATTAAAAAGTGTTGGTTACCCAGTTGGCTGGGGCTATAAAATATACAGACGGCTTCTTTGCAGAGGGGTAAGGCCCCCCCCTCACAACGACAAGTGACCTAGATATAACACTAAACAATCTGATAGTGAGGTTCCAGTAATCTTGGAGCTTTGGGTTGTGAGGTCAGGTGTAGAGCAAGCTGTGTTGCCATTTGATATCTGACTCCATTCTGAGGTTATTTTATTTTACCCCAAATTTTCTAGTTGATGTAACTCCTTGAACAAAAAAGGCCCAAAAATAATTATCTATGGGTCAAATAAAACTAGACTGCGTACTTATGCTAAATTGAATTGTTTGAAATAGAACTGTTTTGACATTTAACTGTGTGTAAACAAAAAAACTATACTTAACTGAATTGTTTGAAACTTGTATCAAAATGACTTAATCTGGAAATAAATGACACAAAAAGGGTTGATACACTGTAAAACGAAACAACCAACCAACCTAAAAAGCATTAATATTGTGTTAAACAAATAATACAAAGCCAATCAGACTTGTTAAAGTATACTATAGCCTTATAATAAAAACATTATTTTTTTAACATAATCTTTGTCACTTTCTCCTTCATTATCTTTTCTTGTTTTCCTATTTGCATGTGTGTTGAATACCAGATACAAGCAATTATTTTAATCATTGGTAACATACACATAGATTTACTCACATATATTACATGGAAGTTTATAGCCTTATGAAAAGACTCTTATTTTATATAACAAATATTTTTTCAATATAATCTTCTTCCTTGTCAATGCACTTAACACAATGTTTCTTCATCAATCTCATATAGATCAAATACATAATACAGTGAAAATTTTAGATCAAAACTCAACTAGGCATCAGGCTATTATTAAAATTAAAATACTATCTATCTTCAGCTTCTTACAATTTGAAAAGTTAATGTGACTCATTTGAATTTTTTTTTTTTTTTTTTTTTTTTTTTTCTGCAGGTCATACTCCTAAGCCTCGTGATTTCAGTTATCCTACAAACCTTCTTCAGACTGAACCTCATGATATACTACTCTCTCAGTTCAGAGAAAACATGAAAAATCTTCAAGAAACTGATGAATGTGAAACTCCTGTTGTCATTGCAAGTCCTCAAGATTCTGCTAAGTCTGAGGTAAAAAGAAAAATCCAATTTTCCTTTTATTTTTTTTCCCTTCTTTTTTTAAAAAGTTTTCTTTGATATTAAGTTTCAGTTTAAAATTAAATTTTGTAAATTGAATTGCTTTTTTCTTTTTTTTTTTTTTTTTTTTTTTTTTCCTATCTAAAGAAAAAAATAGATATAAATCTATCTAATATTTAGTTATTTTATTTTTTGTGGTTTCTTATCATTTTAGTAAATCTTATTTAAATGACAGTTGTAAAAGGTTTACAAATTGATGCAGATTTTTACTAAAGGTTATCAATCGGTTATTTCTTTTCATAAGAAAATTTTAGTGACTTTTCTGTCTTCCTTTGCTGTCATTTGTGTGTTTGTACCAACACAAAAATTCAGAAGAAAGCTTGTTAATAAAGTAAAATTTATTTGATTATTTTTTTTTTCTTTACTCTTCATTATGATATATTTTGTGCTTATTCAATCATAAATATAAATATTAGTGAGATGACAGCATATTAACTCTCCCCGTCTCCCTCATGTATTTATATATCTACTACATACGTACCTACTGTTCCTAGGTTGGCAGTGATAATGACACCAATGATCAACTGGCTGATATCTCCTTCACTTCGGGGATTTCTGATACCAGCAAAGTATGTAGGCAATTTCCTACTTTCTTTTCTTATAATCATCATCATCATTGCTTTTTAATAACCAGTTTGAAACATCTCCTTTTTGCACGGAGCACTTTTCTGTGTGTGCGCGCATTTGTTTATTTACTTATTTATTTTTTCTTTGATTTTTTTCCCCCCGCCTTCATCACCATTTACTATTATTAATAATTTTTTTTTTTTTTCTATTTTTTTAAATTTTTTTGGAGGGGGTTGCAAAGCCAAAGATGTTGAATATGGTTTGCTTTACGTGCAACATACCTGGACAAGAGCAAATATACCATATGTATTCATGTAATGGTTAACTCCTCTTCGTCCCACTCAACAAATCATGGATTTATCATACTTGTAATTTTTCTATCTGGATTTATATAGTTAGCATTCATAGATTTTTGTAATTCACATGTGTTTTCCTTTATCATAAGAGCAAATTGTCTAATTATTCATGTTTATTTGGTATGCGGTGCAAATAATTGCCACTGTTGTCAATGCCTTAAGTTTCAACTCTTGATCCTCTGATTAATTGGATTCTAATGATAGTCACAAAATAATCTGTTAAATATAATGACATTGAGTAAATATCTTGGTGTGATTACATTATCTTTTTTCCTATGCTACAGGATAATCTATTGAATTCTTATGCTTAACTTTGACCCAAATTGTTTTTCTACTTTTAAAGATATATTATCCCTTTCTTTTTTTTTTAATGTTTGAACTCTTAATAATATGTTAAAAAAAAAAACAAGTCTCAACACAATCCAGTAACTGTCCTGTTTTTGTTTTGTTTTTTGTTTTGTTTTGTTTTGTTTTTTTCCAAATTTTCTATTATTGACAATCATTTGTTTTTGTTTTACTTTTTTTTAGAAACTAAATCTGAAATTTAACTCTCTCTTTGAAAAACTTATGTACAAATATTTCTGTGAAATTAAGATTCCATGGTAATAGTCTCCTTAAAAGATATTTTTAAAATTAAGTTACGCGTATTTTGTCAACATTTTTTTTCTTTTTCAATATAATTGATGTTTCTAACTATAAAATCAAAATTCCTATGAAACCGTTTGTACTTTAGAAAAATAAAAATATCTTGGATATATTAATGCACTTGATTTAATACTAGGGCAAGTCAAAAGGTTTTCAATATTTTGGTAATATGAAGCACAATTTGCTAACTCCAGATGCTTTGCCCCGGTCATAAAGGTGAAGAACCAGACTGGACTATGAGATACCAAACTTAGAGGATTTGCCTCTATAACTTTAGGCTCCACCCCAAAATCCACAGTTTTAGGTCGACCTGACCTTGTCTGATCATCAAGGTTTTTGTACCTCCAAGCAAAATTTCTCAAACCATCTGGTTATTGTAGTCAACAGCACCTTCACCTTTTGCAAACAAATAGTTTTACTCGCTTCCACTCATAAAGTATAAGTTCCCAAATTAGACTGCATTGCATTGCATGGCTTTCAAATTGTACATGGTGTGAAGCAATGCATAATGTTTCAGCACAACAACTACCATGATACTATCAACCACAGTGTGGATCTTCCACCAATTAAACTGCTTTGGTCACATGATATATGTCCTGCAAACTAGCATATACTATCAAAATATTGCAAAACTTTTGACTCGCCTTAGCAGAATAGAAGACAATCATCTAAAAAGCTACTGAGTGTTTCCTGCTTTATTAGTTTATTAGGTTTGAAAAATAGTTCTGTTTATTTTTTGATAAGTGTAAAAAAAATAAGACACAAATCAGAGAAAACTTATTTAAACTTTATTCAACACATATGAGTTGTTAGCATAACAGAAATTATTTATAAACAGGAGCAGCCCATTTTATAACAAATGGGGGGTAAAGGAATGTTCATGACAATAAGACATATATCTAAAGATAAATTATAATTTCAAAGTAAGTTTCCCTTATTTTTTATTTAAAAAAAAAAAAAAAAAAAATGTAAGCATACAAGTTAGTAATGTCTTGAACATAAAATTCTTACGGGATTTGAGGAAAAAAATCTCTTAACTTCTTTATCATTGATCTACAATTTCACATCCATGAAATGCTGTTAATATCGAAAAAGGTGATATCTAGAGATTTGGCTGGGTGGGAATGAAATTTCCATATTTAGAACCCAAATCCTTTCTTGTGTGCCTTTTTATAACGTAGTTTTGAAGATCTTCAAGATTAACGCACCATTTTAACTAATTTGGGAAACTAATTGTTTTCAATGACAATTGGTCTAATGCTTCCATACTAACAATACTTTTCCGAATTGATTGTTTCATTTTAACATTCCATAACATAACCCACTGAATATAGAGCATCACCTTCTTGGACTGTAGTCCTGTGTGCATATATAGGTGCAGCGCGTCTGTGTAGGTATAAATGCATATAGGCATAGTGTATATGCATGTGAGTGTATTTGAATAATTGTATCTATGTACATGGATGTCTGTTTATAGTTGTATCTAAAGGATAGCTAAACAAATTAAGGAGGACAGCAGATTTTAATAAAATAGAAAGAGAAGGATTTCTCTGTGGAGATGCAAAGGTTATTTAATGTCCATGATAAACAGAAGTCTTTGATGTTGATATTGTTTGAGGTCAGTTGACAAGGATATAATTTTTTTTTTAGGTAATTTATTTCTGGGAGATCTACATGAGAGGGAGAGTTTTCTTTTCTGGTTGTTGGGGCCCCTTATATTCAAGAGAATCATCAGGAGTAGAACAGACCAGTGAATAAAAATGGCAATACAATTATATTCTTGGTTTTGTTTGTTCTTTATTTTCTTTGTGGAGTTGACTGATGGCTCATAGCGTTTTAACCAAAACTTACAACCGACTAATCTTTTCTTAACAACAAGCACAATGTGAACTTCATGTAATTTATTAGGCAAAACTGGGCGAGCTGCAGACAATACTACCACCAGAAGCATTTACCCAAAAATAGGACTACATCCTGAGAAGATTTATAACTTTTCTTTTTCACCAAATATTATTATAAAGTGATGATCATTTCTTGAAATGATATGGCAGTGTGTTTTATCTTTAATGAGGAACATATACTGACTGATTTAAGTTGAGAATCAGTCAGATCATGTGGAACCCATTATTGTCAACATTTTGACACTTTATTAAGTGGGCTATGATTCTTGTATGGGTTGAACTAATGTGCTATTTCTTATGGTGTCAGTTTAAAATTTTCTTCAAAGACGGAGAACTTGTTAATTGAAGTTGGTTTTCTAGAATAAGTGGAATTTTTTTAATGTAAAATTCCCCACGTGAAACTTAGCAAACAATTGCTGGCAATTTGAGACTTTTAATTCCATAGACAAGTGCCAATATTCTTAGTTTCAAAACTGATGAAACCTTTTTGACCTCATAAAGAATCTTGATGAGTCTCATCTACACTCAGCAATTTAGGAATTATTCACCTTGTGTTAATAAAATGGAAAAAGAAAAAAAACCCAGAATATTTGTCATATATAATCAAGCAACAACTTGAAGTTTTCAAAGCAAAATAAGTGACAATACTTTCTTTCCAACTTAATAAATTGATTTTCCCAGTTTCATCTCTTTTTTTTTTTTTTTTTTTTTTTGTTGGAAATTTATATAATCCAACTTAAGATATTTTGTTAATTTTTTTTAACCAACGTAATACTTACTTTTTTTTTGTATTAAGTTTTATAAGAAAAGTGAACACAGCTAAGTCAAATTTATATTGCACATATTCAAGGACTTATACATATATAAACCCAAATAAAAGCACAACTAAATTAATATTTAGCTTAAATTTCTTTTTTTTTTTTTTTCAAAGAATGACTTTGAAGTTTCATTACTTTTTTGTGTGTAACGTTATTTGAAGCGACGTTATTCCATGTCGAAAAGTTTTTGTTGACTATGACGTTATTTGTCATACGTGTCTTTTAAACAACATCTGCTTATTTATAGTTATAAAATTAATATTTACACAAAGACAGCTTTTTATTCTCTACCAATAAAAAACGTCCTTTTAATTCTTAAAAATTAATACTTGTGAGAAGTTATATTTATTTATTATTTATTTAAATTTTGTAATTTTGTTTTATATTGCAAAATTATATTGAATATTTATTTATAAGATTGTTTGCTTTATTGCCATCTCCATTTAAATTGAAGGAATTAAAATTTTTCAAGTTTTCAAATAAAATTCTGTATTTTTTTTCTCAGACATCGGAGAGCAAAGAAAATCGTTCGCAAATGCCACCACCACGATCTGCAAAGAAACTGAAACAACCGCGTTCCCGTTCAAACTCAAGTAGTTCTCGAAGTAGAGTTCCATTGAGAACTTCCAATAATTGCTGAAAAGAAAATCTTCATGATGTCTGGTTTGATTGTTTGTTGCCTGTGATGAGCCTACAAGAATCTAGTTTGAATGAATTTGAAAATTGCAGCAGCTTTTTATAACATGGTCTTTCCATCGACTCTTTCCCTTGGATTTCTATTCAATCTTTTTCTCGGCTGTCCATTCAATCTTTTTCTCGGCTGTCCATTCAATCCCATTTCATTTCTTGTGCAAACTCAAAACCTTATCTTCACTTTCCTATCATTATTTCCACTTCTTTTTTCTATAAACATTTACATCTTGAAATGTTATTAGTTTAAAAACAAGAAATGATAAAATATCACGAATCAAGCACACATCTTTTTTTATCATTCATTTTAATTTTTTCCGGTTTTATTTGTCCAAATTTTTCTTGTATTTTGCTTATTCCATTTCCTACGCTTTTCTATTCGCTTTCTTTCTATTCACAATTTCATCTTTTAACACTTCTCATGTACATACAGGAATTTTTCTCCCTTACAACTTTTAAATGAAAATCAGATCTATTAATTTTAATATATTGAAAAATCAAAATCTTTTTAAATATTTGAATTTCAAATACATCCTTTATGTAACTATATATCTTATCTTTTGTGGGGGTTTAAAAAAAACAAAACAACAGATGCTATAGATTTTTTTTTTTCTCTATAATAAAAGGTCATCACCTACATTTCATGTTTTAGTTTTATTTTTCTTTTGTAAGCCATTACAGATTAATTAAGGCTTACAAAAGGACACATTTTCTGTTTATGCTAAACTCTGTCATATTGTTATATTTACATTTACAAATAAATGAAAGGAATGTTTGTTGATACAATTTGTTCAAGTTTTGATTTTAGTTTCAAGAGTTTTAGAAAAACACAGCATCACTAATAGTGAGTGTCATTTGGACAGCTCAGCCTTTGGCAAGTGTCATTTGGACAGCTTGGTCTTTGAAACAAGTTATGTGGTATTGGTGAGATAGAAATTGCAAATAAGTCCTTTCAAATTGATAAAGAATACCTAAGTGAATCTTAAGAGTCAAACTAAAATGTCTTCTCTTTTGAGTTGCTGCTTTTTGATTTGCAGAATTTAATATTTCAGAGTTGCGGACTTTAAAAAAAATTAAATAGGATTGTCTTGATGTTGTTTTATAAAAAAAAAATTTAATATTTGTATAAAAGTAAATAGTTCGGCTTTTGAGATTTTATGGTTCTATAGAAAATTATTTTCAGGAAAGTTAAACTAATTATGACTTTATTAGCCTCAGTCACACAGTAGTCCTCCTTTTATATTTATATTTATTTATATATATATATATATATATATACACACACACATACAAAGGTTATTTACTAAAGTATGTATTTCCCCAACCCCTGCTACCAGCTGGATATGGCACAAGGTCAATTTTTTATATGGAGTCAAGTTGATTTGAATTCAGTTTTCCTTCTCTTAGACCAGTTACTTAATGAAGGTTAAAGAACTTATTTTTGCCCTACTATTTACCTTATTTATCTGGTGGGAAGAAGAGATAGATTCTTGCTTTTCTCAGGGGCATTTGTGCAAAATGAAACCTAAACAACCTTGTCTAGGATTTGAACTCCAGTCACCAATTCCATTTTCTACAATCACATTAAGCTTATCTCTTTACAAAAGTTTCAATACACCGACCTAAAACCACATATTAACAAATTTATACTCAAGAAATGGCAAAAATCTTGGGATTATCAAATACAGAACAAACTCCACCATATTCAAGATACCATAGGTGAATGGCCAGCAGGTTATAGAAGAAATAGAAAAGAAGTGATAATCTCCAGACTTCGTATTGGTCACACCCACATTACCCATTCACACCTCCTAAAAGGGGAAGACTCCCCAGTATGTCCAACATGCAAAGTACCTCTCACAGTCAAACACATTCTCATAAACTGTGACAGGTTGAGACAAATTCGCCCAAAACATTACCAAACAAACAATTTAAAGGACCTCTTTAAAAACTCCAAACTAGAGGAAATTTTAAGCTTTCTAAAAGAAATCAATCTCTTCATTAAAATCTAGTCAAATATTATAAAACATAACTAAAACTCATACCTTAAAACCTAAAACATGGACAAAAGCAATTTAACTCTTCGGGCATTAAATGACCCACAGAGGTTGATATGCCATTAAACAAAACTCAAACTCAAAAGTTTCAAAAATTGATTTACAAAAAGGGAAGCTATTTATGATATTGACACTTATGATGCAGTTTTTTTTTTGTTTTTTTTTTTTTATTATATATATATATATATATATATATATATATATATATATATATATATATATATATATGAAATCCTTGAAGTTTATTATTACGGCTTTCAATAACACCATGTGTTTTGTTGTCAGTGCTAAAACCTATAGTTTGTTTGTTTGTACATGAATACTCCAACCATTTCTTAATTTTTATTTGTATTCTTAAGACTCTTTGCTACAAAGATCTTTAATCTTGTTATACAAACCTGGACTATTTGTACAACACCAAGTGGAGTTTCTGTGATGTAGTGGCTGACATACTGGACTGTGACATCATAGTAAGCCAGTTCACTTTTGGACTGATATCTCTTGGGAAAGGCATGAACTCTTTTATCCCCCCTTCTCAGCTATGGGTATTTTTTTTTCTATCATCACATTAAAATGAAACCAAGAAATGGGTTTTCACTGCACAAAAGTGAAGAGTAGACTTTGTATGTTTGTATTTATCCAAAGCCACAGGCAGGATATGACATGAGGTCCATTTTTAAGCAGAGTACAGCTGGTTTGAATTTAGTTTTCTCCTAGACTGGTGGCCTCATAAATACTAAAGAGCTTAGTCTACTCTACTATTTACTCATTGTTGATGGAAGAAGAGATGGATTCATATCTTTCCCAAGGTTGGGTGTTGGTTGGTTGCATTTTATTATTCATTTGTTTGTGCATAGTTAAATGGTTCTAAGTATTGCTATGCAACACAAACAATTTAACATCAGTCATTTGTTTACACATGGTTAGACAGTTCTATTTGACTCATAGATGGGACTCTCTCAGGTACCACCATTCCAGTTCAGAGTGGACCTTGGAGTAATGGCTATGAAGGAGTACTTCACATTCCACAAAGCTCCATCACTGGAGCTTCACTATCAGATATTTTGGTGTCATATCCAAGACGCTCATTGTTGAGGGTTCTTACCCTTCTACAGAGATACAGTTAATGTATTTTTACAGTCCGAGCCTGCTGGGCTTCTTTCCCAAGGATATTAGAGCGAAATCAAACATAAACAGCTTCATCTATGATTTGAACTCTGATTGCCAATGTCATTTCCTATGATGATAACCATTACACTAAGTGTGCCTCGTTTATATGTAACTGAAATTTTTTTTTTTTGTTCATTTAGTGTGGCACTTATTTG
The DNA here is from genome assembly GCA_963585895.1 of Sepioteuthis lessoniana. Lineage (NCBI taxonomy): Eukaryota > Metazoa > Mollusca > Cephalopoda > Myopsida > Loliginidae > Sepioteuthis > Sepioteuthis lessoniana. The sequence continues at coordinate 95,198,344 of OY757923.1, read as the reverse complement.
TTGAGATCGTTTGATTTCCCAATTCGGTGTGGACATCCAACAATAGTTGAATGATTAATGTTAAGATTTTTTGCAATGTTTTTTTGATTATTTTGCATTTAGTCCAATTCAGTAATGGTCATCAGTAGGTTATCAATTGCAGAACGATACCTAGTCCTCTCCTCCTCTTTAAATACCTCCATTTTCATTACAACATTTTTGGAACCAATTTTCATTGACCATTTCCTGACCAGATGTTTGGTTGATATTGTCACTAGTTTCTGCTACTTCACACCCATTTTTTTTTTTTTTTTTAAATAAAATTGATCAAATTTACTTTTTTCCATTTTTAATTTTTGCCTAGTCAGTTGGGGCTGTAGAATACACCAACTGCTTCTGTAACATATTGACCCTCGACCGAGCTGTCAATCAAGAGATGCACCTGTGTAAATAAGTGAAATAACAGCGGAAGCAGGTGGACGTGAGACAATTATATAACTAGGTGCCCGAGCCAGTTGGGAACAAGATGCCGAAGTTAGAGCCAGCGGCAGACAAAGGGCTTTGAGCCTTCAGTGACCCACGGTTGAGCAACCCTAGCCAAGATGAGAAAGAAGTGCTGCTATGGTCAGAAGAACTTGGGTCAGTATGTAGCAGTCTATCCCCGTCTCCGACTCACTTCTTACACACAACCAACATCAACCCTTTCGAGAATAAAGTGTGAGAGGTATATTTTTATAAAGAAGTGTGTTCATTCGTTCATTGAAGTTCGTCATTATTGTTGACTGTTTCCACTTATATTTGTATCATGTATATGTATGTGGATATACAACATTTCTCTGCAGTGGAGTAAGACCCCCCTCCCCCAACAAGTGTCCTGGATATGACACTAAACAATCTGATGGTAAGGTTCCAGTAATGCTTGAGCTTTAGGGATTGCGGAGTACTCCTTTATTGCTATTACTCCCAGGTCCACTCTGGCTGGGAGTGGTAGCACCTGATAGGCTCCTATCTATGAGTCAAATAGAACTAAACTGTGTACTTATACTTAACTGAATTATTTGAAATAGAACTGTTTTATGTATAAAAATGGATTTGGCATTAATAACCTCCAATGGTTGATATACCATAAAACCAAACCAAACCATTTTTGATTTGACTACCAAAAATAAACAATGAAAAGAAAACCATTTGCATAGATTAGTAAAGACAAATTTGTGTTTAAAAATATACATAACAAGAATGTAGTTAAATAATACCCTGTCAACTGGACATAGAATACGTCCATTTATCCCCAAAGACCTCTGCCCCAACGGAAAAAAAAAGTGTCCTGCATAAGTCACTAAACTGCATCTGGTTGTAAAGGTCAAGTTCTGGAGTTCTCATGAGTGTAGAATACCCTTTGCTATTACTCCCAGGTCCACTGTCACCTAGAGAGTTTAGTACCATCTATGGGTCAAATAGATCTGCTTGAAAATTACTTGTATCAGATAGGAATGCTTGAAATCATATGACTGTGTGCAAGCAAAATATTATTATTATTGACAAATTTTTTAAAAAAGTATAATTTAAAAAATGATGGTAATGGGATTTTGAAAATAAAGTTATTGTAATCATAAAATTTACAAAAAAAAAATCAAATTTTGGCTTTGAATAACCCATAATGAGTTGATATGCAGTTAAACCAAGCCAAATAATGAGTTTAAATGAATAAAAGATTTTGAATTGACATAAAACATCATCATTTGAAAATTATTAGTATTGAATAAGAATACTTAGAGTTCTGATACAGCTTCACCATAGGATTCAGTTTAGTGTCATAGCCAAGACATCTTTTTATTTTGAAGGGAGAGGGCTTCTTACGCTTTTGCAGAAGATGCAGTTAGCATTTTATTTTAAGCCTCACTGGCTTGGCAGACTGGTTCAAAGACCATCTTCATGCTATTCTAAAAAGATAATGTGGTATTTCCCTATTGAAATTGGAGATTCCTGCAGTCAACCCAGGGATAGAGAGATCGACATTTTAGTAAGCCGTGGTGACTTTTGAGATTGTCCATGAAGAATATTGCCAACACAAGCACAGATAACAAACATATACTGTAATGTGGGTAGTTTCCTGGTGATGAAAAAAATGCAATTGGTAGTTTGATTCTCATGTTGAATGTATATTAATATGTTAATAAAATAGGCAGGCCTTCTCTGGATGTTTCCAAACTGTCTTTCATAGGAGGACACTCTCTGCATTTTGTAAGGAAAATATGAAAACAAACGCTTTTTTTTTTAGGTTTAATGTTTTAGCTCTTTTTTAGGGGCTTTCATATTTTCCTTACAAGATGCAGAGAGTGTAACATGAGAACCAAACTGCCAATTGCATATTTGTCCATTTTTTTCACATACTCTCTAAGTAAAAGTAAAATTGGCAACCTTAGTTGAGAGTGACCCAAATATATGGTTTCAAGTTTTTTATTTGTTATTTGTTTGCACACAGTCATATGGCTACAAGTAACTAATAATAATCCTTATTAAACAATAATACTTTTAAGTAACTATTCTTGATATAAATCATTTACAGTTATATGGTATCAAGTATTCCTACTGAATACAGATAATACAGATGCAGTGCCCCCTTTTCTGAGGGGGTCTTACCCTTCTGCAGGGGATACAGCCAGCATTTTAAGCTGTGTTGACAATACTATATTATGTCAATATGAGTATGCCCTTATATAGGCAAAGAATATATGTATCCCTGCATGTGAAGGTGAGCATATCTGTATGTGTTGTATAGCCATGACCAACTATGCAAACACATATGCATGTGAAATCATAACAACACAATAAAGACGAGCGACACAGTTCTTAGAAAAATATACCTCTCACTTTATTTGAAAGGGTTGTGTGTGAGAGGGAGTTGGAGACCGAACAGAACTGCAACATATTGACCCCCCCCACTCTATTGGCCATAACTGCGTTTTTTTCCCGTTCTCCTGGGCTGCTCAACCGGGGGCCTGGGGGCCCAGCCTCTCTGGAACATGTTCCTCAATCCAGCATCTTATCTCTAACCCGTCTGATCCCCAGCTGCAACTACTCAATCTGGGGCCTGAGGGCCCACTGTTGGGTGCTGGCTTTCTCTACCACACTTGTCTCCAACTGGTCTGGTCTCCAAACTAACTGACTTCCTGTCTTCACCGAGTTATATAATAGTTCAACGCCCACCTTCTTCTTGTGGGTGTCACAATTTCACATTCATTCAACCTGTCCACGGTCAAGGTTATAATTCTGATATTCCTCGACCAGATGCACCTGTTATTTACACAGGTGCATTTCCTATTTTGACAGCCCGGCCGGGTCGTAGGTCAATATACAACATATGAGTGTGTGTTGGCATAGTATATATGGATGCATGCACATGTATGTTTGTGGATAGCAGTATCAAAAGGATAGCTAAATGAGTCCGGGAGGTTGACAGATTTGGAAATATGATAAAATAGAAAGAAAAGGATTTCTCAATGGGAATGAAAGGGTTATTTTTTTTTGAATGTCCATAATAAAAAGTTGACCAAGTTTTCATCTGTCATCCTTAGCTTGATTGCAAAGGAAGTGCCCAAGTCCATATTGCAAAGGGTCACATGATTCGTCCCAACAGTAAATAAATGGTAATTGTCTTGATGGAGTTTGTTTTTGTTTTTACTTCTTTTTCTTTCCTTTGTGGAACTAACTTATGGCTTGTATGGTTTTGACCAACACCTACTAGCAACTAATATTTATTTAAGAATAAAACAACATAGGATTGAGTTATTTAGCAGGTGAGACAAGGCAAGCTGCAATAAAATGCTGCCACAGAGCACTGCACTTGCACTTGCACAATCCTGTGTTTTGCCAAAAACAGTTGATCAAGAAGTATCAAGACTGGCTTCATAATTAAAAAAATGATACTGACTAGTCAAGACATCTAAGCAACATCAATTTTATTATATAAATTTCTCAGGTATGCATGTCATCATAACTATGAAAACTAATGCAGTTGTTATGCCGAAATATCTCCCGGCCACGCGTGTATGTATTAATGCATGTGTTTATTGCCCCCATCTTGTCTGTCAAGTGTCCCACAGTTAAAGGCTCCTTCAGGCCATTACAATATTGGGTCTCATATTTATATAATATTTGGAGGTGCCCGTGGTGTAATGGTTATCGTCATAGGAAATTGACACGGCGACATAAGTTCAAATCCTGGACGAGGCGGATTGCATTTCACATAACACTAATACCCTTGGAAAAGCTATGAATCCAATTATTCTCCCTCCAACTATGGGTAAATAGTAGGACAGACTGGGTTCTTCAGCCTTGGTGAGGCAACTAGTCTAGGAGAAGGAAAACTCTGAATTCAAACCAGTCAAACTTTGCTTAAAAATTGACCTTGTGTCATATCCTGCCTGAGCGGAGGGGTTGGTAAATAGGCTCATATTTATATAAGTCAACCAATATCCCCCATACATATATAAAATGAACATTTCAAACTTTTGTAAGTTGCCATTCACCATAGCAGTTGGGTGTCTTGCCTGCAGTGGTTCTCTTTCAGCCATGTCTGATTGCTGTTGTTTGGTGTTTTCTTCACTGTCATTGGTGGTGATATCTTGTTTGCGGTTTATTTCTGTCATGTTGCTATGTTTTGGTCTAGTTATGAATCTTAGGTGTCTCCTATTTCTCACTAGTCTTTTTCCATCTTCCAGTTTGATTATGTCTCACTGGTATTCAAACTTTTCTGTGACAGTTGCCTTTTTCAAATTTTGGTTTTTGCCATACAGCTGCACAATCACCTGGTCACCCTTTTTTTATTCTGTCAGGTCATGGGCATTTTTGTTGTTGTGTTTCTTTTGCTGTTGTTTTGCTTTTTGTATTTTGGTTTTTGTTTCTTCTGTATTAAATGAGGATATGAATTTCTTCATTGTAGGCAATACACTTCTCAATTGTCTTCCAAAGAATCTCTACACTGGGGACATACCTGTGATAGTGTGTTGGTGAATTCTAGTATGGCCAGATAAGGATCACTATTTTCATTGTTACATTTTCTTGTATTGCATTTTATTTGTTTTGCAGCTAATCCTGCCATTCCATTGAAGTTTGGCATCTCTGGTGAGCTGGGATTCCATCTGAATCCATATTTATGGGCCAGTTTTCTCATTATTTGGTTGTCAAATTCAGGGCCCCCATCACTTACAACTTCTTCTGGAATGCCATATCTCATGAAGGGTTTCCTTCTCAGTTTGACTGTACAACCTGATGATATTCCTTGGAATCAATCAACCATTGTGTAATTGGAGAGATAATCCACACAGACTAGGTATTTTTTTCCATCCAGTGTCATGGTATCGAGGCCAATACTTTGGAATGGGTATTCTGGCATGGGTCTTGTGATTAGTGTCTCTTTGTTATTTTTCGCTGAATATCTGCTAAACTGTTTGCAGTTCATATAACATTCCTAGAGATTGTGCCTCATTCCGGGCCAGAAGACTGCTAAATGGCTTGTGTGTGCTTTTTTCTTCATGTCATTTCTCAAATTGTACAGGTGCTTCAACTGAGATTAAAGGGCTTTATAACACTTGGGAAACCTTGTTTAATCAGTTTCTGTAGATTCTTATCTTCTTTGGTGGCGCTGACTAGTCTGTCTCTGATCTGTTCACTTACAGCAAGAAAGTCTAATAGATTCACATCACTGAAATGAAACTGAAATTTGTAATCTTCTACTGGGGCTCGTGAAAGAATGTCAGCAATAATTACATCACTGCCCTTCCAATGTGAAACATTCATTGACATCTTGTTCCTTGTGTTTACCCTTACAAATTTTTGGTGTCTTTTTTCTTTTGCATTTAAAATATTCCTGACCATAACTGAACAGTTTCTTATTCCTTTCACATGGTTTCTCTGACAATAGATGCCAACATATTTTTTTATCTCTTCTCGTCACATTGATATCTTTCTCATACGTATGTGTCATTGTCAACATTTAATTTGTTATATTTAGAAATTTTTTGTGACTGGATTTCACTTTGTTTTGCAGTTCTGCAGGGTCAAATCAGGTTCCTTCTGGAGAATTTCTTGTGTTTTTCTATTGTGTATTCCTTTTATTATCTGTAATTTGATCAAATCATTTTCAGTGAAGTTGTTCCATTCACTGTCTTTAGAACTTGATTTCAAATTTAACAAATACTCCTCAAATCTCACATTTTCACTTTGTTCTTTTTGTAGGAATTCTACTCTCTGTCTATGGTCAATGTTTTCGTAGGTTTTCTGAAGTCCTTAAATGCTTCGATAACCATTTCAAGTGTTCTTTCATTGTCATTTTCAACCGTTTCTCTTTTCGCATTCTTGACCGTCACACTCCGGTAAATTTGTTGACCTTTTTTTCCTAAAAGATAAGTAAACTAAATCTTTTTCTTCTTTATAACATTTGCCGTTTTAGCGGTGTAATCTTTGTCTTTCCCTACGAACTTCTGACGTTCAAAAAACAGGTTCCCTTCTTCAAGCCACTCGTTAAAAGCTTTGTGTCCAGTCAAAAATTTGGGGTGGGTTGATTGACATCATTTTGTTACTTTTTAAAAAAAAACAAAAAAACAGTGTAGTACTCATTCAGTTTATCTTTGAGTTTGTTTCTTCCGACACGATGTTATGCTGAAATAGTTCCAGGCCATGTGTGCGTATTAAGTAAAGTAAGTAAAGTTGGCGACCGTAGTCAAGGGCAACCAGAAGGCTCCCTTTTCAATAGCTACTACACCAAGGTGTAGGGGAGGGCACTACTCTTTTCCTTGGATTGCTCCACTTTACCCTTGATACGTACCTTATATTGCTGAGTGTTAAGCAAGAAGGTATCAAGTAGCATTTTTAAAGTCTTTGGTATGACGCATCCGGGGATTGAAACTAGGTCTCCTGGACCATTTGCGAACACTCTTGTCTGTCAAGTGTCCCACAGTTAAAGGCTCCTTCAGGCCAATACAATATTGGGTCACTTATGTATATACATATTTACCAATCCCTCCGCTCAGGCAGTATATGACAGAAGGTCAATTTTTAAGTGGAGTTTAACAGGTCTGAATTCAGAGTTTTCCTTCTCCTAGACTAGTTGCCTCACCAAGGCTGAAGAACCCAGTCTGTCCTACTAATAAATAATTTTGTGAAGTTATGTTTGAAGATGGATTAGTTATTTAGCCGTAGGTTTTTGGCCTGAGTTTTTGTTGTTAGCGAGGAAGATGGTGTAACGTATGTGTGTTTACATTGTGTTGTTTCCTCGCTGAGTGTTGTAAGGCCCTCGCTAAGTTTGTGAGAAATAAAAGGAGGATGATGAAGAAGTAAGATGGCGAAGGTCGAAAGGTGTTTTTATGAATAGGTTTTTATTTGCAGCATGGAATATTGGGTTTGCTTTTGGTGCTGCAAGACTCTTGAAGGGTTGTGAGTATTGAGACGAAATTGAGTTATGAGAAGTTGAGATGGCAGCATGTGTCGTTGGACGTGTGAGGGATTGTGTTTTTTGCATTTTTGACGAAAGACATGTTGCAGTTGTAGGAATTGAACTTTGGATGTCACCGTAAGTTTCGTGTCTGGTATTTGAGGAGAGTAGGCGTTATCTCCATTAAGGTGGACCAGAGGTGAATTGAGCGTGCGTGTCGAGAGCGGGATTACGCTCAGATCGACATAGCCAATTTTGGGGTGACATAAAGTTGTGCCTGTGCGAGGCATGTTGAATGCATCTAATTTATATTCAACTGGGATTCCTTGTAAAGAATCCATAAATTAGATGGATTCCCTCGTTTGTCCATGCTGTTGCTGCTGCTATCCTAGAGCCGCTGTGATGTCTGCACTGGGCAGCATTGTCCAGCTAAAAAGCATTGCTATTGAAGAACGGCCAGTATGACGTCTGCACTGGTTGGCGTTCTCTAGCCAAAGAGACTGGGTTTGGCAGCTGACAAGATTTGGTGGCCGGAAATGAAGGTCCGGGGGGAATAGGATAAGTCATCCTGATTGGGTGAAATTAAGTGTCGAATTAAATTGCGCGCCAAACCAAAATACGAAATTTTCCCCTTCTCTACAGTTTCAATAATAAAAGTTTTTATGATTAAACATCAAATTTTTGTAGTTATCAGACATTGTTTAATGTTTATGTATATTTGATGGACAAAGGTTTTCTTGGCATAAAATGTTTTTCGTTGTTGGAAATGGACTCGTCTAACTGACTTTAAATCCTAGATGAGGCTGTTTGTATTTTGCATAGTGCTAATAACCCTGGGAAAGGTACGAATCCAACCATTCTCCCTCTAGCTACAGAGTAGGACAGACTGGGCTCTTTAACCTTGCTATGGTGACTGGTCTAGAAGAAAGAAAACTCTGAATTCAAACCAGTTGTTGACATAGAAAGGATAGGCTCAACCCAGCAATTCCTAATGAAGACATAATATATGAATAGCCTCACCTCCATGACCAAACCAGGTTACGGGACTAATAGACGTGGAGAGGGATGGGCTCTGCCAGGTTATTCTTGCCCAAGACATGATACATGAGTAACACCCCCATGACAAAACCAGGTTATGGGACTTGTGAGAGAGAGAGAGAGAGAGAAAGCTTAGTTTAGCACAATTCCAGTGAGAATGGAGCTTACTAATAATGATCTGCAAGTCTTGCTCAATAATCATTATACAATGCAAAGTGCCCAAAAGAGTTCTTAGTAAATAAAATTATTTTGAAGTCACCACTAATTGCTGATCCATTCTCAAAATCAGTTCTGGACCTCTGCAACAATTATATATATATATATATATATATATATATATAACTATATATTGGGGTGAGTCATGTATAATTTCCATTTTAGTGAAATATAATTTATTCATGAGCAATTTAACAATGAATCAATTTCAATCAATAATATATTCGCCATTATTTTGAATCATCTCTTGCTGCCATTTGTCAGGTAGCTTGTTGATTCCTCTCAAGTAAAATTCAGCTGGTTTTGAGCTCAAGAAATTTTCTACAAATGTTTTTACCTGTTCTTCTTGAGAAAATTTTTTGTTTTTAAGAACATTTTGTAGAGAACGAAAAAAATGGAAATCACTCGGTGCAAGGTCGGGTGAATATGGTAGATAGGATAGAACAGACCAGCCTAAATCCAATATTTTTTCCTTTGCTTGTTATAGAAACTGCTTTTTTTTTTCCTGGGTTATTAGTCATTAATGGGCATTAGCAGTGATTGGCGTACAATATCTACTGTCAACTAATCTCAGTGTGACAAGTCCATCACTGATTTGGGATCCTCAAATGTACTTGGCAGGAGACCATTCCTGACCACAAAAGCCACACCGGATTCACTTCTGTCAGTTGGAGTTTTCTCACACCAGAAGGTGTAGCCCATCTCCACTCTGATGGTACCACTTTCAACAAATCTGATCTCACTCACAACTGCAATGTCAGTATGGTATTTTTGAAGCTCCTTTGATATGGCGGTCCACTTTTTGGGTCTATTTGAGTTGGGTTTGTCCAGCATTGTTTTTAAGTTGAAGTTGTACTTTATTGCTAGGTTGAAGTTGTACTTTATTTGTACCTTTTTATCCTGGACGATGTCCTCTTAGTATTAGTGTTTTATTTGTTGGAGTACATGTTTCACAGGGGAAGCTTTCAAAGTTTTTAAGGATGCACAAGGGTTTGCAAGTTGCTTGTGGGCCCTTCTCCTCTTCTGAAAAGGTGCTGAGCTGGCAAGGATGGTCCAAGATGTGATCAGTATCTTAGTGCTTGCAGTGACTGACCAGAAGCACAGGAAGGTATGTATATATGCTCTCTCTGGTTCTCTCCAATCAAGCTTTTTGTCAAGGGTTTGTCCTCCCTAAATAGTTCTATTAGACTAGATAGGAGCTAACAGTGGACCTCGGAGTAATAGCAATGAAGGAGTGCTCCACATTCCCCAAAGTTCCAGTACTGGAGCCTAACCATCAAATGCAGTATATATATATATATATATATATATATATATATATATGTATTTATATATATTTCTTTAAGAAAAAAAAACAAAACCGGTCACATTAGGATTATAATTTTATTTCCATCCTGTTATGTGTTTTTGATAAAATCAAAAAACACAAAAAAAAAAAAATCAACAGGACTTCTTCAGATCTTATGGATAAAGTAATTCAGAATAGACACAGGAAAGAAGGGTGAGAGGGGAGAGAAGAGGGGTGAAGAGTTTTCTCCTCATTTAGCCCACTTTGGGTTTTTTTATTTTATTGCCAGTTGGAATTATAGTAAATTAATTTTTTTTAT